>OZ023273.1:82457051-82530782 GCA_964007475.1 Hybos culiciformis
AATAAAAAATTTGCCTAAAAAATATACAAAAACTTGGATATACAATTTTAAAATAATATTATTATAAAATTATAAAAGTTATTCTTCAAAAACAGCAAATATACATACATACTGGGTACAATTAATATTTGCTTGTCGAAACCCGTGAGATATTCAGGGAAGCTAAATAAATTTAAATTTTTGAAATACATTTTTTAATTTTATTTTCTAACAAATTTACCGTAGTTTGCAATGCTTTTTTCGAATTTTACAATGTTTTTTTCATTAATTTTTTTTTCCGGCAAATTGTTTAGATGCAAATTCCAATAGATGTCTATACTTTATATTTTATTTTAACTTCAATAGACGTCTTTTTACTTATTGATTACATACATACATAGAAATGGTCGATTGTCTATTAATATTATGATTTAAAAGCTAGTTTGTAGGCAGCTTTCCTAGTGAGTTAATTAAATTTGTGAAAACGTTGTAAAAGATCGTTAAAAGTTTGCTTCGTTAACAGTTTGTAAAAATTTCAATCTTATCTTAATTTAACAAAATTAAAAACAATAAGAATAAAAATTAAAAAGTGTTAGGATAATAAAAATTAAAATCTTCTTCTTCTTCAATGGCGCAGCGACCCAATTGGAGTCTTGGCCTCATCAATTCTTCGCCTCCATTCTACTCTATCTTCTGATACTTGTTTCCAATTTCTAGTGTTTAAGATACTTTTTGCATCCGCGTGCACACTGCCTAGGTTTACCCACTGATCTTTCAGCTTTCTGAAATGTGCTCTTTTCGAAATAAAATAGGGCAAAATTTCAGAACAATCGAAGGTATGCGCTTTTCGGAAGTTTATCCGATAATTCGTTTTAAATGAATTAGTATACCTAATCTCATACAAACCAATTTTTATGTGATAATTCGTATTTTGTTATATGTTTTTATGCACTAATTCATTTTAAAATGAATTAGTTCATAAAATATAAAAATATAAATTTCTGTGCTATTTCGTTTTCAAACGAATTAGTGCATAAATAGCGGAAAATCATTTTTATGTGATAATTCACTTTAAAATGAATTAGTGCATAAAATTTTCGTACGAAACTTTTTTATGAGATAATTCATTTTTCAGTTTATGTATTAATTCATTTTAATGGGCATGTGCTCGGTATGTTGTATTTAGTAGTATAGAATTTAGAACGCTAAATGGAATATTATATGCGTCAATACACATGCAATCATTAAATGCTTCATTCCATTCATTAAATGCTTCATTCCATTCATGAAATGCCTGTTCCATTCATTAAATGCCACTTCCATTCAGTAAATGCTTCATTCCATTCATTAAATGTTTCATATTGAATATTCCGTAATACCTAAACAAAAATAATATCACTCACAATATTTCAATACAGACAAATACCAACAAAAAATGAAAAAAAAAAAGTGTATAAAAACTATTGTTTTTTTTTGCATTGTAAGTGTATAGACTGCAACTACCTAACACATGCACATTAAAACAGTATATTGGATATGTTTAACAAAATTTGTTATACAACTCGTTCTGTATTTACACAAAAACACATAGACACTTGTCAATTTATATCACTCGACCTTCGGTCTCGTGATATAAGTATTGACTCGTGTCGATGTTTTTTTGTGTATACAGAACTCTTAATTAATAACAAATTTAGTTAATATATACAATAATCTACTATTATAATGAATTATCACATAAAAATAATTTTTTATGAGATAATTCATTTTTCAATTTATGTGCTATTTCGTTTTTAAATGAATTAGCTCATAAAAAAAAATTATGTGATAATTCGTTTTAAAAATTATGTGATAATTAATTATGCGATAATTCACGGAGCCTATTTTAGCAACTGGTCTATAATTTTCCACAGATGATTTTGATTTATTTTGTGAAGTGGAATAATAAAAGTATTATATGGAAATGGTCACTTCCAAAGAGGTTATCCTCCACGTGCCACTTGAAGTAGTTTTCTAGAATTGGGCTACATATTGATAAATCGTTTGCACTAAAGGTTTTGTGTGAAAAGTTGAAAAACGTTGGTTCTCGATTATTCATAATATTCAACCCATGGTTATCTACAATTTTTCTACAATTTTTCATCTTTTATCTAATTTATTGGAACCCCATAGAAAGTTATGATAGTTTAAATCTCCAAGGAGAGTCAAACTGGTTAATTAAATTTTCTGTATCATCCTAATTTATGTTTACGTTATTTTCCAAATAAATATGGCTACACCACCGTGTTCTACACTTTCTGAAATGACATTTTTATAGTATACTAAAGTTTTTTTTGATTGGAACGTGATTAAATTTGAATTAAGTTTCCTGTATACAACAAGCTAAGGGACTGTATTTTTTAATCAACAACTCGAACTCCTCTTTATGGCTATAAAAGCCATCAGAATTCCATTGCATTATTTGTAAGGATTCATTTATATTAGGAGGAGTATTGAATATTTCAATATCTTCTATAGAGCCTATTCTAGTTTCCCTACTTTTATTTTGCCTTTTAAATTTTTTGTTTGCATTTTTTTAATTTCTCTTTTTTCTTTATTTGAAAAATTCTTATTAAAAATAATTTTTCCATTTTCCAGCAATTTTGAATTAACTATATCAAATGGGTTTTTTTGTTGTACATCTTTTTGGGTTTTTATGACAGGTGGTGGTGTAAATTTTAAATCTTGTGTTGATTTAACTGATTCTGGTTCGTTGTCGTTTTTTTATTTGCGTTGTTGCCATTCTCACTAGTTCCACATACGCAAATACACTTACATTTTTTTTCCTCCTTGTTTAAAATCTGAGATATAGTTTTCGGGAAAGGAAACGAATGTTGTAAATTCTAATGTCTACATTTTCTTTAATTTTTATAGCTTTAATTTCTTTTTCTTTAAGATATCGAGGACAATTTTTGTAGAATGCATTGTGATTTTCTTTACAATTTGTGCATTTTTGTGGTTTTTCACATTTGGCTTTTCTTCATCATTTAGGTGATATTCTTCTGAACAGTTGGCTCAAGTTTTTACTTTTTTGCAGCTAGCTGTTGGATGATTGAAATTAAGACAATTCCTGCAACGCATGTGTGCAGGTATATATTGTCTTACTTTTTATTTTTGATATCCAATGTAAATTTCTTCAGGTAACTTAGAAATGCCAAATTGAAAACAAAAAAATCGATATCTTGTAATACTCCATTGTCGTTTTTCTTTTTGTATCTGTAGATATCTTTCACATTTTGGTCACGCATTTCCGAAATGATCTCATCATTGCTAATATGTTTCAGCTCCGGACAGAATATAATCCCCTTCACCTCATTTAGAGAATTATGTTCTTCTATACAAACATTAGCGCTTTTATTTATTGCTGTGATTTTAATTAATTTTTCAGCCTGTTTTAAGTAAGTTCTTAGGGGATCGTGACGATATTCCTCATCCGATAATTAAAATGGACAAAATTCTTCTTTTTTCCAAAATAATTCTTTTTTTAAAATTCACTATGGACAAAATTCACTATGGAAAAAATTCACTATGAAAAAATTTTTTTTTGTAAAATTCTACATTTTTATTAAAATTCAATTCACTCTCTGCGCTACACAGGGACCACGACAAGGACGTGGTGAGTTAGTCGGTCCCCACCCAACCTACTTTAAATTGAAAAAATAAAGAAACAGGGTAGGTGACCTTTTCGAAAAAATTTGACATTTTCCAAAAAAATTAATTTGAATTTTGTCCATAGTGAATTTTGGAAAAAGAATTTTGGATAAAGAATTTTGGCATAAGGAATTTCGTCACCAACCCAGTTCTTAGTTTGAATAAGAATTCAACCATTTCTCAATTTAGTGTATTTCTCAATGGGTCCTGCTGTTCCTTCAATCACTCTTTTCAACAGAAAAGGTGATACCGTGCTCATGTCTTTTTCCTCATCTAATCGCTTCATAACAAGGAACTTTTGACCTTCGTAAATATTTTTTAAATTTTTTGTTTTATCAAATTTTTATCATATTCGCTTGCAAAACGGTGTTTATTTGATTTGATAAACCAGATAGTCCCCCTCGTGGTGAAGGGCCTGCACTAAACATATCTGATAAGGAGATTTTCGGACTTCATTTTTTTTTTTTTTTAATTTAATATGCAAAGTTAGGTTAATAAGAAATGTGCTTTTATTATTATTTCTTTATTTCTTTCTTCGCCTGTTTTTTTTTTATGATTTTTATCGTTTTATTGTTCAAAGTGTTTATTTTTATTTATTTTTTTACCTGTCTATATGGTAATTGTTTTAATCCACAGATGATGTGCTCTTAGCGAGTGATATAACTGTACTGAGTTTCAATTTTATTTGATTTACTGTTCTTTAATTTCAACAAACTTTTTGTATTTCGAGGTGTTGAATTTCGATGTACAGCTGCTAAAATTTGAGATAAGTGACTCGTCTTAAAGGTGTTTGCTTTTCTAATTCATCATTTTTTTATGCATTAAAAATATATTCATTTTCTTTATTACCTTTACGTTTAGATGGTTGAAAGATCGCAGAAATCTCAAATAAAACTACTTTTTCATTTTGTTTTTGGCAGCACTTATCTTTTTTTTATTGTTTCTTTCAATTCAGAGCTTGTACTAGATTTTTGATTCTTTGTGGTAGATTTCTTCTTCTTTATAACTTTATTCTTAGTCCGCTCTTTTCGAGCGACATTGAATATCGGAATTTCGTCTGGATCCTACCAGTTACTAAATTTCCATCTATTTAGATGACGCTTTTGTGCATCATAAATCTGTTGTTGAATTAAGCTCAAAATCCTTCGAGAAGTTCTTATATTACCGGGTTTCCGCTGTTATTAATATCAGCAATATTTATATTATACATTTTTTTGTTGTTGTAGTTTCTTCACATCGTCCAATTAAACTCTCTAATTTGGTTAATATTTTGGATAACACTTGATTAGTTTCCCCAATTGCAGCGTTTATCATTGGACCAGCGTTCTCTAATAATTCTGGTGATAAATGTTTTAGGTATTTTTCTCACTCATCAGTCATCACATAATGCTACTAATTTTGAAATTTCTTCTCTAACTTGTGTAGTACTCTGGGAAATTTGTTGACTTCTGCCCTGGATACCATAACATTTGGACTTATGTAATTCTTAGGATTATCTTTCTTTACGGTTTGCACTGGAGTTTTGTTTAAATTAATTAAAAATTCATCATATTTCCATTTTGACCATCGAACTCGTCTCTTTGTGACAGATGATGTTTTTTTTTATTAAAGTTACCAAATCACTAGGTGGGATACCTTTTATACTAAAATTAAACGTCCGCCAGCTGTGGGGAACAATCTTGAAGGGAGAGCATTCCACATTCTCGAGGTGCGACTTGAAAACGAATCTCCGAAGCTCGGTCTATCACATCTGAGAATTTTGACAAAATATGGGTGTGACAAAATATACGTGTTTGGCGTGAAAATACTCGAAGTGGAGGAAGTAGGGTCTTTACTTCCACGGAACACTTATCCGTTCCAACAAGGTTTATACTTAAATCAAACGTCCGCCAGATGTAGGGAAAATTTTTGAAGGGAGAACATTCCACATTCTCGAGGTGCGAACTAAAAACGAATCTCCGAAGCTCGTTCGATCACATCTGGGAATTTTGACAAAATATGGGTGGGACGTTTAAGCGATACGTGTTTGGCGTGAAAATACTCGAAGTAGAGGAAGTAGGGCCTTTACTTCCAGGGAACACGTATCCGTTCCAATAAGGCATTTATAAAAAATTTAAAGTGAACCTACATTGCGACTGTGATTGAGTGATGTTAAAGAGCTGGTGGTTTGGTGATCGTTGAAGAATCTAATAGCCCTTTTCTGAACTTTGTCCAGGTACTCAAGATGGACTTTAGGAGCACCAGCCCATATATGTCGGTCGTATGTAGGATTTGTGAATGTTTAAGAGATCAGAGGGAGGAAAGTATTGTTTACATCTTTTTTTAAAAACCTAGACATTTAGGTGCTTTTTTAGTTGTTTCGAAAATATGAATTTTCCAGCTCAGATCGCTGGTTATTTTCGAATGTCAAGGTTTCCAGATTTGCCCATACTCTTGCCTTGAAAAGAAAGTTGGGGTTCGAAAGTTGAAAGCTTTCCAGAAATAACGCAGCATTGTATTTTAGAAGCGTTAAGCTGAACTCTGTTAAGAATGCCCCATTCTGAAATTTTTGGAAAGGTCGTGATTTACTTTGTAGAAAATTCTGTTTCGTAGTAACAGCATTTGAAAATGCTAATTTCCTATTAATAAAATCGTAGCATGCCACCAAGTTACTGTCATTGGCGAAGCTGCGGATGGGATTGAGTGTTGATTGCAGAAGGTCATTAATGAAAATAAAAAGAGGGTTGGGTAGATAACCCACCCTTGCGGTACACCCGAGTTGCTGTTAAAAATGTGTGACACAACAGCACGAATAGAACGGCCAGACAAAAAGTTACTGATCCAATTGACAAAGGCTGATCCTAGACCCATTGATTTAACTTTAGAAATCCTTTTTGTTAATAAGGGATTCCATTACTTTGGAAGGAATAGAAGTAAGCGCAATGGGCCTGTAGTTAGAGGGATCGCATTTATCGCCTTTTTTTGGGATAGGCTGAACATGCACAACTTTCCACTTAGTGGGGTAAATGCCAAGTGAATATGAAAAACAGAAAAGGTTGCGCAGAGGTTTACTAGAACAGAGGCAGTATGTTTTAAGAGCACAGCCGGAATACCATCAGGGCCAGTTGGCTTTTTCACATTCATATTTTTGAGACCTTTTAAAACAGTACGTTGCCTAAGGTTAACTCTTCCAAAAGAAGAGTTTACTAGTGGCAAGACAGGTGGATCTTGAGCTGTAGCTGAGAGGGTTGAGTTTTGACTAAAAAGTTTTTAAAACAGATTAGCCTTCCCGACTCTATCTGATATAATCCGGTCAACATCTACAAGGGGAGGAAAAGATGTTGGCGAACAAAAGTTTTGTTGTACACTTTTAGCAAAGCTCTAAAAACTTCTGCCATTTTTAGGAAGGCTTAATATTTCTTGGGTATACCAAACCTTCTGCTGACAACAAATTTTACTGCATCTGTTCCTGACTACCCGCCAGCGCTTGTTTTGTTTATACTCACGAAAAGCATTATCTCTATCGGCTATGGCCCTTCCACAGGTGTTATTGAACCACGGATTTTTAGTATTCATTTTATTTTGAACTTTTTTATGGAGTATTAAAAGTTTCATCCCTATCAGAATACTTTCAGTAATTACAGCCGTGCAAAGGTCAACATCCCTCTCTAAGAAGCTACGAGACAGATCCATCCGTCCAAGTCAACCGGCGAATCCATCCCAATCAGCTTGGGAATAGGTCCATACCAATCTTACAGGAGCGTTAGATAAACCCGCTCCAGCATCAAGAGAAAGACGAGAAGAGTTTCCAAGGGTAGAACTAATTGAGTCGTTATAATTACCTGGATTCGATGTCAGAAACAGATCCCAGAGATGATGATCCTGATGGTTTACGTCTGGAATGTGGAAGGGTTCAGAAATAATTTGAATCAGATTATTGAGACTTGAAAAAACTACATATCTGCGTTCGGGACTGTTGCGATTAGAATGACCAAACATTGATACGATGTGAACGCTAAAATCACCGAAAACCAAAATTTCAGATTCCGGATTTTTCGCCAGAATCTAATTTATTTGGTCCGACAGCAAGTCAAACTGTACAACGTTATCAGTGCCAGTCAGATGCGGGCTCCTGTAAAGAAGCAAAAATGGATGACGTGTTTGTTGGTTCTTATTTTGAACCAAAGAAAATTTAATAAGGGACTTGATGGTTTTAGATCTTTAATAGGATAAAAAGCTACGTCATTCCTTAAATAAACAGCGACTCCTTTGTGGGCAACGTATAAGGAGTGAAGATCATAACTGGGGATTGATAAACGGTTGGGGTCTCCGTTGTCTTAGAGCCAGAACATTGGCTTCCACTTAGAGCCAGAACATTTGGATTAGCATAGGCCAAATGAATTTGAACGGCTTGGAAATTCGCTTCCAAACCGCGGATGTTACAAAATTTATAGACATTTTTTTGCTCATCCCTCCTCAGAAAGTGTAAATTATAATTAAACTAATAGGTTCCAATAACAAGCTGGCGACCTTCGAACCGGCGGTCAACAGTTTTTAAAGCCTTATTGACCTCCAGTACGGCAACGACAAGCGAGTGAAGAAAAATGCACGGGAATACACGATAGGAGATAAAGGAAGATTTGGTAACTGTAACTGCGTCAGGTTTATTAAATAATTTTATTTTATTTCGAATAAAATTCGTTAATGATACGATTTGGTTCGAATATTTAATTTGGATATTATAATTTTTATTATTAATATTAATATTATATATAAAATTATTCTTTTTAGCAGCTGTGGAAATAATTATTTGATCTTTCTTATCTTATATTATTGGAATCTTCCAGCTGTTTTCGAAAATTAAATAATTAAATAAAATAAATCATATGATTTTTGTTATTATTTTATATTTTATTTTCATTCGATTTCCTGCAATATTTCGGTGTATATAACTACCACCATTATCAAGCCTATTTAAAAAACACTAAAATTAGACATTGCAAACTAAGTTTCAAACATATTTAGAATTAGATATAATATGGGAAATATATTAATTTTCAACTTACTATCGTTTTATAAAAGAATTACCATTACAAAATAAGTTAAAATAAAATCTAAACGTTAAAAACATAAATAAATAAATAAAACTACATAATTGTGAAAAAAAAACAAGTAAATACACAAAATTAATAAAATAAATTTAAATAAATAAAGAACTACACACATTTTATTACAACTAATTAAACAAATTTAAAAAATCAAAACAAATTGGACGATAACAATTTTCGTGTTTTGGTTTTGCTACGTCATACATCTTGTTCTCCTAATATTATCAATAATTTCCTTATATCTATTTTAATATCCATATTAATATATTTAAAGAAAACTGAATTGCAGATTTTGAACATAGTTATGAATTCGAAAGAAACGCAAAACCAATTTACCTTAAATAATTTAAAAATACAAAAAAATTAAATGTTACAGATATAAGGAACAAGAGCTTAATGCTTATTCCATTACATGCCATCATCACACGCGTCATGCAATTATTGTTTATGGCCGAAAATCATCTAGCTAGTACAGAGAATTATAGACATTTGCATAAAAATATATTCAATTATGTCTGTCCTTCTGTTAGTCTATAAAATGCTATAAGTAAATAACAATTAAATTTCAAGCGTTTGAGCTCAAAATCTTGTGCAAGCTCAAGAATAATGAATTCTGGTAGAAATTAGTATAAATTAAAATAGACGCAGTTGTAGGAGCCTTAAAAACTAATCAGAAACGCACCGAGTGGGTCTCATGAATTTTTTTTTTTTTTAAATATGAAATTACATACATACACTGTTGAATAGTAATATGTTCTATTTTTTTGCTAAGACGAATCAATTTTCTTAATGAATTGAGTGGTTTTTATTTTAAAGATTTAAAATGAATTGAGGCATGAAAAAGAAAATTGATTCAACATAAATTTTAGATTAGATATTACATAAAATTGTATTCGAAAATCAAAAATGTTATGCTTATAGATTCAGAAATTAATTAAAAATTTTAGACAATTATCCTCTCTACCCACACTTCGACTATATTGAAACTTTTGATATTATCTTTCTTTGATCTTATAATCCGATTTTCCCACAAAAAATAAAATTACATAATCTGAAATAAATACTTAGTTACAAAACAAAAAATATCGTAAAAAAATTTTTTTTCTGTCATAATAATCAGAAAATTAATCCTTTTATAATGAGAACCATTTTTTCAAACGACTCTTCTAAGACTCAATTAAGTCACAGTATTTGAAGAAGGTGTTAGAGAACATAATATGTAGATTTAGATTTAATGCTGATTTGGAATGAATCATTTATCCTTTCAACTCTTCAATTAAACTTATACTTCATGTTGGAATTTTTTAATTTTGTATGACCACCCGTATGAAAATATTTCACATACAGAATCCTTCTTATATTTAATGTTTTAATTTTTTGTTTCATCAAATAAACAGGATTTTCCAATTAGATTGTTTATAAGAAAAAAAAAACCAGTGTTTTTTTCGACCTCCTATGCGTGCAGGATATTGAATTAATTTATTTTATATCGACCCAAGAATAAGAAATTATTTTTTTTAAAATACAAAATTTTTAATGATTTTTTTTAAAATTCTTTGTACTACATATATATATTTATTTCAAGCACATAAAAGAAAACAAATAATTTAAGGATAACTTTATGACTGCGCCTAATATCTTTAATAAGGAGAGAGTTTAGTCTAATCCAGTGTTTTCCTACGTGGGGCGCACGCCCCGCCGGTAGGGCGTAGGAAATTTTCAGGGGGCAATTAAAAAATCATATTTAGTGCAATGCGGCTTTAGTGTAGTAAACGATTTGGTCCCAAAAAAAAAAAATCGCCTAGAAATCTGATATCTTTTGAGTAATTATTACAAGGTTAATATAATATTATTTACGAATGTTCTAGTTCCAGCAGTAATAATAATCCATGTTTTCTTTCTTTGCAACTACAATATTACAAAGAGTTGAAATATGAAAAATAAAATTATTATTATTGCACTTTAAAAAAAAAATTATATTCTTTTAGTGGAATTGATGTTCTGCAAGTGAAAACGCTAAATAAATTACATAAATTTATTATAACGGTAGATAAAATTATTATAAAAAATCTATAAATAATAAAAAAATAAAAAAAAACGTTTCTAGTGTACCGTAGGTAATTACTTTTAATATATACATTAGCGTGTAAATAAAAATCACATATGTAATCAAATGTAGGTTATATACAAGATATACTTCAAATGATGATAGGTATTTTAAATTGATTAAAAAAAAAGTATAAAACTAAAAAGTTTACTTTGAATAATATTATGTTAAGAACTAAAATACAAAACAAAAGAATTGAAATAAAAAAGTACGTAATTTTTAAACAATTTTCATACGGATTCATTTTGAAAATTATATAAGTCCCTTTTCTTAATAACTCCGTATCATAAACGCAAAAAATATTATTATCACATTTTTTTTTAACATTATGGTACCAAGGCCGATTGGAACATATTTCTTACAGAAATTCAAAATTAACATATTTATTGATGCCATCTTTAGGTTGAAATTCGAAAACACTTATGTTCATTAATGTTTCGCATTTCCAAGATTGCTTTCTAGAGTCCACTAATTCCTTCAGATTTGCTGCTTCTGTTAATTTTAAAATGAAACAAATTTTTAAACGGGTCATCTAACATATGAAAACAATTTAAATGTATACCCTTAGAAGATGCCATACTCATACACCAATTTACATCGAAATGCATTTAAAGCCTTCAGTCCAATTCTTGGACAAATTTGATCAAATTTCTATAAATTTTATATGAAAACTTTTTTGTTCCTCAAGAGTTTCTAACTCTCATGCCCGCAATTAGGGAATCAATCAATAAACTTGAATGAAAGTGAACAAGATTCAAGAATGCTGATATGTTGGCATTGACACGATCGAAATCGGCAAAATAGTTTATTATAGTTATAAGCATTTAAGTGTGGAACACACAGGCGAACGGATAGACAGAAAATTACAAAATTTGGTTTTTTCATTTTTGATGGAAAACGGACCTAAAAATTATCATTAGACAATACTATTAGGTAACATAATGGGATAATTATTTAAGATTTTTTCCCTTGAATTGATGCTTTACATTGTTATGTAATGAATACCTTGTTAGCATCTAAAAATATTTCCGGAAAAAATATAAGTGGAAATTTCCACTTGTAAAAGTGTTTGATAAGAGCAAAGAATTAAAAAAAATAGGTGCGAACAAGATGGAAGATAAGTTCTATTTTTCTGCTTTTAATGATGTATTTTTAAAAGTAATGATTTTTAATTTAACTTAAAAAAAAATAATTAAACTTTACTACCGACAAAACAAAAAAAATAATTATGAATAACTTTTATGAGATTGCGCGGGGGTGGATTTTATCAAAACGCATAATGATCAATTACTTGTGTCGAGCATAATTACAGCGTATAAAGTTTTAAATATAACTTTAAATATTCATAAAATACAAAGAATTAGTCCTTTTGAATTATTCACATTATAATGTTTTACAAGACTTACAAATATTTTGTGTTCAAAGGACTAGAAATTTTTAAAAATCGTATATAATTCTATTGCACAAATTGCTTCCGTATTTTTTTTTTCCTTTTAACGTTATTATTATTATTTCCTTTTAATATTATTATTATTCCTTTATTAAAAGATTTATTCTTGATAACATTATGATTGCATTATACCACCAACACCAATATAATAGACATACAAGCGTATAATATCTACTTAATTTAATAATTTAATTATAATAATAATAATTTTGTATGTCTTATTTTCAAGGGCATTACTATATATGATATTTTAAATTATTCTTCTCCTCTGGACCATATTAAATAATAATCGTATAGAAATTCTTTTATTTTTATATTACTTATATTTTTTTTTATGTTATTTAATATTTTGTAGCTTTCTTTATTTTAAATGTGTATGATTGATAGAAATAAATTATCTAACTTTAAAATTTGACAGCAATTATATGTCTGAATGAGTAATAATTTTAAAAGGATAAAAATAAAAGAAACATTTAAATAAATAATATTTTCTCATATTTTTTTCAAGAATATGTACATTTATGTTAGGCATAAAATATACACAATTATCATAAACTTTCTTGGGCAAAGAATTGTGTTACACATTTCGTGAAGTATATAATTTTGAATACATTTAAAAAGCTTATAATCTATAATAATTTTATAGAGTTATATGTAGTTTGAACTTTCAAAATCCACAAGTAAAAATGAAAATAATTTTTTTTGATGTTTTTCATAAATTGTTAAACTAATATTCAAATTGAAAAATACACTTTAATCCATACACTTTACTTGAACTTGAACAAAATTTTGTTTTGCTCGAAAACACTATAAAATTTTTTTCAAGGACGAAATAAAAAATATATTTTTTTTTAAATCCCCAAAGATTTGATTGAGTTTACAGTGAATGGAATTCACCACAGTGAACAACAAGTGAAACGTGAAGATTGAGTTAAAAATGGCGTATTAAATTTTAGAACTTTTGGCATTAGTAGTCTAGTATTTTTATACAGAAAACAACGGCACAGGAGCATAATTTTTCAAAGAGAATTAATGCTATTTGTAATATAGTTGAATTGAAATATTTACTGTTATAAGTAGACGATATTTGTATTTTATATCTTAGCCTAAACGATGAATAATTTTAATGCTATTAGATTGAAATGCTAAAGACCGTGGTACGAATCCCGAAGAGAGCATAAGAAAAATAAAATAAGAAATTAGTAAAAATTAAATAAAATAATTAAAAAAAAAACGAATTAAAAAAAAAAAATTTTCTCGCTCTTAAAAAAATGGATTCAATTTTAATTCAAAAGGCAATTGTATGCAGTAAAACCGTCATTGGACGGTTTTTGTTGTGGAAAATACTTGATTTTATCCTTTCATTTTAGCACCTTTCTCATCTTAGTGAACAGTAAAAATGATTAAGTTCGATGGCTGTTCACTTTCGAATGACGTTTACCATTCTGAAAAATTGTTAACCGTGAACAGAACTATTTCTGATACAATAATAATAAAAAATAATAAAAGTAAATAAATGTCAAATCCTTTCAATAGCATCTAATGATATTTAGTAATTTTAACATTCACGTTTATGTGGCTTCTCAAAACAACTGTAAATGTGATTGCGAACATGAATTATAACACAAAGTACTTTAATTTTTCCACGGTGGATAACTGTTTGATCCACCGCGGAAAAATTAAAAAAATCCACGTTCATGTTCAATTCGAAGTGTCCGTATAAATTGCCATTTCATATAAAAAATTAAATTCGTTAATTCAAAAACGTAGTATTTATCAAATTAAATCAATAAGTATTTTATAATTAATGAAATTTTTTTTATTGAAATGAAATTGTCATATTTTTTTTATTAATTTAATATTTTATTACTAAATTAGCGAAATATTTATAAATTATATTTTAAATATCTTTTGTATATCGAATTGATTCTATATGTATACAAGAACTTCAACATTGACCCAGTAATCATGGCTTACCATCGTATGTAAATAACCCATTTGTGATCGAGTGATTTTTTAATTAATTTTGATAAGCTGAATAATAAATATCATATACTTCAATATGATTTATCCGTTGATTACTGAACGTACAACCAAGATTTTTATACATACAATATACGAATTATCATAAGCTCATGAAGGTGGTCGAAACTTTTTTAAACACAAAACAACTACAGATGCAGTTTCTACAAGATATTTGATTTGAATATGGTTGAAATAAAAATATTTATATCACATTTTAGTTATCATAACCAGTGGCAGATCATTTGAGAAGTGGGGGCCCTAAGCGGTAAAAATAACGGACCCTCAAAATCGATTAGGCTAAAAATAAGGTTATATATATTTTTTGTAATTCGATTGTTAAACAAAAACATTTTAATTCCATTTTTTCAATAATAAATTTTTTCAAGAATAAGTTTTTTTAAATCTAATTTTTAAATTATTTTTTTCTAATATTTTTCTCAATTAATTGTTTTAGTTCTCTTTTTTCAATAAAAAATTTTTTTAATTATATTTTCTCAATTAAAGCAAAAATAATTCTATTTTATTACAACGTTTTTCTTAAGTCACTTTCTTGTCTATTTGTCTACCCGCGAAATTTTGATATCAAATTTTTACAACTCGTCCAATTTCATTCGAATTTGGTACATTTGGACATAATTAAACACACAAATTTCCCAAAAAACAATTAATGAGCCTCCTACTCAGCTACCATCCGATTTGATTCAAATTTGGTTAATAAAAAGACGAAATGATTAAAAACACAAATTTCGTTTGGTTTGGAAATCCGTTTAAAGGGACGATAACATAAGTTCATTCGATTTCATACAATTTGTGTGTTGAATAAGTAAAGATAATAAATCTTAATTCCTCTTAGAGACTTTCCCCAAATTTATAAAATAACTAGCTCCTATAATTGTTTATTAACCTGATAACAAAAATTCCACTTACAAAAGTAAAGTCCGTAGCTACGCACGTTTTGACGGTTAGTTGACTTAAAAGAAGATAATAAATACTTAATAAAAAAGTTTTAAAAACTACGTTTGACTAAATACTAAAACGAAGAATATAAAAATTTGTCTCCGGCTCTTTCGGAGGATTGTGGACACACCTACTTGAAACTGACTACAACAGTCCGTAGCTACGCACGGGTTGACGGTTAGTTGACTGAAAAGAAGATAATAAATACTTGAAAAAAAATTAATTTCTGGTTGGTAGTACGAATAAAAAATTCCTGACCATTTTCCAATTGTGTGAACATAATAATATTTCATAACATAGACTCAAACCGTAGAGTCAACCTTTGAAATTTATAAAAAAAAAAAAAAAAAAAAAGTTCTCATATGGCATTTGTCGGAAATGAATCGTAATTAAAACTACTCAAAAAAGAAATTAGAATAGGAGAAATAAAAAATAAGAAATTTAACAAAAAAAAAAAATCTATAATAGAATAGAGATTTCAAAAATTTCATAATTAATAATACAATTAATATATGAGTAATTCAATATTCAATTTATATCTAGAAATAAATAAAAAACTCACAGAACCAAAAAAATATAAAATCTTCATGCAATTTAAATAAAAAGAAAAAATTGTATAACATCCATCTCTAGAATTGTAAATGATAGGTATCAAGTAAATCATTCTGATGAGTCCTAAACTTGATACCAGGACGAAACAATTCAATAATTCAGTAATTTTCAAAAAAATTAAGTTTCCTAGATAAAAATATTAAAAATAATTTTCAGTTTACTTCACAAACTACTTAAAAAAATCATGTCTGTATAATCGATCGTAAATATTCAAAGAACTTAATAAAAAAGTTTTAAAAACCACGTTTGACTAAATACTGGACACACATACTTGAAACTGATTACAACAGCCTATAACGTGGGGTATAAATAAACTCGAGAAAATTCTACATATTTTTCGAAGATCTCTAATGTACGCATAACATTTTAGAATAACATATAGAAATCAAACACGGTCTCTTTCTGAAGGATGCCTTAAATATTCTATAAATCTATTTTTTCTCTAACTACGAATAAAGCGATGATAATACCTATGACACCGTTTCTCAAAGTGTGCTCCGCGGAGCCCTGGGGTTCCGCGAGTCAACTCAAAGTGCTCCGCGAATCTCATAATCAAATTTGAAAAAAAAATTATAAATTTAAATCTGCTAATAATTAATATATGAAATTAATTTGTTGTTTTGAAACCTCTCTGATCACGACTGCTTCTGCAAGCAAATTCTATAAGCGAGTTTTGTTGACGTACAAATAATTTAATTTTTTATTTTTATTTATGAATTTGTAAATATAAAGTATACAAAAATAAATTACTTTTCGGTGTTATGTACCATCGATTGGCACAGGCACACAATTAGTCATTACTGAACCAATGGGGCTCCTTGTAAATTATTATGCCTTTGGAGGGCTCGGCAGTTCAAAAATTTTGAGAAACGCTGACCTGTGATATACCTATGTTATTATATAATAATTAAAATATTACAAAAAAAATTTATTACTTATGTAACTACAAAGCGCTGTTAGCCTAACTTTTTTCAGATTTTTGACAAAATAAATTTCCTTAAATGGAATAATATTTCTATTTCATTAATAAAATAATAATTTTAATAAAATATTATATAATAAGGAAATAAAATTAATATTTTCTATTAGGGTCAGGAAAAACAATTCCAGATAAAATAAAATGACAAACAGATTTGATTGTTGAATAACAACAGAGAGTTCACATTAAAAGTCGAAATTAATCTCTTCATTTAATTTCCAAGGACATGATATCATTAGTAAATACCTTTTAAGAAAGGATATTTAGATATAGACGAAAACTTCTATTGGTTGTTCTAGGTTACCCCTGTATGCACAATCTATATCCAAAACCTCCTCATGTTTAGCCAAAATATTCATCCAGATTAGCAAAAAAATGATGTTTCCGATTCAAAAAAAATTTATTTTTTTTCAAAAGTATTCATCCAGATTAGCAATATTAAGTGTATAATATAAAAAAAAAGATGTTTCCGATTCAAAAAAAAAAAAAAAATTTTTTTTTTCAAAAATATTCATCCAGATCAGCAACCATATCACTGAATTAGTGTACTAGAAAAGTTTAGCCACCATCAGCAACCATATCACTGAATTAGAGTTCTAGAAATAAGCTTACGTTTGAGTACAGAACTAGGTTTACGGACTTTTTATCGTATGCAGTTTATCGTAAGGCAGTTTATCTTGAGCAGTTTATCGATGGACACTTTATCGTATGGACATTTTATCGTACGGACATTTTATCGTCCGGACATTTTATCGTAAGTAAATTTATCGTGAGATTTATTAATTTGGGCCGCGGCGGAGCTATACTATATATGTTACGGCGAATTCCGGTAAATGTTAGTTTACTTTTGGTAAATGTTAATATTACATTACATTTACCGGCCTGATTGGTCCCATTTGCGCGCGTCGCAAATCCCACTGACCCATCACCTTTGGCATAGTTTCGGCTCTGTATGTCAATCAGGCATGGGAAAGATATTAATTCATAAGGGTAGGTAAAGTCGTTGTATTGCTCTGCCCAAACTATGAGACTAACTATAGTCAAATAGGCAGTCCATACTTGAATTAACTTAAGTAATAAATTTTAGAACATTTTGAACATTTGTATTTATCAATATTTTCTCCCCTATTTGTGCAAATATTATTTCATATTCATCATTATCAACTGCAGAATGATCCTTGTGTAAATAAAAGCTTTTGATTTTTTTTTTTTCATTGTAACGATTTTAAAGTAAATAATGATGTTGTTTGATGGGTTCATTTAAACAAAATATACACTTACATAACATATAATATGTATTAACTTACATTTGTGAGGAGAAAGGGAGTCAACAACATCAATAGAATTATGTTTTATGAATAATTAATGAAAAATATTTTTTTAATTTAAATAAAAATTGAATTATCACAATTATTTACATAAATAAAGTGTTAGAGAGTTATTAAGCAATTTTTAATCTTCAATTCGTTAAATAGAGCAGCGTTTCTTAAAGTGTGTTCGACGAACTCTTTTTATTGGTATTTGGTGTTATGTATTTTCGGAATTCAGACTATAGTTTGGCTGATTGGGAGAATGAAGTAAATAAATAGACCTACTTTTGAAGTGAGAATTAAAAAAAAATGTTAGTTTGTGAAATTGAAAATGTTAGTTTGTAAAATTGAATGAAAATGTATCATTTGTTTTCATTTCTGTTTTTACCTTTTATTTTTGATTCAAATATTCCGTTATAGAAAATTTTTAAAACCCCGAATAATGCCCCTATACATTCATAATCCAAAAAAAATATGTTGTATAAAATATCCGACTGCTGGAGAAGAAACACATTATAGAAACTGCAATTTTTACAGAAGATGGAATTTTAGAAATTAGAAACTGTATTTTGTAATATTCTGTCCAACAACGAAATCTAATGACGAACAACTGTCGAGCTAGAAAGTCGCTGGTTTTGATAATTGAATAATTATCTTTATGTAAAGCGATGATTGCGGCTTGTTCTGATACTAATCAGATCACTGTTTCAACAGAAATTCTAAGCGACCTTAGAGAAACACAATTCTATGGTATGGTGTAATAATGAAACTTTGTTTTATATAATATTTTTTTTATTATGGTCACCGTGTAACAAAATTCTAAGTTATTCATTTGATATATAAATTTATCTATGAAATCAAATTTTAGATAAACAAAAATAATAATTCTGTCACTGTACAACAGTAATTTGACGGTAATAAAAAAAATTAATATAAAAAAATAAATATATAAAAATTGAGGGATCAAAAATGAAAGCAAATAATAAAAATTTTCATTTTCATAAAAATATTATTCACTAATAATAATAATAATAATAATAATAATATTTTTTTTTGATAATAATCCCATAATGAATGAAACTTGAAATCAGCAGGGCCATATGGCATGCGCCCCCGATTTTTGGGGCCCCCAATTAAAAAAAATCAACAAATTTGTAGTTTTCTCTTAGAAAATCTGTTAAAATTTATTCACATAGTAGAAAAAACTTCTAGTATGTATAGGCTTTGCTTTTTAAAAATATTAGAACAACACGCAATTGCAATACACAATCCGCTTCTGAGGAACACTATCTTAGAATCAATATTTTCTTCTGTGTTATTGATTCTGAAATATCTAGATTGTCAAGGCGATTTAAATCATTGCATGAAATTTTAAATTTATTTAAACTTATTTGGTTATTTGAAAATTATCTAAGAAAGAAATAAAAGTTTCAGCGAATCGGTTGTTAAAAAAATACTCAAAGGAAATTTCTATTGAAATAATTTATGAATTTATATTTTTAAAGATTTTGACATAGTTCCATTACCTGAAAATTTACTAAAAAACATTCTTGAAGCGAATTTAACACAGCTTTTTCCAAATTTGTCAGTTATTCTTAGAATATTTTTGAGTCTAACCGTTGCTTTCGCTTAAAGAAGCTTTAGTAACTTGAAAAGAATAAACATTTTTAACAGATCGCCAATGTTCCAAGAAATACTAAATGTTTTCTCAAGCCTAAATATAAGTTGTGACTATACACGAAAGCTTGAATTTTTCAAAATTATTAAGGAAATTGCGTGTAGGGCTTTTTTAAAATATTTACATTATTTTATTACATAATTTTTGTGATTTTTTTATAATTAAACTAAATAAAGTTTTCGGCCGCGGGTCTCATTGAAGCTCTCTCAGGGCCTGTACTTATATACTTATATACATACATACATATATATAATCTATATATATCCATGGAAAATTAACTCAAACTTATCTAAAAAAGAAGAAAAAAAAAGAGAAAAAAAAAAAAGAATATTTGTCAAAATTAAACGAACTACATTGATTATTGTTATTTATCCGCCCAAAAATTTTCCTTTTTCCTATACAAAAAAAAAATTTAATCCATATGTTTAGCATGACATATGGTAAATAAGAGTACCATTAAATTTTTTTTTTTCTGTTGTTTATTTTTGATATTAGCAAATATTTGATTTTGATAAAAAGATTTGAAAAAAAAAAAAAACAAAACCACTTTATGCACTTTAATAAAATATATATGAACCTACATTATTAAATATTTTTAAATAAGAAAAGCAAATATTTAGTCTTATTTTTTTTTTTCTTTTTCGTAAGGAAAACTTAAATTTTTTAACACTTTTTTTTTTCTTTTACTAAAGGAACAAATATTTTCTCTTTACTCAGTATTCTTATTATTATTATAATTTTTTTTTTTTAGCTATTTTAAGAACTTTTGTATTTAACTGTTGAACGTTAAAAGAATTACTGAAATTTTTCCCCCAAAAGAAATATGTGTATATATCCAATACAATGAAATAAATAATAAAAAAAAAGAAAAAGGAATTAGGGATACAAAATTTCGCACAGCATTTTCAATTTAAAAGCCATGTAATGTTAAAAAGCTCTGAAATATATTTTAAATATAATTAATTAAAAAAAAAAAATTCTTAAACTCACTAAGGTATTCATAATTCTTCATGGTTTAAATCAGAAATTTTTGAAGTGAAAAGAAATGGAATAAAATTAACAGGCTACTTACTCTCTTCTAAAGCAAAATTGGCTAGAATCTATATTAGTACATAAAACTAGAATGAGAAACTGGTTTTGTAGCCACTAGGAAATAGTTTGAAATCTGGCTTCCAAAATTTTACCTAGATTTGAATTTAAAATACCAAACTAGGTTCCTAGAATGAAATCTTAGGTAGCAATGCTAGATCTTCCGTTAATTTACGATTGCTCTAGTTTATGAAATCTAACTAATCAAACTGAAATATAGTATCAATAAATTAAATCTAGCAAGGAGAAATAGATAATAATTGCAGAAAATAGATCTTGAAATTTGTCTAAAACTATTTTAAAACTATATTCCAGATTTAAGTTCTCATTATTATAATCTAGTTCAACATAATAACTGATTTGAGATCGATTCTATTTTCGAAAAATAATTTGTAAATTTATACCTAGATTTTGTTTCAAGAATCTCTGTAAATGAGTAAAATATGAAATTTGGAAACTTCTAAAAATTTTGAACTGCGAAATCGAGTTTTTCGCAATTCTCTTAGGCTCTCAATTTGGTTTGCAATTTTGAGAAAACGCCAAAGCTTATATATTTTATATCCAAATGTTTTAGAAGTCAATTTGATTTTCGAATTTCGTTAACAGTTTTTTTTTAGTAATATTTTACGCGAAACAAGTTCACTCAGCTTACATATCCTAATACTGTTATACTATACTTGGTTTCAAAAATGTTTGCACTTAAGATGTGGTTTATAATAAAATGTATTTGCAAATTATGTTGATTTAAGCTTAATGAACTGATTTGGTACTTCTATTTTTATTTTGTTTTGTTTTAAAATTATATTTTAATGTGGGTGGATTTTCTGCGATAAAGCTTTTCAGATGAGAATTCTGTCAAACTATGTAGTTAAATAATTGAGTTTTTTTTTGTGTATTTTTTATTTGATTATAAAAGCTTTTTCAACCAAAAATTTAAACACTATATGTTATTCAAGATATTATAAGTTGCCATATTGTATATAGTTAGATATATATATCCTTGACAATTATTACACTTTTTACTCTTGATGGGGAAATAATTATATTTTTTTAAAATATTTGATTCTGAAATATTGTAAGTGAAAGACTTGCAAAAATATTGATAATATAATTATTATTAGGCGAAATATGAAAATATCAGCTGTTTAAGCGTTTTTTTTTTAAATGTAAATAAAAGTATATGTATATAATACACATATTAGTGAGATAGAATAATGTGGTTAATTAAAATTTATTATACTGTTATAATATGCTTATTATACGGTTTAATTTTATTAATTAACTTTTATCTGGAATGTTATAATTTATTATTAATCAAAATAATCAAATTTAATCATATAGTTTATTTATCAATTAAAAGTATAACACATTTATATTAACGTAGTATGATCGTATGGTTAATATGAATATTGTAAAGAAAACATTATTTAACAAATTATATATAGTATCATAATACGTACATAGTAGAGCCAAATATTCAAAATATTCAAATCGTTATCACATTAAGGCACAACACCAAATAAGCGATGGCTGCTAGCAATAGCGGATCTAGACTAGGAGTAAACGGTGGTTTATTCTATATAATATTTTAATATAAATCTATTATATTAAAGTTCTCCTTCTTACATTAGTTTTGAACATTTCATTTAATACTTCTTCGGTAGTTGGACCTAAAGCTTTGTATATACATTTAAAACAGCTAGGTTTCCAGATATTGAATTACCTACGATCTACGAATGATTTTAAACCTTTAAAGACTGAGAATGATGTTTGATTATCACAGGTAGACACTGGCAAATATTTTCACAGATTATAGGGTTGCAGGCCCTTGGCGTTTTCTTATTAATTTTGTAGGTATTTGTGATTATGTTTTTTTTAAATTTTCTGTTTCAGTTTCTGTTTGTTTTCTTTTTTCTCGAATAGGGGGGTTTTATACCCAAATACCCTTTCTTAAATCCACCAGTGGCTGCTTGATATTTGTGCATATTTGTAATTTCAATTTAAAAGACTTTATTGTTTATTGAGCTAAACATTTTGGTGCGTGTGTGTGAAACTGATTTCTTCGTTTGGAAGAATGCTTATAAACTGATTTTCAAATTACTAGAGACAAAACATAGTTTGTTTATATTTAAAAAATAAAAACCTAATTAAAAACTGAATTATAATTTTTACTAAAATAAGAACTGAATATTTTAACTTATTTTGGGATAGATGTGTATTTGTTGTTTTTTATTTTTTTTAAGTAAAAAGAAAATCTAGTTTAGAAAATATATACAGGTTTGGGATATTGAAGATATGCCAATCATACTGCGGATTGATGAATTGTCGAGCTAATCAGTTATATATCATTAAATTAAATGACCAACAACAATGTAGAAACAAAAATTTTTTCATGCTTGTATTTTTGTTTTTATTTTTAAAATTTACTGATAACAAATTTTTAATATGACGACGACAATCATATGAAATTTTATTTTTCATTGTCAATGTTTGTCTAGAGTTTCATCACTATATATATAATTAATCTATTGCGGAACAATATAAAAACACCTAATATTAAGTCTACCAAATTTTTCATTATCTAAATTTCGAGGTACATTCTTAAATGAAAAAAAAAGAGAAGTTAATTTTGATAAATATTATAGAAACGGTTTTATTATTTTTTTTAAAATTATTTAATATGAATGAAACTTCTACTTAATTTCTAACCATATATTTAACACTTTAAAGTAAATCCTAACCAAATTGTTTGAGTTAATCTTAAAATAAAAAAAGAATAATTATTATAGTGATAATATGTAATTGAAATTAAAATGTCGTTTTTCAGCCCACAGTCCGAATCGTTGGTGAATAATCAGTGGCTTAGCATTTTTTTTTTCAAGAAACTATCAGGTAGCAACCAATGTTTTACAGACTCCTCTAATTTGAACTATGCCAGCACTAATTCTTATCAAAATCTATTTAAACTTTAAAAACAATTTCAAATTTCTAGAAAATTTATATGATCCTTGAACAATTGAGATCTTCTAAATCCGAAATTTAATATGACTGTAGATATTTTCTCACTGAGACGATCTAAATCGGTAGTTTCTTAGTCATATAGTGTCAGGCGGACAGACAATGGAAGGAAAACAGGCTAAAATATACTTTTAATAATAACAACAATAAAATATTTCAATTCATTTCATTGAATAACTTTGTAAAATATTGGAAAAATATTTCTGCACTTTCTTTTTTTAATAAAAGTCAACAAATTATATTAATTGCAGTCAACTTTTAAGAAGCAATTACTTTTTCTTATATAACTTCTTCTTATATGCAAAATAGTGCATTATTTCTTTGGTTAAGTAATTGAGCTTTTGCAATCCATTTCTTTGGGTGAAAATGTAAATTACCTTTTTAATTATTAACTTCATTATTAAAGTTTCTTATAATTTTATTTGTTCATTGGTAGGTGTAGGTGGTCTAAGCCTCAAGGACGAATAATAAAAATTATGAATCGAACTTTAAAAAATGAATAATCATATTAAAAACAAATTAATAAAAAAATGTTTCACGCTATTTTCTAATAATAAAACTGAATCAATTGCATTTTCAAAATATAAAAATCTTTATGTTACAAAAAAATTTAATTCATGGGAAAAAAATTTTGCTATCTAAAACTGTGAAACGGAGGATAAGTAAGAATAAGAAATTTCAATTTTAAAGCATTTCCTTGAAAATTTTTTTAGCTCGTTTTCCATCAAAAATGAAAAAAACTTTCTGTATATTTCCAGTTTTTAGTCTGTCTGTCTCGCATTAATTATTCTTATAAGTATTAAACTATTCGGCTAATTTCGATCGTATTAATGAGATTTTTTGAAAGTCAAGTACGAAGCTATAAACTTACAGCACAAAAAAAGTTTAGCGCCGATTGTGATTGGAGGGCTGTATGGATTTTGATAGTTGCAAGAATGGATTTTGGTAGTTGTAAGAACAAAGAGAGAAATAAAAATAAATCCGGAAAATATATTTTAATTTTAAATGTTCTAAATACTTCATTTATGAGATGCCGTTCTATATATTTTAATTTTTTTAGCTGATTGGAATTTTGTCGGTCATTTAATTTAATTTTTGCTGCTAAAGATAACAAGAGCGACATTATATTCTTCTTTCAAAATATGCATATTATTTTTTTTGATAACTCTGCTCCAATTGTTTTTTTTAAGATCTTTTTTTTTTTTTTTTAATTTTTAATAAATTAATTTTAACTTAATAAAAAGGTTAAACACCCTCGACTTTTTTTGTTGAAATAAAATTAAAAGAAAAGATATAAAAGTGTTCGCACGTTAAATCATAACTCTAACCTGCGTTTATTAAACGCATTTTACTCGCGAGATAGTTATTATGATGTTTTCATCTAATAAAATATGTATAATTTATAATATTTATAACAATGCTTGTTCGCCGAGGCAGATTTTGAACCAACTGCTGCACTTATTGGATCAGAATAATAATGTAGCATAATAATATAAAATAAAAATTATATGTTAAATAAATAGAAATAAGATGAAAACAATCCGCTCATAGATGGCGGACTAATCCAGAACGATTAATTTGGCGTTTATATTATTAGCAATTTGTGAGATGAATATATAAATTAAAAATTCTTATATTAAACTGCGAATTAAATTAAAACAAAGAAAATTAAAAATTTTAAAATCCTTTATTATTACACTTTTTACTAGGGCAGAGATATTGATAAATTCATATTGTTTTTTTTCACCTCCTTAAGGTCAGTTCACACATATCAGCCACGTCACGATCTTTCCTTGCAATTTATATAAACTGTCAACACTCATCTGGCGCCGTCACGTCACCGAACCATCAGTCAGGCCAACGTCAACGAAGCGGCAAAATTAAATTAGTTTCCAAAGATATATGTTTTTTTTTAAATTTAGAACAAAACAATTAAAACAAAGTTGTTTGGTATCCCAACCTATTTTTATTTTGTAACTAAAAAAACGGTGACGTGACTGAAGTGTGTGGACACAAGCCAATATTTTTTATTTTTATTGCAGTTAATTAACAATTGGCTAATAAAATTGATTTTAGGTATCATTACCATATGCATCTACACATATACTTATAACAGGGTCTTACAAATTGTTAGAAAACCACTATCGAAAAATTAGCTTAATAGGAAAGCAATCAAAAGGAAAAAAAAAATTTCAGTCTTTGGTGGATGATATTTCAAAGCTTTGAGATTACCACTTCCTTAAATTTCAAATTTTAATTTTTTTTTTTAAGTGTCGCTGCGAATTCTCAGTTTGATTTATTATTTTTATTATTAATGTAATTTTTTTTTTTTTTCATACTTTGTTATCAATATTAGAAAATGATTTTTTTTTTTTGTTAATTTTAAATAAACACACCTTAGAACTGCTATTAGTATTTTTGCACAATTTGAACAGATTAGACTGTAATTATTATTAAAAGAAAAAAAAAAAAGAAGAAAAATTAATAAATAATTAATTAAAATATGGAACTTATTAAAACGGAAATAATAAAAAATAGTGTAGAGATTGTAACTACTGATAATATTCATAAAATATTTTCTAATATAAATTTAAGTCATTCTGAGACAAAAATTATCACTAACGAAAGTGTAACGACATTAGATTCAATTAAATGTTTACCAATAATCTCATTAGCTGAATTATCATTTCATGATAATATGGACGACTGCTGGATTGTGATTTATGATCGAGTATATGATGTTTCGAAATTTCTTTCAGTGGTAAATCAAAATTATTATGTGAAAATTTATTAATATGAAAATTATTTAATACACGTGCACATAAAGTTATTTATATGAATTGAAAAATAATTGTGTATCCATTTGAATTAAAAAAAAAAAATTGTATTCTGTCAATACAACATAGTGACTTAAATTAAATAATTTTTTAATAATAGTGTGCGATAGTATAGGTTAGGTTAGGTTAGGGTGGCGGCCCTTCGGCCTGAAAAAGACCCATAGGGTCCATAGTTATACCACTGGCCTCTTGGAAGCCTCGCTTAAGTTTGTGATTTTCCTACTAGGACCTAGATCTGCTAGAGTTGGGCAGTGACAGATCAAATGTTCTACGCTTTCTACCTGGTTAGAGTCTTCACATTTCCTACATTTATTACTGTCGAGTAGTTTTAGTTTATAGGCGTGCTTTCCTGCTAACCAATGCCCTGTTATCAAGCCTATCTCCGATCGTTTGAATTTTAATAATTTTTTGGTTTTCTTTCCACCGTTCCCGATTTCTAAGTTGGCTCATATTTTTACTTTCTCCATCATTCCAGGCCTATTATTAATTTTATTATTATTTACGAATAACTTTGTCAAACAACTTCTTCAATTAAAAATTCTGTTTCATGCACCATATCGCAAAATATTTAAGTTAAATTTTGCCAGTTTCATTTTCTATTTGGCAGCTTGCTGGCGCGAAAAATTTTCTTTTTCGTATATGCAGATGAAAGCTATAAAAGTTTTTAAATTCTCAAATTAAAAAAATTCAAATATGAGTAGTATTTTGAAATAAAATATTATAACCTTACCGCCAGGACTAGATGCGCCCGGGTGGCTGAAAAATTTTTTTATTTTATAACCTAACTTATATTTAATTCTATATTCTATTAATAAAAAATCATATCCAGATTGATTTTGTTTGATAGCAACAGAAAAAAAAAATGCATACCACAAAAACTTCACCTAAAAGCATTATCCGTGGAGAAAGAACATAAAATTTCATTCTTAAAATGTTAATAAAAGCGTAAACAATCGTAGTGTTCTATTTTACATAAAACTCAAGAATTCCATTAAGCTCTACCTTTCATGAAGTTCTAAATAAACATTTCCGTGCTTCATTTTCTATTTTTGTTGAATTAATTTTTAAGGTTTTCTTTAAAGTGTAAATTTTCATTTACTCAAATGTTTAAAAATATAAAAAATCGATTTGTGTATAAAAGCTCCGATACAAAGCTTTAATATTTTTATTCATTTCTTAAAAATGGCTCTATAAGATTTTCACTAAATATATGTACATGAACTTCTTAAAGATGTCCAATTATTCAAAAAATATACATATATAAAAAAATATACATATATAAATACATATCATATTATATCAATCCGTTTACTAACTATTTATTTTTAAAGTCTAAAAATATTATTTTCATTATTTTATAAACAGAATTTAGATTTTTGCTTATTATTATTTTATCACCTACTTACATGCCCGTGTAAACAAATATTTTTGGTTCGATCAGTTTAGTGATGCACCCTATATGTCGTACTTAAAAAAGATATGAATAATATTGTTTGAAAATATAGAAATATATACACTGCGTCTAACAGCTATAGGACCACACTGTTTTTAAATTTTTTTTCATCATTTTTACATTTTTTTTTTCAATTTAGAGGCCCGTCCGTAAAACAACTATTTTATTTAAAAAAAAAAAAAGAAGAAAAGTTTTAAGTTATATTTCAATGTTTCAAATGATTACACGTTGTTGAGGGAATGATGGCAAATTTCCAAACTCTTCGTTGAAAGTCGAAAAAATAGACTGTAATTGCTTTTTTGTATTTTTGTACTTTCAAAGTGCTAAAGTTATCTATAAATGCTTTTCAAATGGCTTACCTACCGGCCAAATTCTGCGGTGGCGATAGAAAACTATGAAAACAGTGTGATCCTATAGCGGTAAAACGAAGTGAATATATTTTTAATATTAGAAGGTACATATATAAAAATGTGCATTGATGATAATTTTATTTCTAAATTTTTTGATTTGAACAAGTTTTATTGATATGACTTGTATTTATGTCAAATATTAAAAAAAAAAAAAATTCTTTATTATCTCTGAAGAACAAAAAAATTCTAATAAATTAATGATAATTTATAATAATGTGTGTTATCTTCAAAAAAATTCAAAATTTGGAGCAATTATTGCGAATAGAATAAGTAATGCAAATTAAATGCAAAAATAATATGCAACTTATAAATTATTTTCCACTTAATTGCTTATTAAATTTAAATTAATGTGAAAAAATGAAATTACGTTTTAATTAAGCAACATAATAATGTGTTCGTAAAGAAATTCAATAACTCTCTTTTAATATCAATTTTTTTAAATTTATAAAAGTTTCGAACATTGTTTTTATGCTTAGAAAACAGGCTTAATAATTATTATACGTCAACTGCTTTCCTCACTTGACTTAAATCAATATACGCATATAACCATTATCTTTACATACATACTTGTATAGTCAATCAATGCATCCATCGGCAACTTTTTTCTGACAGCGAGTAAAAATAAATTAAAATATGATTGAAATCGACCACGAGACCATGATTTCAATTACTTAGTTTATAGGTATCCGATGAAGCCTTTATTTTTATATAAAATATTAAGAATTAAAGTGTTTCACTTTCACTATATAACTTTATTATTAATTTTTCATTTCATTTAATAAAGCATCCAGGAGGATTTGACACTATATTGGATTATGCTGGTAGAGACGCAACAATTGCTTTTCGTGGTACAGGACATTCAAAATCAGCTATAAATATGTTAAGTAATTATTTGATTGGTGAATTACCATTGAAAGAAAGATTATTTAGAAAAACCGATTTAGATGAAGGTGCCAAAATATTTCTATCTGATATCCCAGAATAGTTATTTAATATAGTTATTGTAAGCATATTAATTAATTAAGATAATTGAAATAATAAATATATGTAGAATGTATATTTTTAATGGCTCATCCAGAATTTCGCTCAATTTGTTATCATTATAATTTATTTTTTGTTTACAATTTAAGGCTGTGCACTTAATTCTAATCTTATATGCAGCTTTATAAATATATATTTATATATAATTTAAACGAAATTATAATTAATGTAAATTAAATTTTAATTTAAACTACATTATATAGATATGTGTATATATAACAAAATTATAATTTTTACAACGTAATAAGACTTTTTATTGAGTTAACATGAAAAGTTTGTTTTTGAATTTGTTAAGATGTTTTCGTAAAGTTTAAATTTAAGTTTAGTTTTGTAAAAGTAATAAACAAAAAAAAATTATTAATCGCAATTAACTTATTATTATTTATAATTTCATTATTATTATTTTTTTTAAATAACAAAAATAAAATTGTAATAACATTAATAATGTTTGTTTTTGTTTTTTTTCCCATAATCTTCGACTTAAAAAATTAAGAATTTAATACCTTCTACAGTATTATAGAAGTACAAAATAATTTTTAATAGTAAATATGGTATATCTACATATATACATACATATTTAGTTCAAAGAATTAAATTTTAGACGATTTCTACGTTTTAATGAAGAATCTAACAAAAAAAATATATTTAAAATCCTGTCGAAATCCACTTAAAGAATCTCCAGTTCAAATTCTTAAACACAAATTCTTAAACCCTCAACCAGTGCCGGATAGCCCATACGGACACTTTGGGCAGTTGCCCAGGGCCCACTTTTTTTAGAGGGCCCACCAAATGAGTCAACTTCTACTAAAATTATTTCTAATGAAAAATTACATATTTCACATTTAATACCCTTTCTGCACTGGCAAAACAAAGACGTCTCAAATCAGTCTTTTGAAAAAGTTGTATACACTGCCAAAAGCACTTCCTTTGCTTTGCACTTACTTTTGACAGAAAAAAACAAATTTTCATTGCTTATGAATTTATTGTTCTCTTTGTTATTATTTTTTTGACAAAAATAAGTGGAACCACCATGAAATAATTAATTTAAGGCAGAAACACAACAAAAAATAATAATCTACAAACTGCAAAGCGCCAAAGTATGTACTTTGAAGAGTTTTTCTTTCGACTCTTGTGTATTTTTTTATATGGCGAAAGACGAAAGAAAGCTGAAAGAAAGACGTCTTCCGCAAGAAGTCTTCCGCAAGAACCAATACCGTATTAAGACTGCCACTGCAGAAACATATTTTATGTCAATGGATTTGCGGTTAATCCATCCAGCATCAAATTTTGATTTTCAAATTCATTTCAAAAAATTTATTCGAAATTATTGATTTAGATTTGGTCTATATTTGCTTAACGGGCTTTAATTATTAATTTTATGTAACAAGTCATCAAAAGAAACTAATATTTTTTAAACAGTATATTTACATTTATTTTTTTGAAAAAAGGCCCTTTTAGAATCTTTTGCCCAGGGGCCCAGTGAATGCTCTATCCGCCCTCAACAAAATTAAAAAAAAAAAGATTTTTTTTTAGGATTCTTCAATGGATATCTACAATTCCTACTATGTACTTCATTCTACTACTAATTCATCATCGAAGTGACCAAATGTATTAATTTTTATCAGAATCATTAAAACTTTTTAAAAAATTTAAAATTCGTGTTTATTTAATATGAAAATTACTTAGACACTTGGCAACAGCTTAGAGTTACTCGTTTCCAAATCCAGAATCAGAGAATATTTAACATTGGAAAGTTAATAAGATTGGGAATATATGGTTGTAAGGATTTTAATATCTGACAGACGGACAGATAAAAAATGAAGCATCCGTTCTTTCAATTTTGATGGGAAATGGGTCAAAAAAATATCTTTGTTAAGCAATTTCATTTTAAAGAAACTGAGGCTCATATTAATCTAGTAAATCTGTACATAATAATCATAAAACTTATATTTGGAGAACATATTTTATTTTTCATTGATTAGAATTACATAAAGTTTAGTAATATTTTATTAAGTAGGCTTTGCGACACTTTCGTTGAATTACAATATAGTGGACAAATTTCTGTCAATTATACTTTTTTAATTTTTATTATCTAGCTAAAGTTTAAAGAGTAGACAATCAGAGCTTTTTTTTTAATTTCTCAAACGTGATAAATATTCATTGCATTTGCGTTCAAGCGGCTGAAAACCATTAACATTATAATGATAATATACATAATTATTTATGTTACATAATGATAATATACATAATTATTTATGTTACATAATTATTTATGTTGAAATTCAAAACAACCTGTTTGTAATACTTTTCACAGTTTGACGCATATCACTCCTATATTAAAAAGTATGCAACACACAACGGAAATATAATATGTGCTGTTTCTAAATAAAATATTTTTTCGTTCAGAAATTCTGAAACAAAATGGTTTGTGGCGAAACTAAACAGTTGTGCAATAATAATATATTATGAAACAAAATAAACGAAAATGAAACAATATTTTGTAAGTATTTTTTTTTATTTCTAAAAGAGGACGCAAGTATCATAAAAGTGCCAAATTCATTTATAATTTTGTAAACAATAAATTATATTATATTGTAAAAAAAAACAATTCCTGCAATCAGAATCAATAATGTGCGTTTACTTGTTGTCTGTTTCCCTTAAATTTTTAAACTTTTTTACTTAATACGAAAGTGTAATAAATTCAACGATTAATTTTTAAACTATAATGGTTTAAATAAAGAATAGAAATTATACGAAAATTGTATAATTTTATTTTACAACTTTAATAAAAAAGTATGTATTTTATAAAAAAGTATGTATTGTACAAAATTATACTATCAAAAATAACATTACAACTAAAAAAAGGAAATGTTATTTTAATGAAAGTTGCTTAAAGAGAATTAACGACTCAAAAGTAAATTAATCTCCTCAAGGTCAATGTAAATGATGCCTAATTTGTATTACTTTGAGCGTCTCAGCATGTGGCAACCCTATGTATTCATAGATTATTATAGACATATATCTAGATCAAATCCATGCAATGATGCAATGTTTTCCATACAGAATCATAAATGTTTTGAATACGGCATAAAATAGCATTAAACAGTTGACCTGAGCCGCGTCGTACATGTTTGTCGCCCGTGTGGAAATTCTAATATGCCACGCCCCTACTCGACCTATAAAAACAAAAAATTTTAAAACAAATAAGAAATTTTTATAATCATAGTTTAGATTTTTTTAGTTTGTTCTAAAAATCAATTGTTGATTGAGTTTAAAACTAAAAAAAAATATAAAATGTTATTTAATTTTATTCAACAAAAAAAAAGTAATAGTAAAAACTAATTAAAAGTAGGTATATAAATATTGGATCATTATTTTGAAAATGTAATTAATTCTACATGGTTTTATTTCAGCAAGTATTTTTATAATATCATCTATTTCTAATGGCTTGTTTACACTTAGCTAATTTAACATGTTCGAAAGGAGTTAAACATCTTTGGAAAATCGAGCGTTCAAACGAATTTTTTCATATGTTAACATGTTTAGCTCTGTCAGATAAAGAATTTCAAATAATACCGGAGATAAGCTCAAAGGAACTGACGCGCCTAAAAAAATAAAATATATGAAGTTGTGTCAAGGTTAAGAACTCGCGCTCGTCATTTATTTTGAGTGTATCTCCACCTTTATAAAATTTCAAAGTCAAAAATGATACATACAAAGTAAAAATTAATATTTGGAAACTCATATTTCTCATATTGGAAACTCATATTCTACCTCTATTATTTCAGCTAGAATTTTTGATTCGGCTAACAATTCGGCAAAACCATCATCAGACCTTTTATTTTGTAAATAAACAATCAAGTTATTTAAATAATCGTTACACGATTTGATTTTTTCTGATGGGTTTGTAGCATTGTACTAACAACATTAACTTCATTTAATATGTCATACCAAATCACAATGGAAAATATAAATTTAATTTATTTCAATTTAGTCGCTAAACATTTGGCTTGGTGATGTGCAGCTACGTCAAAGTTTTCGTCTTTTATTAATTCCAACAAAGGGTCATATATTTCACCTATGTGGTGCCTCGTAGCGGTCGTATTGCTTCTATGCGACTAGACCAGTGTTTCCCAACGTGCCACCGGTGAGACGGAGGAAATTTTCAGGGGGCAATTATAAAATCATATTTAGTGGAATGCGGCTTTAGTGCAGTTAACGATTTGGTCAGAAAAAAAAGAAATCGTCTAGAAATCACCACACGTGGTGATTTATCGTTAAATTAACAAAATTTACACCAAAAATGAAAATATTAATAAGCCCACATAAAGTGCAATCATCACGTTGATTTATCTTTTCAATAAAGTCAAATATAAAACAGTATTACCTTTTCCCGTTTTATTTATATATATATTTAATGTTATATTTTTTCAGAGTAGGGGGGAATTCAAAATCTTTGAGGTGTTTTAGTGGGCCATGAATGAAATAAAGTTGGGAAACACTGGACTAGACCATCTTGTATCGCATAAAGGCTCTAACACCACACTTGTAGCATTTCAAATAATTCCCAATACCAAATACAAAGTACTGAATACTTTTTTAAAAAAGTAATTGGATTTGAAAAAGTACTGAATACAAAGTAATTGTATTTGAAAAGTACTGAATACTTTTTTCCAAAAGTAATTGGATTTGATAAAGCACTGAATAAAAAGTAATTGTATTTGAAAAGTACTGAAATATCAATAGTATTATTTATAATTATTTTTTCTTTCGCTGCCATCTAAATTCGGTAGAAAAGTAGCTAAAATAAAAATTATCTTCCATATGGTTAAAGAATAATAAGTACTATTATCACTCAAATGAATAAAATTACAAAATTTAGAAAAAGTGAGGGGCAAAAAATTAATAACTATAAATGTGATATTTGATTACCCAATCCTTTACAATGTAAACTTTTTTTTACTATTTTTGCATACATATAATATAATATTATATTTTAATAATAATATTATAACATGTAACTGTAGTTAAAATTAAACAAAATAAAGGCTACTATCTTTGTTATCATCATATTGGTGTGTATTATACATCGTCAGCACAGAAATAAAACAATGTATAATGAAAAGTATATGTAGTTTCGAGTAATTTGATTTTAAAGATTTGAAAATTAAAAAAACGTAAAATTTTCATTTAAAAAACACATTTTAATCGACACTAAGAATATTGAAAAATAGTTGTACTTATAAAATCAAGTGCGAGGAATCGAATGGTGCTACTGTCTAATAATGACGTATAAATATCATACGTTGTTTCATTTCTTTCTGGTTGACTCTTTTTATGAAATTCTTTTCAATGGTTTTTCATTATCATGTCCACTTTTTACTAGAAGGGATATGAGATCTTGTTCCCCTCCCTGGTTTAATAGAGAATTAAAAGCTCTAAGAAACAGGAAGAATAAGGCTTGGAAAAAATTTTTATTAACCGGAAGTGAGGTCGACCATGAGACTTTTCAATGTTTATTGGGTGAGTTCCGAATCTTGTTTGAGTCTCAATATGAGGATTATTTAAACAAGACAAAGCTTGACATATTGAAGGATCCTAAAAGATTCTTTAGTTTTATTAATTCTAAGAAGAAAGGGGATAGTTATACTCAAACTCTTAGTTTCTTGAATACCTCTTCCAATGATGACCTAACTGTAGCTAATTTTTTTGCTAACCATTTTTCCAGTTCTTTTTCTGACTCAAACTTCAATGTTGATACTGCCTATTTCAGTTATTTAAACAATTGTCCGCAAACTTCTATGACCGCAATATCCATTGAAGTGAAAGAACTATTCAAGTTTTTATCTAAACTTCAAGATGACTGTTCTTCTGGGCCTGATGGTGTCCCACCGATTATCTTGAAAAATTGTGCTTCTACTTTATGTAATCCTCTATCTATTATTTTTAATAGATCTTTATTAACCGGCTACTTTCCTAAAGTCTGGAAGCATTCATTTATCATACCCGTTTTCAAGAAAGGGTGCCGAGCTGACGTTTTAAATTATCGTCCAATAGCTAAAATTTCTTCAATTTCTAAGCTTTTTGAAGCTGTCATTTCTGAAGATATACATTTGTATTGTAAGAGTTTTATTACTGATAATCAGCATGGGTTTCTTAAGGGTAGGTCTACTACTACTAATCTCATAGAAGTTACTTCAGCTTATAGGGATAACATGGAGAAGGGATATCAGACTGATTCTGTATACACGGATTTTAGCAAAGCATTCGATGTTCTTCCTCATCAGATTATTTTATTTAAATTGGCTGCGTATGGTTTTCCACCTTCTTTTATTGAGTGGAAAAAATCTTGGCTTGGTCCCCGTGATTATCAAGTCAAATTTCGCTCTGCTACATCTACAACATACGCAGCTACTTCTGGAGTGCCTCAAGGTAGCCATCTTGGTCCACTTGATTTCGTAATCGCTATTAATGATGTTTCACTCATCATTTCCTATAGCGATCACAACATTTATGCCGATGATATGAAAATTTTTAAAAAAATCGCTAGTCCTTCAGACTGCAATCTTTTACAAACTGACCTTAATAGCTTTGGCCTTTGGTGTATTAAGAATAATCTTCTTCTTAATGTTTCTAAGTGTCAAAATATTTCATTTTCAAGGAAAAGAGATCCTATTAATTTTCAATATACACTTAATAATATTCTTATTTCCAGAGTCAATGAAGTTAGAGATCTCGGCATTTTATGTGATTACCAATTGACATTTAAACCACATGTAAATTCAATTGTTAATAAAGCAAATTCCACTCTTGGTTTTATTAAACGTTGGTCAAGAGAGTTCTGTGACCCATTTATAACCAGATTTCTTTTTACATCTCTTGTAAGACCATTGTTAGAATATGCCTCTCAAGTATGGTCACCCTTTTTTTCTGTCGACATCAATAGAGTCGAATCCGTTCAAAAAAAATTTCTTAGATTTGCATTAAGGCATCTTCCTTGGGAGGATAACTTAATCCTTCCACCGTACACAGAACGATTAAATCTCATTTAGCTTGAATCTCTTCAAGACAGACGTGAATTTGCAGATGTTGTTTTCATTCATCAAATTACTATTGGTGAAATTATTTCTCCTTTTATTCTAGAGAAGATCAACTTTCGAGTTAATACCAGAAGCCTCCGAACTTCTAACTTATTTGAAGTTGCTTACCATAGAACCGAATATGGATGCAATGATCCCATTTCTCGAATGCTTGCTTTTGCTAATAAAAATCATCATGTTTTTGACCTTAATATCTCTAAGGCATCCCTTAAAGCTGGTTTAAAGGCTAATTTCACTAATAACATTGGAAGACTTTAATTAATATTTAAATTTTCTGTATATCCGAAGCCAAGGGAAGTGGTAGACTAAAGATAATTCTTCTAATTATTATTTTTATTTTATTTTTTAAATTTAAATTATCGTTTCAACATACAAACGTACCCTGACGAAGTAATGTAAGACAATATATATTTCATATATTATCTGAAGCCGATAGGTCGTTGTATGCTGATTGTTTTTAATTTGAGTAATTTTTTTTTTTTTTTTTTGATTCATTTTGAATCTTCATGAAATGTCTTAGTTGACGCCGGAGGAAGTAGTAGGATATTTTCCACTAATTCTTCTTCTTCTTCTTATTATATTTTTAATTTTTTTAATTTACTCTTTCTTCTTATATTTACTCTCTTTTTTTAAAAAAATTTTACTAGGGAAACTATTCTTTGTGTTATGTTATATGTCACTAGTGATTTCGTTGTTTATCAGAAACGAGACTTGTTCTTATTGTTTTATGTTTGTTTTTTCTATAATTCTTTTTTTTTTCTTTTCTGATGCTTGATTTAAGCATCGTTTGGTGGTAATATTAAGATTCCATTGCATGCTTCGTACCGAGCCCTCTCCTCTCATATTAGCATGTATATGAGCGTGATGGTAAAGTTTTCATGGCAATTTATTGCCTTGAAGTGCAGTGGTGTTAGGATACACCCCAACTCATTATTATATTTAGCAGACGTCATTTAAATGCTTTAATAAGTTAATTGAAACGTTTATAAGAATTTTCTTGAGATTTTTTTATTTTTAGATGATGAAATACTTAACACCTCTTCTCGTACTTTTATTTTAACACTCGTTTATATATGTATATTTCAGTACTTTTCAAATACAATTACTTTCTATTCAGTACTTTATCAAATCCAATTACTTTTGGAAAAAAGTACTCAGTACTTTTCAAATACAACTATGTACTTTGTATTCAGTATTTTTTCAATTCCAATTACTTTTGAAAAAAAGTATTCAGTACTTTTCAAATACAATTACTTTGTATTCAGTACTAGTATTTGAATATTCACAACTCTGTCTAACACCAAATGAGTATTTTTTTTAAAACATTCCATCTCTGAGCGCATGCAGAAAAAAATTTGTATAATTCTTGAACAAGATAAAAAAATGTGACAATTCCGTAGTTAATGTTGGCAGCATCATTCATTTCTAATACCTTTGACAAACTGAACTCGAAAAACATGTTCTTGAGCACAAAAACATGTTATTAAAATCGACAGAACAGACAACCTTTAATGTGTTTCACAAAACAGATAATCATCTGTTTTTCTTCTCAAGTTTAAAAACAAAAGTAAACAATACAATTTACCTACAAATTCAATTCAAATTCAAAATAAAAAACAATAACAAAACTTTTTTTTCATTTGTTTACAAATAAATACGAGTCAACGTCAAAAATGTTACCACGGTGAACATTAATGGCTTCTACATATTGCCTCACGAAATATTTGTAAAAATTACTCAACCCATCCTTTAATAACAACATGTTTTCGCAAGAACATGTTCTTGTTTCTGTTTTTATTACTATGGGAAAACTACTTCAAAAACATAAAATTAACATGTTTTTGATCAAGAACAGGTTAATCGTATCAGTTTGTCCAAGGCATAAGTTGAGGCTGTGAGCTGTGAGTACATAAAAAGCGCGACAGTTAATATCTTAATTTTTTTTTTTTAGCCCCTTGTGTTTGGCCTTCATATTGGCACCATTGTCGTAACCTTGCCCACGCATATTATAAATATGAAGACCTAATTCTTCTAGTTTGCTTAAAAGGAATCTACTCAATCCATCTCCTGTTAATAATAATTGGACAAAAAAATAAGAAATGTTCTCTAACCTCTACTGTTTTTAAAATGTTATATAATTTAACAAATTTAATTATAATACTTAATTGTTCTACGTGACTCACGTCAGGTGTAACATCTAATATAACAGTGTAATATTTAGCATCTCTTACCATAATAGTAACTAAGAATTTTTTTCATAAATTAAATCAGGTTATCCCCTCATACCATGATTTTTTTTAACCAGGGCTAATTTTGTTATTTTTATTTTTTTTGTTAAATTTATTTAAAATTAAAATTCGAAAAATGAAAAATGCAAAAACAACAATTTTTTTATTTTTATGCTTTTTTTCGCCATTTTGTTTTTTCTTTTTTTAATTATTCAAACGCGTATGCCCAACCGATACTTTTTTTACGTAATCAGAACATATTTAACTGATTTAACTCATATTTACCCAGGGGCGGATTTACATATATGCCGTTTTTAGGCACTATTAAAAAAATTTCGGAAAAATCACATTTAAAAAAATTTTTGTATGTAATTTCAACATGACATAAAAAAAAGTTTGGAGGTGATTTCGAACTCTTATAGCCTTAACCTATTCTAAAAAGTTATATACTATTTTAAAGTACGAAACATTCCGGAGATTATGAATTTTTTTTCTAAATTAAGCTTTAAAATAATCTAAAACAGCTTTTAAATCAAATTTTGTGATTAAAATGTTTGGGACGGAGCAAGTCCTTTTAAATCAAATCTTTTTATGAAATTTTACCGCCCTAGGCTCGAGCCTAGTGTGCCTATTCGTAAATCCACCACTGCATTTACCTCAACTTTAAAACAACTCAATTTTTTGTATGATAAATCCCTTTTAACTCAACAACTATTTATAAACATTTGCGAAACCCGAAGTTTAGACAGCTTATAAGCAATATATTTTTTTTAATTTCGATTGCAAGAAAATCAATAATTTTGTTCTGCATTTTATCCCCTTAAAATGAGGGCATCTATGTTTTAAATTGTTTTGAATTTTGTAATCTACGAAACTGTTCTGATCATAGACGAAATAGATTGGCAATATCATCTTTTTGCTTTTTTTTTCATTTTTTCAGCAGATTTTGAAATCAAAAAGACCCACTCATATGTTTTCTGACATTAATTTTGTTTAAATTTGTTATTTTTAGTAAAATTTAGGGAATGAGTATAAGAGTATCCGTGCAGCAATACAAAAAATCTTCAAATTAAAACAATACATAAAAACTTCAAATACAGAACCCTTTGTCCTTAGAAAGAGAATATAATAACAAATTTCGATTAAATGTCTCACCATTTGCCAAGGTACGCGTGTAATATTTATTATAGGATAATTAATATTTTTCACTTGTGCTGGTATGTTTTGAATTAAAAACTGTTTTGTTTGATTTGATGTTATTATTGGCCACATTCCAGGATCTTCACTATTTTCACTTGAAACAATAGTGTTTGTCAAAGGAAGTATAATCCATTCCTTCAGAATTATTATTTATATCACTACTACTACATTGCAAGTTGATTTCTTGTTCCAAAATCATTTCTTCGTTATCGATATTTTCTTTATCCAAATCACCAGCGTTGCCAACTTGGCCATTTTATGGCTAGAACTAGCCATTTCATACTTTGGATTGCCATGAATATAACTATATAAGTAACTTAATGGCAGCCATAAATGTAGCCATTTTCAAATAATTTAAAAGCCATTATGCTACTAAACTTTTTCAGCTTAGAAAGTATTTTAGAATATTTAAAATTGTTTTTGCCTTTAGTACCAACCCAAACATTCTAAGCAAAGGTATAAACACTATGCCGCGCAAATTATCTTTAACAACTTTAAATAGTTTGTTTGGAAGTCCAAACGCACGACGCGCACCGGCTTATGTGTTTAATTTTGTTTCTAAGAGTGCGTCCCCTAAGACACTATTTTACAAAAAACTAGGACAATATTTTTTTTCTAGGTTTTTGTTACTTTTGGAACGACAACAAAAATTATAGATGTAGGATAATTTCAGTGAAAAGCCGTTCCTAAATGCGAATCGATTTTATAAAATTCTGCAAAGGGAAATTTCAAATTTCCCATAAAAATGTTTTTTCTAGGACTACTTTTAAGTAGTCCTATGTTTGTTGCCTATGGTTTGTTTATTTTCAATTGTTGTGTAAAAATAAAAATAAAAAAGTAATTTTTAAAATTTTTTAAATTATTTTGAAATAAAATTAAAATTAAATAAATAATTGCAATTAATTCAGCATATACGTGTGGAAAAATGGTAAGGAAAATGATTTTTTTTTTTTTTGGAATAAATTCATTCGAGATACTAGCTCAATTTTTCTAACAAGGTTGAGGCGATACCCAAACCTCGGAATCCAAGTCTGTTTTCCGAGGTATAAACCCCAAAGATTTCATATGTGACCGAACAGTACGGGCATTTTTTTAAACTCTGATTTGCCCTACATGGCGGTCACCGTAATGTCAAATCCAACACGTTTTGTGTGGGCAACCCCGGTGAACTGACATAACCGCGAAAAATGTTTGTCATAACCGCGAAACTGGAATTTGTATGAGTTTCGCGGTTTTAACATATTTTTTTGTTATAACCGCGAAACTAATTTTATTTTTATCATAACCGCGAAATTGCGGTTATCACAAAAAAAATGCTAAGCTTTTCGCGTTTATAAAATTTTTTTTGGTATAACCGCGAAATGATAAAAACCTAATTTTTGGGTTTCATTTTTCGCGGTTATGACACTTTTATTTATTATTTCGCGGACATGACAAAACAAATTCGCGGTTATAACATTCACGGTTATGTCATGTAGCCGAGAGCCCCAACTTTTTGGAGATTTGGCATTCAAAGCTTGGTTTTAACATATTATATATGAAAATATAAAAATGTGTGTAGCCAGAATTTATTCGCTCATATTTTTCCCGTATAAATTTTGGCAAACGAAAACTATTAGGGGTCATATCCTCCAAAACATCGCCTCCAGCCTCTGTACAAGTTTCAAACAAATCGAGCTTGTACACATCATTCGCAGTTTAACCTTTTTTTTCATAATTGATAATGAAAATATAATAAAAACTTTACTGTTTATTTTCAGAAAACTACAACACTGATAGTATTGATAGTATTATCGAAAATTATGCTACAAATCTCCCAGAATTCACAGGTAGGTTTGTCACTAATTAATGTTATATGCTAATAAAAATAATTACATAAAATATTTTTTTAAATTTAAGATGATACTGTACTTCAAGAGACTTCTGACCACGGGTATGAAGATGATGTTCGTAAGCGTTTCTAGAAAACGAAATGGAATCACTTCGGCATCAAAATTTTGATAGATTTTTACAAAATTAATTTAAAAAAATTCAAGGATTCAACAACATCGAATTCGGAAGTATGGACTGAGATATCTAATTCCCTTGTTAAAACCAATTTCCAGTATACTCCTGATCAATGCCGTAAAAAGTTTACTGCCTTAAAGTATCAATATACACGTACCAAAGATCATAATAAAAAGACGGGAAATGACCCAGCATATTTCAAATATGAAGATGAGTTTGATCAAATATTTCAAAAAGAACATTTTATGTCACCCCCATTAATAGCGGAATCTGGTTCTTTTAATATCCCATCTACGTCAACATCACCATCATTATTTACGAATGACACCGAAAAAGAAGCAGATCGTTTAAATTTATTGCCTAAAAAAATAAAAAGATTATCCAATACTGATCTTGTTCTGCACGAAGTAAGAAGAGCAAATGAAAACAGTATACTCAGTAGAGAAGAGCAATCAAATCGTTTTCAGCAAAATATGGAGATGAAACAAAAATTATTACAAACAATGCAACAATCTGTAGAAGTTTTCAAAACAACGATGGAAAAGTTAATTGATAAACTATAATGATGATTTAAAGTGGAATTGTGCTGTCGATGCCATTTAAGATTTTTGAAACTCAAATTCCACTTTAAATCATCATTATAGTTTATCAATTAACTTTTCAATCGTTGTTTTGAAAACTTCTACAGATTGTTGCATTGTTTGTAATAATTTTTGTTTCATCTCCATATTTTGCTCGTTTTTAGCACAGTATTAATAGTTATTGGAGTGTATAAATAGATTTACACACAATGAGTTATGTACAAACATTACAGTACTTAAATTTAATTCGCAATAAAGTATCGAGTAACATTACTAATATTTATTTAAAAGAAATTCGTTTATTATCGAATTATATCCAACATTACATTACGAGCCAATTCTCCTTCTTGGTGCAAATAATCATCATCGTTATGAAAAGTTATGTTCGGATTGCTTTGACATGCTTGATAAGTTCCATCTTGTAAATAAGTTTCAAAGTAATTATCACGGTGCATTAAGCATATGTTGTGCAAAACACAACACGCAAGAATTGTCGGTGCATACCATTCCGTACAGTGCATATTGAGTTGTTGTAGTCGACGGAACCTACCAAATAGCAGCGCGAATGCTCTCTCCACTACATTTCGGGTACCCGAGTGCCTAGTGTTAAATTTTTTTTGTTTTAAATTTAGATTTCCCCTATCCATGAAGGGTGTTATACACCAATTTAACAATGGGTATGCTTTATCAGCAAGAATCCCTGATTGGTTTGGAAAATAAATTACAGGATTTTCTGCCCAGTCGATGAGGTAAAACCTCGAAACTAGTAGGCGAAAATTAAAAAACAATTTTTTTATATTTAAAAGTAGAATTATAATTAAATAAAAATTTAAAAACATAATAAAAAGGATTATAAATAAAAAATAAAGAAATAAATAAAAAATTTTTTTGTTTTAATTAACTTTCCTTTTTTACATAATTTTCTGAAACTTTTTCAAAAATTCGGGATTTATTGAAAATCCTGGCATCGTGTACGGAACTTGGGTAACCGACTGAACAGTCCAAGAAACACATTTCGGAATCGCAAATCGCCTGCAGAGTAATAGAATGCAACTTATTTCTGTTCCGATACCATATAGCTTGATCCGATAGTTGACTTATCGGAACGTAAGTTCCATCTATAGCTCCAACTGCATTGTTGAATGGCGATTTGCGTTTAAAACCATCAATTTTTTTAACAATTTCTTCTGGACTAGGCCATTTTATTATTTCAGCTGCAATTTTATTCAAAATTCTCACGATTCTGAAAAAAAAACCGAGAAAGGGTTGATTTGGGAAAACCAAATTTTTCTCCTACTGATCTAAAATTAAATAAAAATTTATTCAATTAAAATAGATTTTTTTGAAAATTTTTGTATTACCTGAATGAGTCTGGTGTTGCTAATAACCATATAACAGCCAGCAACTGGTTATTTAAATCTGTTTGAGGACGTCCCACATCAAGAAAACCTGAACTATTCCAAACTTTGGCAAGTAGAAACTCGTACGCTTCTCTCGTCATGCGAAACGCTTGTTGGAATTCAACATTGTTGTAATTAGGAACAACCTTTTCAATGTAGTCCTCCTGCCTTACTGGTTGGTTTTTTATAAACGGTACTGCAGCTGATAATGTGATATTAGTATTTAAATTTTCAGTATCGGAATCGTCCTCCTCTATCTGAAAATATTCTATTATTACTTTTATTCAATAAAATGCTTAACTTTTATTTACCTCCAAAAATGCATTTATAAGATTATTTATATCCATTATAAATTTGGAAATAATTGGTATGGCGACATCACTTTTTTTTTTGTTTCAGTATTCATTTTTTTTTAAATTATTTTTTTATTAATTTATAAAGTATATAATCTAAGCATATTCAAAAAATTAAAAGTCAAAAGATATTTTATGTGTAAGTTTTTTCAGAAAATAGTTGTAGAACTTTGCAGAAAATAGTTGTAGGACTTTGCAGAAAAGGGAATTCCTATGTTTGAAATATTTTTACTTATGGGACGCACTCTAAGTCTGCTTTAATTTTAATTCTAAATCAAAAAATCAACATGCATAGTGCTCACCTTGTTGAACAAACAACATTTTTTTCTGTTACTGATTGAAAATGTTGTTACTGATAAAAAAATGGTTAACATTTTCATATTTTAAGGTTTAAAATAACTTAAATAACTGTTAAATTAAATACCGAGTAAATTTGTTTTTGTTTCAAAAAAATGAAACGAAAAATTAAGTAAAATTGGTTCAAATATAACATTTAGGGGCTCTATATTTTAAGTGTAAAAATATCAGGGTAACGGTGGGTTTTCGGCATTTTTGAGGCGGCCTGACCTAAAGTTTTCTACTAATCAGGATTTTTATTACGTAACTGGATATTAATTACAGGCCGAAGAGCTTGAAGATCAGTCAAAGCGTTGCTGAGTTTTTGAACTTTTGAGGCCACTTTTATCCAAATTATGCTTTCAATACGTTTTTATTTCTACCAGATTTTTAGCCATTTCCTGAAAAAATTTATATGCAACTGGCCATTTTTAAATATTTATTTAGCCATCCTCGAAAATACTACTTGGCAACACTGCAAATCACTTACAATTTCATTCGGCAATCCAGCTGAAGCAAAAATCGATGGAGTTTCAGATGGTTCCGGTTTAAAGTCTAGGCGACTAAAATCTTGTTGTATGAAAATCTTGTTTTTTTTTTCAATCTTGGTTAACAAATACTTGACTGTGACAAAATCTTGTTTTTTAAAATATTGTTTGTGAATTTTTTTTTTTTTTTTTAAATCTTGTCTGTAACAAAATCTTGTTTTTTAAAAGTTGGGCTTTTTTTTACAATAAAAGAATAATAAATAATTTTTTTAAAATTTTGGTTTTTTTTAACAATAAAAGAATAATAAATAATTTCTTACAATCTTGCCTTTTTTTAAAAAAAAATACATTTTTTTAACGATAAATAAATAATTTTTTTTTAACAATAATTGATAAAAATAAAACAAAAATCTATTCAATTCTGTAGTCAATTATGTAATTATGTATGTAATTAAGTCAACGTAATGTTTGTTGCTATGGATTTTAAAAATTCCAACGGTTTTTTTTTTTATGAAATTATTAATTTTTTATATTTTTGAATGTCTTTTTTTCGGCTACAGAGAATTTTTATCCACAATTGCTTCCTTTCCGAGTTCTTTAATTAATTTATATAATCCTAAAAAAATAAAATGATACATAATTATTTTAAATAGGGTTGTGTTAGTTTATTCTTTTTAAATTAAGATAGAAAATTATCTTAAATAACTATTTTTTTTTAAATTTTTATTTACCTAATTTTGATTTCCCTGATACTACTCTAAGCCTATTGTGCCAACCTTCAACACTGTTTTGCGTTCGTGGCAATTGTGATTTAACAGCATCACCTATGCACCAAAATGATGGACAATAATTTGGTTTCAATGATTCCTTTTTTTTATCTCCCTGAACCACTTATATTGTTTTTATAAAACCATGAATCAATCTTCTGGGCATCTCTCTCATACATGTTATTCAATGCCGAATAATAGCGAGGAACTTCTTCAGGTTCAACGAAAGCCAAGCTTTATCATCCGAATTTGAATGTTGAATTTTCATCATTTTCATATTTCGAAGCCAAGTGTTGTGTCTGAACTTTTCGACACAAAATTTTCCCAAAATCATCATTTCATCATTTCCAAAATTTGTAGGGAAAAATTGTTTTGCAGCATTCACACTCCCTTCTCAAAATCAGAAATGATTCGAGTTGGATTCAAATTAATTTTGATATCACAACATACATGGCATAGCGCATAAAAAAGTTCTGCATAGGATCTTTTACTTTTGCTGCTCATTATGCAATAGTTCAAAGGAACTATTTCACCATCAATTTTTCCATGAATTGAAAAAAGTTGACGCATAAATGTTGAAGCAATTGAGAACGTTCCATCCATTAACCAACATTCAGCTTTTGACAGCAGTTCGAAGTTTGATTGAGTGCCTAAAATAATATTTCTCTTGCCATCCAACAGCTTGTCAGAGAACGAATAATTCCCCCTCTACATTCATTAATTCGTCGGGAATGTTAATATCTTCAACGGAACTTGGTCCTTTAAATTTATATGTTCGTGATCTGTGGATTTTTTGCCTTTGACTTTCGGCTGATGGAAGATACGACCGGAAAGAGGACGAGAATCAAAATTTTGAGCAGCACTTACTTAATTCCCCCATTTATTCGAATATCTTTTTTTTATAAGCTGTTGAGAATGCGCTGATGGACCCTTTACTATGGGGTGTTCATCATTTTGTTTTGAAGTGACAACACGACTCTTGCACAGCTTTGGTTATGTTTCTGCACAAACCCAACGATATTTCACTTTTATTTCCAAGTGGTAAACGTAACCGTCTACTATTAAATTTTTTTTGAAATTAACTTAAAAATTTCTCAATAAAAATCCTAAATATTTATGATACTTTACTTACCTTTATTTGATGGTACAATTGAAATATCCATTTTATTTAATTTTATAACTTTATTTGATGGTACAATTCAAATATTTTATTTGTTGTTATTTTAATAAAATTATAATTTTTTTTTTTTATTCAAATTAAATTTTCAATTTGACTTTCTAAACACGAGTCCTATTGTTTTATTATAATTATAATATAATTATAAAATACTGTTTTTAAAAAAAAAGAAGATATCGAATTAATAAAAAATTTTTTTTTTTTAAAACAATATTTTATAAAGCAAGATTTAAAAAAAAAGATTTTATAAAACAAGATTAAAAAAAATATATTTTGAAAAACAAGATTTAAAAAAACAAGATTTTGAATAAAAAGATTTTAAAACAAACAAGACTTTGACAAACAAGATTTTGATTACAATATTAAATGCCAGATGCCAGATGTTTCAGATTCAATTTGTATTACATACTTTAAAAAAGCACCAGCCGTTTTTTTAAGTTCTTTGGTTCTTTTTTCTTTTGCGATGCGGTATTGTGCCCCAGATAATTTTTTCCTTTATGTACCAAATTTGAATGAAATCGGAATAACTTTTGAAAACCTCCCGCAAGGAAAATCGCTGGGTGGGAAGCCAAAAAACTTTTTGTTACGAAATTTCTGTGTTTAATCTTTTCAATCAAATTTTAAAATAGTTCAGAACGACCCCCGACCTAAGATAAAGACATGGTGTAAGTTTGAAAACGAACTGTTGAGCGGTTTAGAAGCCTATTCGTAACAGACAAACAGAAAAAGAAACAAAGAAAATTGTATTATACAGATAAAAAATGTCATTATTAGCTACTTACAAAGTTTGACCTTAATTTCTTACAGTTTTTCTATAATTTGATATTTCACATAACCAACAATCCCAACACAATTTAATGCTAAGTTTCGCAATTGTAGTCAAGGCTGTCCTCTTCCTCGAAAACAGTTTCTTTATTTTGTGGCATCATAAAAATTAATAATCTACTTATTTTTCTATGATGATGTTTCAAAAATTATTATTAAACCAAAGAGTTTTTAGTTAAAAATTGAATTGTCTTATAAATTAGAATTAATAAAATAATTTATTTGGAATATTAAAATAAATATTATTATTATTCATCTCATATTTTAAATCAATATTAATTTTTTATTTAAGTCAGTATTTATTTTTTGATATTTGAAATTATTTTTTTTCTTTTATTTTCACAAACTTAAAAATTTAAAACAAAATCAATTCCGAAAATTACTTAAATTTCAAAGCTAACTTAACCATTGTAAACTACATAAAAAATACACATAGTACATAAAAAAAACAACTGATTTTCCTATAGGACTTTGATTGAACAATGAATTCTATATCTATCAAATACGAATTACGCCAAATGAATTTGCGTAAAAATATTAAATTCTAAAAACCAAACATTTATTAATATTGTTATGAATTTAAGGAGGAATTGTTTGAATGGAGGATAACAAATTTCTAGCACCACTTTGGGTGTTATTTGTTATGAAATTATTTAATAAAAATCTAATAATTTTAAAATAACAAAAGTTACAATTAAAATTTACGGGGGAAGGTTTAAAAATCTGAAGTTGCATAAATAAATATGCGAGTTCTGATAGAATTCCAGAGTTTTATTATAAAAATTTTATAATAAAATATGGCGAAGGTAGAGGCTAATGAAATAGCTCTACCAGCCGAATATAATCTGGTGCCGAGTCCACTGCCTGACATCCTGGTTCATAGGCCTGGTCTAAGCTCGTCGATGGGTGGGTACGTGGCAGTGAACACCAGAGGGTTCATAACAAAATTTCGGATGTCTTTGATAAAAAAAAGAAAAAAAAATTATCAAGAGTGGGAAGGTGGAAGTGATAGTAAATTCCGTCCATTTACTATCTTTCCCACCTGACAACTTACAGAGAGGGATATTTTGAAAACCCCAACCAATTCAAAAAAAAAATTTAGCCTAAATGACTACGACGTCATTCTTCGGCTCGTGGCTTCTGCCACCTATAGCCGGATCTTCACACTAGCATTTCTATTATTTTAAAAGACCTGAAAAATAAACTTCCTTATCTAATCAAAGGCATTATTTTTTTTTTTTTTAATTTTATTACAAAAACAAAATACAAAATTAATTTACTTTTTTTAAAAAAAAATTATTAGATCTTAAATTACATTTTTTTTTTTTTTTTTATTTTAGAAAATTTCTATAATTAATCAGTTTGTTCTTTACATGGTTGATCTATTTTATAAAAAAAATTCTTTTATTTTTGATAATTCAAATTTCAAATTTTGCATAATTTCATACATAAAGATTATTTTTGAATATCACCTATATAATTCAGGTGTATTAATTACAATAGCTCCTTTTTAAACATATATATACATAAATTTTCTATTGATCCTTAGTAGGATATATCATATATGTATATAAATATATACTTAGATATTTATATTAATTATTTTTGTTACAAATATTAATTTGTTTATTGCATAATCTGCATGAGATATATGTATAAAAAAAAATTTGTTTTATTGTGTTGATTTCGACAGGAGTTTTCTACGTTGTAATATGCAATTTGTCTTTTTTGTTGATAATCAATAATTTGAATATCGTTCTTAGACGATCAATATTAGGAACATGTCTTTATTTGTTGACAATGAACAATTTGAATATCTCTTAGACGATTAACATTTGAATAGGTCTTTTTTGTTGACAATCAACAATTTGAATATCAAAAAAAAATCATGAAAATAAAATAATTTATAAAAATAATTAGTATAAAGTTCTATGTTTTGACCGATCGATCTTTTTATTTTTGTCATGAAAACATTTTGGTTTTTTATCAAATTAAAAAAAAAATTTATTTCAAAATTTCATTTCTTCTGTTTAAAAAAATTGTTATTTTTTTTTTTTGTAAAAATATGTTGAATTCTACAAGGGATAACTTACGAGATTTTTGAATTTAATTCCTTAGAATCTCGAATTTAGAGTAAGCAAAATTTATTTTAAACTTGCTTAAAAAAATTTATGTAGTTCTTTTTTTTTTTTTTGAAAAATTATTTAGGATTTATTCAAAATAAATAAAAATCCGTGGTTTTTTAAAATTTAAATTTCTTTTTTTGAAAGATTATATAATATATTATTTATAATTATATAATATGATTAACTTAATTTTCAAGTTTTAAATTTTTACGGCAAAATGAAAACCGTATTGGAACTTTGGAGAATTTAAATTTTACAATAAGATTTCTTTTGCATTTTAGAATTTCCTTCTAAAATTTTATATAGTATAATTTTTATAATATTTATAGTACGTTCAGTAAGTACAGATTTTCTTAGCTAAGGAATTTTCTTTTCTGCTAAATCCTACGATAAGAAAAAAATCAATACATTAAAAACTTTATATGGGCTTACTTTTTATTTTTTTATTTTTATGACTTAAGTGATTTGGTCTTTTTTGAAAATTGACTTAAGTGATTTGGTCTTTTTTGATTTATTATTTTTCATACAAAAAATTTACGTAAATGTATATGTAGTTAGATATATAGCTTTAGTTTTTGAATTGTATATAAAAAATGTTATTATATTGTAAAAAAAACTTAATAAATTTGCAAATAAAATTTATTTTTTTTGTTATTAATAATTTTTTTTTGTAGGTTTTCATGACAAAAATATTTAGGTAGATCGGTAGAAAGAAGAAATAGTATACATTTGAAAATGGTAATAAAATTCAACCGATCAAAGTAGTGATCTATGGTCATTTTCGCTTGTCTTGGTCTAACCGGAGCGCGCACGTTAGGGTTAGAACCAAGGAATGCCATAGACGTTTACTTATGTGCGTCGGTGCATCCGATTCCATGTCAAATCTAAAATCACACTCGTAAGCTGACTTGAGATTTAGCACTGAATTGGATGACCCGAGCACATCACCACATTGGTCAGGGTCTGGATTTCCGTCCTCCATGGTGAGTCTAGACCAACACATTTCGCTGGCCTCAGACTCTCCACAGAAGCAGGAGATCCAGGTGGCGATCGGTTAGTTCTAGCTTTGGATTCTTGGATAGAGCCAAGAATCCTCCACTAGAAGCAGGCTTTCGGTTTTGTACCAGAAGGAGTGGTCAAACTACTCCCTTCTGATACCAACCTGGCTGGTGCTATCATCCCAAGCTAGTGAAATAAATTTCACATAGTTTCGGATGATTAGCTCCAGCACCTAAAGACAAGAGAAAAAAAGATTGGGAGTTATCCAATCTTGGTCAGTGCATATCACTGAGCCATGACTAGACAACTCCGGTCATGTAAGGTTTTCTTACCTTTTTTGTTGACAATCAACAATTTGAATATGAAACTAAATTTAGAATTTACCAAGTTTATATACTTTTTCGGTAATTAAATTCCAAAAACAATTTCATATAAAAATTGTTGATACGTTTATGACACATAAAGGTAAAAATTTGCTAATTAGGCATTTTTTATATGTTATTGATTCTATATGAACTACTTTTGTTTATTTGTTTTTTTTTTTGTAAAAAAGTTCATATGGAATCAATTCATTTTTCTTACAAGTGCAATATGCACTTTCTTAAAAAAAATTTATTTTTACACTTTATAGTATTTCTTAAACCTTCACCGCAACAAAATAGGTTCAATCGAACGCAAAGAAGGTGGTCGATTGAGGCTAAAAAAAGGGAAGGTAAACAAATAAAACGTTTATAAAAGGAAAATTGGGGCTCGAAGCCGACCCTGAGATTAAGAGTCTCATGCTCTACCGACTGAGCTAGCCGGGCCAAAATGTTATTATTTTATTTTATTTTTTTATTTTCATTTAGATTCATTTAATTTTTATGTTTGGACAAAATTTCCTATTTTGTGTTATGTGTGTATATGTTGTGTATATGTAACTATGGATGTGTATTTATGATATTTTATATATGTTTATATATTTTTTTTTTTTTTTTATTTATAGTTTTCTGAACTTAAAACTATACAAAAACTTAAAAATATTTTTTTACAGAAATATGTACTTATAAATATATATTGTTTATTTTTATTTATTTTTTTTTTTTTTCTATTTACTTTGTTGTATATTTATTTTGTTTCTTATATTTTTTTTGTTTTTTTTTTAAAAATTTTATTTATTTTATTTTTTTTTCTTATTTTTTTTTTTTTTTTGTGATTTTCTTTTTTTTTGTGTATTTTTTTTTTGTGTATTTTTTTTTTTTTGTATTTTTTTTTTTCGTATTTTTTTTTTTTTTTTTTTTTTTACAATTTTTTAGAACTTAGATTATACAATTTATGATTTACATATTTTATTTATTTATATATATATTTTTTTCTTATTTTCAATTTCAAAATTAATCCATTTAAAAAAAGAATTATTTTATTATTTATATAATAGAAATTTTAAAAAAATATTTTTATTATAATTTTTTTTTTTAAAGGATATTCCTCAAATTTATTTTCAAATTTTTAGGTTTTAAGATCCTTAGCATGATATCTCCCTATTATGTTTTTCCCTCTTAGATCCTTGACCTCATAGATACTATTCCCTATAATACTAAGCACTACACAGGGGATAAACTTCTTTCCTAATTTTGCATTGAAGTGTTTACTAAAATCACTCTGTGCAAAATTCCTCCTATATATTACTTGACCTATTTTAAATTTGATATTTTTGCATTTCCTATCATATAATCTTCGTCCTTTTTCTTTTGCTTTTTCTAAGTTCCTTTTTACTATGTCTTTTATAATTTGGAAGGAACCTGGATGAGGTACTATTTCCACATCCTCTCCATTTAACATGTGCAAATCTTTAAGTAATTTAAATGAGCTTCCATGCGTTATCATATGCTGTCCAAACAGAATATAATAAGGGGACATCCCTGTTGCTTCGTGTACGCTGGCACGGAGAGCTTTACTTATACTGTCGAGATCACCATCCCAGTTATACTGTTGGTCATCGACATAGGCTCTTATAGCGTTAAGGATTGAGCCATTTACTCGTTCGCTTGCGTTTGCTTGTGGAGAATAAAAAGCGGTTAGTTTATGTTTTATTTCGTAACTTTTTAGATACGATTCGAACTCTTTTGAAACTAACTGGGTCCCATTATCGCTTAATATGCTTTCAGGACACCCGAATAAACTAAAGGCTTCTTCTAACACTTTAATAGCGTTAGCAGAAGTTGCCTTACGTAAAGGTCTTATAATAACGTATTTTGAAAAAGAATCTAAAATGATGAAAATGAAAGTATTTCCTGCTTTAGATCTTGGATAAGGTCCTAAGAAGTCAATATATAGATTTTGAAAAGGTCGTTCAGGCATGGGTTTATTTCCCATTGGAGGTCTTAGTATTTGGTTAGTGGGCTTAGTTTCTTTGCAAACTGTACATTCTTGTATGTACTTTTTCACGTCAGAAAACATTCGAGGCCAGAAATAGTTTATTTTTAATTTATGGAGAGTTTTTCCTAGGCCTCCGTGAGCAGAGTGAGGAGGGTCATGATTATTTTTAATAACGTCTTTCACCAACTCTTCCGGAACCCAAAGTTTCCACAGGTTAAATTCAGATACTGTTTGGTCGTTTCGGAAGTCTACCCTTTTAAAAACTTTATTTCCTACTACTTTCAGATCAGGGAGTCTATCGAGGTTATCTTCTATCGCCTCACGAATTTCCTTGTATGTTTCGGATTCAAAGGCTGTTGAGTCTAGATCGAGATCCGGACAACGAAAGGTTATTTCCTCTATCCCAAAAGATCTTGAAAGGGTATCAGCTACGACATTCTTTTTTCCGGATCTGTGCTGAATGTCAAACTCAAAGGCTTGAAGTTTTAATGACCACCTAAAAAGTTTCCCGTGATGGTCTTTACAGGTCATAAGCCATTTGAGCGCTGCACAGTCCGTTAATACCGTGAATTTTACTCCTTCAATGTACATTCTGAATTTCTTTATTGACTCGACTACGGCGAAACATTCTTGTTCAGTCGCCGCCCACCGAGCTTGCGTGTCATTAAACTTTTTAGACATATAGGCTACTGGATGCTCATTATTTTCTGAATCATATTGGAAAAGTACCGCCCCAATGCCGGATTGGCTGGCATCGGTTTGTATAAAGAATGGTTTTCCGTAATCTGGTGGGGCCAAAACAGGTTCTGAGATTAGAATCGTTTTAATTTTAGTGAAAGCTTCGCGAGCTTTACTTGTGAAAATAAATTTGTTATTTGAATTTTTAATTTTGAGGCAATCTGTTATGGGTGCTACTATTGTTGAATAATTTTGAATTAAACGCTGGAACCATCCAGTCATTCCTAAAAACCGCCTAGTTTGTTTCAGGGTCTTAGGCTCAGGGTACTCCGAAATTGCAGTTATTTTCCCTGGGTCAGGTTTTGTCCCGTTCGCGCCAATTAAATATCCGAGGTATTTTATCTCTTTCATAAAAAACTTAGATTTTTCAACATTTATTGTCAGGTTTGCTTTCCTTAAGGCTAAGGCAACCTCTTTTAACAGTTGAAAGTGACGTTCCTTACTTTCTGTCGCGACCATCAAATCATCCAAATAAACTTTTACCTCTTCTTTCAGATGTTGGGGAATTACCTTGTCCATAAGTCTACACATGCGTTGGGCGGCGTTGCAGAGACCGAAAGGCATTCTTGTATACTGGTAAAGGGGTCTACCGGGGATTGCGAAAGTGGTTTTTTCTCGTGACAGTTTTTCTAAAGGAATTTGCCAAAACGCGTCTTTTAAATCTATACTGCTTATATATTTTGTCTTATCTATTCTTGCAAGCAGTCCTTGAATATTCGGTAAAGGATACGCGTCTTTCTTTGTCAACTCGTTAACTTTACGTGAGTCTAAACAAAGTCGGTTTTTTCCTGGTTTTCTGACTAATACTACAGGAGATGTCCAAGCGCTATTACTCTCTTCTATCACACCCATTTCTAACATCCTATCGACCTCGGCGTACATTAAACTTTGAATGGCAGGGGAGATCGGGTAATGTTTTTGTTTTATAGGATTATTTTCCCCTGTGTCTATTACGTGTTCTTCCAAGGATGTACATCCTAGTCCTTCTACGGCGTAAGAGGGGAACATTTTCTTAATGGATTCTAGCTCCAACTTTTCACTCCTATCTAACTCATGAGTGTTAGGATCTGTTTCAGCTATTTCGCTTATTGAGTTAAAAATTTGAGGGGCTAGGTTAAATTGAGTCCAAAAATTAACACCAAGATAGAGTTCTTGTGATAATTTAGGTACTAAATGGATTTTTAATATTTTTGTCAAATTATTGAAGGATATAGGTACTAAAATGTATCCTATAATTTCGGTTTTATTGCCAGAGGCGGTTGTTACTGTTTCAGTAATTTTGTGTAACTTAAAATTTGTATTTTCGGTAAGCCATTTCTTATCTTTTCCCAGACAAGAAATTGAGGCTCCTAAGTCTAGTAATCCCTCAAGGGTTACTCTTCCTACCTGAATTCTTACGTAGGGTCTGTTATCGTTTGGTAATTTTATTACTGATGATAAAATGTTTGATTTGTCTATTTTGACATTTTTATAAAAATTTGTTTTGCGAATAGAATTCCTTTTTCTCTTTTTTGATCTAGGAATTTTATTTATGTTAAGTCTTACTTCGCTAATATTTTTATAGGTTATTATTTCAGCGCGTTTTCGATCACCACGCTGTCTTTTAATATGATATGGAGGCCAGTGTTTCTTTGGCTTATACTCCATTTCTTGAATTTTTCGTTTTTCTAAAATTTTATTTACTTCATTTTGAGAATTTTCGTTATTCTTAAAATTTTTGTTGTCTTTGTTTGATAACTTGTTATCAATTGGGTCTGAGAAAATAATATTTTGGCCTAGATCACTATTTGTAGGAGACTTCGCTACATGTTGTAACTGCTCAGTTTTATTGCAATTTTTGCAAGTAGGAGAAACTTCATTTGGCATTCCGCATTTATAGCAGAATACCGTCCTAAAATTTGCTATGCAGTCCATGAACGCATGGCCTGGCATTTGACAGTTCCAACAACGTAGATTCATATCTGGAGTTGATGGTCTTGGAATTTGATTTATTTTAGGTCTAGCAGGTTCCTCATACCTTCTTTTAAAGTTGTTGGTATTAAAATAGGGCAGTTTATTCGTATTTTGTAAAGCTTCCCTTTCGTAGTAGTTTTCAGAATATTTTTTTCTGTAACAGTAATCATCCTCAAATTGTATTTCTTGTATGCGACACCGGTTTCGATCTTTAGAAGGTTTAATATAACTGGGTTCATCCTGATAAGTCTTATAAACCGGTTGTGATTGTTGGCATGAGTCTATCATCCTTAGTTTAGTTCTAAGGGTATTAAGATTAGGTATTTCAATAGCCTGTAAGGGTTCCCGATATTCGCGTCTTACATTCAATCTTATCCGGTTTGTTAACCTTTGTTCACTCAGTGGAAATTCTAACTTTTGGTTGAGAGATGTCATGGTTAAAATGAATTCTCTCCATGTTTCCCCTAATTTTTGTTTCCTCGTAATCAGTTCTGTTATTTTTAAATCTTCATCTGGAGCATCAGCGTACTCATCTATGAGGGCTGAACTAAAAGTTCTCCAGGTAGTATTTTGTTTATTGTGTGTTCTAAAATAAAGAAAATACCACTTTTTTACGGTGGGGTCTAGTAACTGATGGAAATTATTAATTAAGACTCGATCTGAGATATTGTGGTCAATTCTTTGATTGTCCACATCTTGTACAAAGTTTTCAACCTCGTCCCCGTTAAAAAATAAACCGAACCGTTTTTTGAGATCTAATTCCTTATCATATTGTACTTGATAATACTGTTCTTCAGTATTTCTTGGTCTGTTTGATCTTGGGCGTAGATTTCTTGCGGCGCTAGGTCTGGGGGACTCGGAATTTTGTCTTCTTTCCGGAGAGTTCGAATACTTCGTTCGGTGACTTATTTCTGAAAATTGGGAACCAAGTGTCCCATTTTCAGAGGGGTGGACTGAGTGTCGTCTACTGCAATTTGATGGAGTTTGCTGTGAGTTTGCCAGGTGTTCTGTTATGTAAATTTGTCTATTTAGAGATTCTACTAGGCTCTTTATTTTTTTAATATTCTCAGACATTTTAAAAAAAAATTTATTTATTTAACTATTTTTTTTTTTTATATAAAATAATTTTTTTTTTTTTGGATATTTTTCTAGGACGTATTATAATATGTACATCATATATAAATTTTACAAAAACAAAAAAATGTATTTTACATACTTTTTGATTATCTATAATTTTATTTTAATAGGTCCTTTAAATAAATGAAATGCTTAATGTTGTTTATATAGAAAGAAATGTTTTAGTATTAGAAAGAAGTTTTGATAGTAAGCTCTATTTGGTTAGAAAAAGACGGATAGTTAGGAAATAGAAATGTTCCAATTCGACTGATCTCCCCAGCATGTACCAGTGTGGACTGTGCCCACATTTTAAACTGCACTCACACTGCAAGGAGAAAAGTCGAAATGGAGCTTGTACTGCATTTGTTATTATTGCGAGTACAATTTGAAATTCAAAATCGCAGCATGTACCAGTGTAGACTGTGCCTACATTTTAAACTGCACTCACACTGTACGATGTTGAATTTCGTTTTGAAGGAAAAAAGAATTTTACAGTTCTCTTGAAATTTCTCCCCAGCATGTACCAGTGTGGACTGTGCCCACTTTTTAAACTGCACTCACACTGCAAGGAGAAGTTAAAAGAGAAATGTGAAGTTTTTAGAAGAAGATAGAAAGTATAGGATTAGAAAGAAAGTTTTAAAATATTTTTCTGAAAACTTTCACCCCAGCATGTACCAGTGTGGACTGTGCCCACATTTTAGACTGCACTCACACTGTAAGGTGAAAATTTTCTCCAAATATTATTAAGAAATATTTTAATAGAGCTTTTTTTTTTCTTGAATTGGGGTTTTGAAAATATATAGGGTGAAATTAATTACAAAACTCTAAATACTAATTTTTTTATGAAATTTAATTTTATTCATAAAAAAATATGGTCGTGTAAGTTTTTCAACTTACAAATTTTCTAAAGGAAGGGACTCTTAAAGCCCCTTTCCACTTTAGTAAGGTAGGACTCATAGTCTTACCACGTTGGTTGGGTAGGACTCGAAGAGCCTTTACCACGTTGGTTGGGTAGGACTCGAAGAGCCTTTACCACGTTGGGTTGGGTATGACTCGAAGAGCCTTTACCACGTTGGGCGCCATTTGTTATGAATTTAAGGAGGAATTGTTTGAATGGAGGATAACAAATTTCTAGCACCACTTTGGGTGTTATTTGTTATGAAATTATTTAATAAAAATCTAATAATTTTAAAATAACAAAAGTTACAATTAAAATTTACGGGGGAAGGTTTAAAAATCTGAAGTTGCATAAATAAATATGCGAGTTCTGATAGAATTCCAGAGTTTTATTATAAAAATTTTATAATAAAATATGGCGAAGGTAGAGGCTAATGAAATAGCTCTACCAGCCGAATATAATCTGGTGCCGAGTCCACTGCCTGACATCCTGGTTCATAGGCCTGGTCTAAGCTCGTCGATGGGTGGGTACGTGGCAGTGAACACCAGAGGGTTCATAACAAAATTTCGGATGTCTTTGATAAAAAAAAGAAAAAAAAATTATCAAGAGTGGGAAGGTGGAAGTGATAGTAAATTCCGTCCATTTACTATCTTTCCCACCTGACAACTTACAGAGAGGGATATTTTGAAAACCCCAACCAATTCAAAAAAAAAATTTAGCCTAAATGACTACGACGTCATTCTTCGGCTCGTGGCTTCTGCCACCTATAGCCGGATCTTCACACTAGCATTTCTATTATTTTAAAAGACCTGAAAAATAAACTTCCTTATCTAATCAAAGGCATTATTTTTTTTTTTTTTAATTTTATTACAAAAACAAAATACAAAATTAATTTACTTTTTTTAAAAAAAAATTATTAGATCTTAAATTACATTTTTTTTTTTTTTTTTATTTTAGAAAATTTCTATAATTAATCAGTTTGTTCTTTACATGGTTGATCTATTTTATAAAAAAAATTCTTTTATTTTTGATAATTCAAATTTCAAATTTTGCATAATTTCATACATAAAGATTATTTTTGAATATCACCTATATAATTCAGGTGTATTAATTACAATAGCTCCTTTTTAAACATATATATACATAAATTTTCTATTGATCCTTAGTAGGATATATCATATATGTATATAAATATATACTTAGATATTTATATTAATTATTTTTGTTACAAATATTAATTTGTTTATTGCATAATCTGCATGAGATATATGTATAAAAAAAAATTTGTTTTATTGTGTTGATTTCGACAGGAGTTTTCTACGTTGTAATATGCAATTTGTCTTTTTTGTTGATAATCAATAATTTGAATATCGTTCTTAGACGATCAATATTAGGAACATGTCTTTATTTGTTGACAATGAACAATTTGAATATCTCTTAGACGATTAACATTTGAATAGGTCTTTTTTGTTGACAATCAACAATTTGAATATCAAAAAAAAATCATGAAAATAAAATAATTTATAAAAATAATTAGTATAAAGTTCTATGTTTTGACCGATCGATCTTTTTATTTTTGTCATGAAAACATTTTGGTTTTTTATCAAATTAAAAAAAAAATTTATTTCAAAATTTCATTTCTTCTGTTTAAAAAAATTGTTATTTTTTTTTTTTGTAAAAATATGTTGAATTCTACAAGGGATAACTTACGAGATTTTTGAATTTAATTCCTTAGAATCTCGAATTTAGAGTAAGCAAAATTTATTTTAAACTTGCTTAAAAAAATTTATGTAGTTCTTTTTTTTTTTTTTGAAAAATTATTTAGGATTTATTCAAAATAAATAAAAATCCGTGGTTTTTTAAAATTTAAATTTCTTTTTTTGAAAGATTATATAATATATTATTTATAATTATATAATATGATTAACTTAATTTTCAAGTTTTAAATTTTTACGGCAAAATGAAAACCGTATTGGAACTTTGGAGAATTTAAATTTTACAATAAGATTTCTTTTGCATTTTAGAATTTCCTTCTAAAATTTTATATAGTATAATTTTTATAATATTTATAGTACGTTCAGTAAGTACAGATTTTCTTAGCTAAGGAATTTTCTTTTCTGCTAAATCCTACGATAAGAAAAAAATCAATACATTAAAAACTTTATATGGGCTTACTTTTTATTTTTTTATTTTTATGACTTAAGTGATTTGGTCTTTTTTGAAAATTGACTTAAGTGATTTGGTCTTTTTTGATTTATTATTTTTCATACAAAAAATTTACGTAAATGTATATGTAGTTAGATATATAGCTTTAGTTTTTGAATTGTATATAAAAAATGTTATTATATTGTAAAAAAAACTTAATAAATTTGCAAATAAAATTTATTTTTTTTGTTATTAATAATTTTTTTTTGTAGGTTTTCATGACAAAAATATTTAGGTAGATCGGTAGAAAGAAGAAATAGTATACATTTGAAAATGGTAATAAAATTCAACCGATCAAAGTAGTGATCTATGGTCATTTTCGCTTGTCTTGGTCTAACCGGAGCGCGCACGTTAGGGTTAGAACCAAGGAATGCCATAGACGTTTACTTATGTGCGTCGGTGCATCCGATTCCATGTCAAATCTAAAATCACACTCGTAAGCTGACTTGAGATTTAGCACTGAATTGGATGACCCGAGCACATCACCACATTGGTCAGGGTCTGGATTTCCGTCCTCCATGGTGAGTCTAGACCAACACATTTCGCTGGCCTCAGACTCTCCACAGAAGCAGGAGATCCAGGTGGCGATCGGTTAGTTCTAGCTTTGGATTCTTGGATAGAGCCAAGAATCCTCCACTAGAAGCAGGCTTTCGGTTTTGTACCAGAAGGAGTGGTCAAACTACTCCCTTCTGATACCAACCTGGCTGGTGCTATCATCCCAAGCTAGTGAAATAAATTTCACATAGTTTCGGATGATTAGCTCCAGCACCTAAAGACAAGAGAAAAAAAGATTGGGAGTTATCCAATCTTGGTCAGTGCATATCACTGAGCCATGACTAGACAACTCCGGTCATGTAAGGTTTTCTTACCTTTTTTGTTGACAATCAACAATTTGAATATGAAACTAAATTTAGAATTTACCAAGTTTATATACTTTTTCGGTAATTAAATTCCAAAAACAATTTCATATAAAAATTGTTGATACGTTTATGACACATAAAGGTAAAAATTTGCTAATTAGGCATTTTTTATATGTTATTGATTCTATATGAACTACTTTTGTTTATTTGTTTTTTTTTTTGTAAAAAAGTTCATATGGAATCAATTCATTTTTCTTACAAGTGCAATATGCACTTTCTTAAAAAAAATTTATTTTTACACTTTATAGTATTTCTTAAACCTTCACCGCAACAATATTCTTAAAACTGCAAAATTAAGAACTTTAAAATTATTAAATTTTGCTGAAAAACATTATTTTTTACTTTCCCACTAAACTCAAATTCTTATCAGTTTCACATAATGCAAATAATGCAATATTTGCATTTATTCTTGAATGGGAAAGAAAAAAATAATTAATAATGTAACTTAAAATTGTAAGACAATAAAAATAAAATTCAGTTTTATGTAGACAACCGAAAAAGAAAGATCTTTTAATAATAAAACCTAACTTACGCTTGTCTAATAAAGTACGCTTGTCTAATGAGATTTTTAAAATTTGTATGAAAATAAAAGCAAATATAATTTTTTTTCAAGTTTTTATTTATCGCCCAAGGCAGGTGCCTAGTTGCCTATCTGTAAATCCAGCTCTGGACTGTTCCAACTTTTTGTCTACCAAAATAACTCGGAAATGCAAAATTATGTCTTATTTCTCTTATTTCGTTAGTGATTTTTTGTTCTATTTGTTATTTTAAAGTTCATTTTTTAAATATACAGATGCTTATATTACGAAAAAATAGTCAATTCGTAAGTATCAATTCCATCATTAAAAAAATATAACATTATTACACATGTGACAATATTATTTGGATTTAATGTGTCGTTAGTAGACACTAAATTCTTCTCATAATGAAAATTTGATAGATTGTTCTTGATAGAAATAGAATTTATTGAATTAAATATTTTATATATTCTAATTCTTTTTTTAAATCCTTTTATATTAACTTCACCACGGGGTCCGGAAATTTAGGAGTGAAAATTGACCCACTTCCCGGTATACAATCGAACTGAAATTTTGCACATCGCTTTGTCGTCAATGATTAAAATAAATTATTGTGAGAAATATATAGTTCAAATCTTACTACTAGTGCGGAACGGCGTCAGTTTGCAAAAACATGTGCTGAATTTTTTTAAAACACTGTCAAACTTGGGCTATAAATCTTTTAAAATAAAGTTTTTTTCTATTTCAAAGTGGACTGGATGAATAACATCAGAAAAAAATACAGAAATACCTAAAGTTTTGATAAAAATTGTAGTATTATGCCTCTAAACGCTATTTTCAGTTGTTTCCACAAGGTTCAAAATTATATAATCATCCCCTTGTAAGATATCTGTTGCAATATCTAGGGCTAAAATAATTTCACAAATTCTTTTATTTTTTTCATAATCAACATCTGGAATATTCTTGCCTTTTACCCCCTTAACCTTTTTGAAAAATATTGGATCCATTGAATTGTTCTAAGACTTCCTTTAAGGAATCCGAAAACTATGAAGTCAATAAGGAAAATTTTTTCTAATATTAATTCTTATAATAAGCTCGTCATGAAATTATACTTGTAAGATACGTTTGCAAGCATCACGCATTGAGTTTCAGCGAGTAATGACTGGCTTTAGAAATTCAACACAAAAATTCTGCTGTTGAAAAAATACCAAAGTTTAGGCACTGTTTTGTTAGACTATCTAAATTTAAACTATAACATTTTTGCAGTTTTGGTAGTTAATTATTTCTGTAAATTGAGGTTGGTTTTATCCAAATCCGTTAGCGCTTTTTTGTATGTTTGTGCTAAGATGAACTGAATGCTTTTCTTTAATTATTATGCTTTTCAGATGTTGCTTCTACTAACAACTCGAAAGACTCAAAATTATGAATATTGTATTGTCAAAAATCTTTAAATAAAATTTCGTTAACCCTATTAAATATTATCTTAATATTAACTACGAAAACTAATTTTGGCATGTGCTTAAAAATGAAACATTTAAAAATTTTAACAATAATAATAAAAAAAAAAAATCAATATTGAACAAAAAAAAATCTTATTGTAAACTCGATCTTTTTATTATAAAAATACATAAATGTTCAAAATTGTAATAAAAATTAATTAAAAGTTTTCAACAATTTTAACATGCGCCAACTACAATTTTTATCTATTAGTTACATTTAGAATTATTATTACAGTTTTTTTTTTATTTGATGCAAAGATACACCTTAATAAATATATTTAATTGCAAATAACTAAAACTAACTATTTAAGATAAAAGTTGTTAAAACGTAAACGCGAGAATTATTAAATTACCAATAAAATGTTGTTCATGTTTTTGTTACTGAAGTTAATTTTTGGCACCTTATTAACTTTTACATGAAATCACTTATAAAACTCACGTTACTAGTTTTTATGTTACGTTCCACTGATTTCATATATTTAAAAGCATTTTAATATTCAATTTAAAGGTTGTTTTTTTTTAAGTATAAGATTTTAATGAAGTGAAAAAAAAATTTATATATCTATATATTCAGGAACTTTTATGTTTTATATATCTGGTCTGGTCATTATTATTTATAAATAAATTCATATTCTTTTTTTAAGGGAATTCGATTTTTATTCAAAAAAAAATAATAAAATTCAAACAATTTTGTTGAATTAACTGCAATAAAATTGAAATACAAATTAAAGATGGGTAATTCAATTGAATTTTACTAATCAAAATAAATCTATTTTTTCAATATATTATATCTTTTTTTCAAATACAATTTGAGTAGCTTGGGATAGATATTTCAATCTTCATTTGGCCTTCGTTAGGCTTTATTATTATTATTATTTATGAATTATACATAATAATTTAATTATTTTTGTAATTAATTTTTTTAGGACACTAACTGCAATGGTTTTTGGTCCTATCTTTTTATAAAAAAAAAAAACAATGTTCTTATTGAATTTAAATGTAGTGTTAATTTCTTGCGAACGCCACATATTCCCCCGCTAATCTGATCAACGTGCTGCTTGATCAGACGATGGAGGTAAACTGATGCTGTTGATGCGGTTGACGGAGCTGTCGTTGCTGGTGCTCGCGTTGCTGGTTGTTGTTGCTGCAGTTGTGTCGACGAGATCACCACTTTAGGCTGAGCTGGAACCTGTTATCGAAGTGGGTGTGTGTTGAAGAGCTGCGGTCGTGGGTTGACGGGTCTCCACTTTATGTTACGCTGGAACGAAGTGGGTGTGTGTCGAGTCGAATGAAAGTCATACGATATTTTTTACAGTTACGTTAGGTAGATTGACTAAATTATTTCGGATTAGTGTTAATTTGTTGCGAACGCCACATACATATACATTTAGAGGAGGTAATTCGGAAAAATCATTTGAAAATTTGGTACAAATTTGATTAATGATAAATCCGTTTCAGGAAAAATGCAGAGTTTTCCGATCTTTCCGGTAAAAAAGTTTTCTAAATTATGCACGATCAAGTTACCTATTAACTGGCATCATTACTTTCTCTCCGACAATGGTGAAAAATTGCAGAAATAATCTAGGAAAGTTCAGGTAAAACGTTTTTCCGGAGTTTCTCCGTTTGAGCGTTTTGCAACCTGAGACAAAGTTGTACCCGGAAAAGCGGGAAAATCATCGGAAAAATTTTCATCGGTATGATTAGTGATAAATCTTCAACAACCATAAAAACTTTCATGAAAAATCGAGGAAAATTTGTAAAAAAAATTTACTTAACGTTAAAAAGACAGAAAATAAAAATAAATAAAAAACGAGTTTTTAAACAAAACTGAGGCCAAGCCACATGAAAAAGTAGAAAATAAATTTTTCTTCATACACAGAGGTAGACTCAGATTTTTTGATTGGGACATAGAACATAGATGCATAGAAATTTTACATAAGCTTATTTTGTAAATGCTTATGAGTTAGATTTAGGAAATTTATTATTTTCTAAGCAAATTTCATTACAACGTTCTTAAAAGACTTTAAAGACGTGACATATTGCAACGAATAATTTTGAAATGCCCGGGCCGAATTTTGGTGCCAGTCCGCCGCTGAACAAGAACCTAATAATAAAAAAATATTAAAATTATTATTAGTGGGTCTCCTCAAATTTAGAACAATTGGACAAGATTTATTAGAAATTTATAATTGCAAAAAATGATATATCTATCTTGCAAACGATATACTGAATTGGATTGTGAATCGGTTCTGTTAAAAAGGAAACCTCGCAGACGATTATTTAAAAAAATAACTCAAAAAAAATATTAATTTTCTTATCGCTTTATCCAAAGAACAAAATAATATCGAAAATTAAGCTGGGTGTGGCTTACTGTAGGCAAATCTGGCCCAATAAATAAAACGCTTTATTTTATTTATAATTAAAAATTTAAATCCTACAACTTGTGAGTATAAAATTTATTTTCAATTGATACTAAAATTAGAATAACTATACAGGGATGTAGAAGAAGAGGAGTGCGGGGAACAGCGTTCCCCTTGTTAAAAATTTAGAAGGAAAACGTTCCCTCTAGAATGCTTTGATATTTTCGAATAAATTTATAAACAATATGGCCAAAAATTTATCCGACAAAATCATATACGATTTTTATTAATAACGAGATTTGTATGAAAATTGACAAATTTAATTTTGATTTGAGCTTTAGACCTATAGAATATTAATTAATTAATAAAAATGGATAGAAAAATTTCACAAATCCGCGGAACATCACAGTGCAGTGCAGAAATTTTCTATGTAAAAATATTTTCCTGCATTATTTTATCATCATATTTAATTGAAAATAAATCTATAAATGTATGTATATACGTAAGATTAAATGTTACGTCTGTCGTGTTCGTGTCATATATCAGTAGTGCTGAGGCCGAAAAAGGTTTCAGTGTCATGAATTCTTACTGATATACGAAATAGATTGAACAAATGCCGCTGACACACTTATACATAAAATAAAACGATCCACAGTGTTGATAAAATTCGAACCAAATAGCCCCCCTGCAAAAAAAAATTAACAAATGCATCCCTGTAACTATATACATAATATTTTTTTTTTAAACCTAAACTTATTATGTAAAAAACTAAAATAAAAATAATTCACAAATATTTTTAATTTCAATTAATATTGTATATTTAACTTTAATTTCTATTTCTAGTCCATATATTAATTGCAATTATTTAATAATTGCATAATAATATTATTATTTTCTAAAATCAAATCGTACATACGGAAAAAATTAAATTTTTTTAGAATTCAAGTCACAAACAAAAAGTCAGGTGAATTGGATTATAATTTTAATAGTGGCAATAACAAATAAAATAAATTATTCGCACCTTATTGTACAATCACGACTAGACAATATAGTTTAGGTTCAATCAAATCCAAATATCAATAATATATAATAAATAGTATATTTTTATCACAGCGAAGAGAGTTCTGTGTATAATATACTATATATACTCTTAGTTATTTGGGTATTTACATTTCATTGCGATTCCTATTCTTATTAGGTATTAGGAGAATCTTATCTATTTTGGTACGGATTTTTGCAAAATTTTAAATAGTCCAGTTTCTTATCATCGGGTTGATTCCCGCAAAAAGAATGTTTACAATATTTCAAAATAAAACAGCATGAAGTTCATTTTGTATATTCGCTTTATATTTTTGCAACATTTGTACTATCGATCCTCTTTAAGTCCACAGTTCGAATCATTGGTCACAATTGGTTGCAATACTTATATAGTAACTTTCTTCGAAGTACCGTTTCAGCCTCTATTCAAAATTTTAAGACACATTCCCAGGCTAATTTTTTTTTAAGGCTTGTAAAATTTCGCTTATTTTGAAATTGAATTTTTAATTATTTAAATTTTTTAGTTCTCGATAGGCGGATGGAAACATGTAACGGTTTTTACATATTTGATGGAAGACGAGTTTAAACATTTTTTATATTTACTTAAGACTAACATTTTGTAAAAATTTTTGTAAATTCAATGAAAAGTATTCTAGTATCTACTGTTAATAAATATTATAAATAACATCTATATCACTATACTACCAACCTTATAATTAATTGTTAATGGTGCTAAATCTGTTGCAAATAGAATTATCAACTTAAGTGACTGAATTCGACAATAACAAATTTTAACAAATTAAGAAACATATTAACCTATAAGAATAACAACATTTTTCTATTTTTCGAAGCTGAAAAAGCAACGAGGAAATCATAATCCTACTGCCGTTAAGTCCTCAACTAAGAGAAAAAAAAAAACTATGGGCATAATTGAATATGGTTGAAAAAAAAAATTATGTAAAACTTGAAATTTTTACTGTTTTAACTAACCTTGGAAAATTTGGTTTAAAAAGTTTTACCATTTATTACTTTTATTTATAAATTTGAAAAATAATAATAATAATAATAAAAAACACAAATCAATAAAACAGAAACAAATTCATGTACTTTTATATTGCAATTTTGCACGAAATTTGTGGGAGCTGCCTTTTCATTGCATTTCATAATATAATAATTATTTAATAATTATGTTAGGCTGAATATCGAACATACATAATTATATTATATGAATATGTACACTCCGTGACCAAAATAAAAAATCTCTTCTTGATGTTTTTATTTTTAAATTATCTTATTCACATCATACCATAAAATACAAAAATTCTATTCACATATCTCAAATTTAACCTTTACGGATTTTAGCTTTTTTAATAAATTTATTAAACCTTCTATAAAATGAAATAATATGTAATATGCTGATCATATGATGAAAGGAAGTCAAAGGATTGATAGATGAAAACATTAAGGAAATAAGTTGAACATTTGATGGGGTATGCAGGGCCAGACAACCACCACCAAAACAGGTTAAAGCAAAATTCCGAAAAGTACTTCAATTAGGGCAAACAATAAAACATTTGCATTCCCTTCAGCTATGTGCCAGTCTAACCTAACCTATCCTAGATATTGTGGTATTAATAATTTTTAAATATCATATTTAATAATAAAATTTATTTTTGAAAGTTTAATATGTTAATCTTGTTCGCAAATAGTTAATGGTTAAAATATCTACAATCTTTTTGAGCTTCGTTTTACAAATTAGAATTGCGTTCTTCTTCTCAGATTATTCAAGGCAACACAGTGAAACTTTTTCCCTCCCAGATTTTGCTTTTGGAAAGTTTTCATTTTATTTTTAATTTTGATCACTTTCATAAGTTTATATAAGAATGTGGAAAAAATTTAGATGTCAAGGTTTATATTGCACAGAGTGTATCAAGTGTAAAATAGTTACTTCACAACAATAATGCTTAAATACGATAAGAAAAGCCTGAATTTCAGCATTTAATTATTAAAAAAAAAAAATCAATTTTTATGTTCATAAATTTTTTTTTTGACTAAATGGTTCGCGCTCTTATTAAACGATAAAATTGTTAGTCATTTATTCCTTTAAAAGAAAATTCAATCTAAATTAAAAATAAACATAGTGTACTTTAATAGTAATGAAAAAAAAAAACAAATTTTAAAACGTATTTAACTCGTTTCTCGTTTCAAGTATAAAATTCGCAATTTAGTATTAATTATTAATGTTGTTTTCAATAATTATTTTACTATATGTACTTTAATTTTCTTATTCTGTTTTTTAATTCAATTTACCTCTACACAAAATAGAAAACTTAAAAACACTTTATATTTGTTGTTAAAATTTTATTATTCTCTTCTTAATTTTTATGCTTTCTCAACATTGAATTTTCATAAAACTTTTAAAGCTTAACTTCTTTAGCAGCGAGATATTGCTTAAAATATTATGTAACGATAGAGGGGAAATTATTTAATAGAAACAGGCGACGATAAGGTGGTGTAGTATGTAGCAGTTTTGCCAAAATAATAGCGACACAACACAGGAAAATGTGTGGAAAAAAATGGAAAAAATATATAAAAAAAATTAGTCCAATACGGAGATGCCGGGATCCCGAAATCCTGGGATATCGCAATTGCGGTACAAAAAATCCCGGGATTAACACGCTTAACGAAATTTTATCAATTAATGTAAAAATTTTAATTTCCTTTAAAATATTGTGCACATATGTACTTAAGCTTATACAAAATCTCAATTTTCGACAAGTATGATAGATAATGTCGCCAAGTACGCCATGAATTTGTATAAATTGCGAAATTCGTCGAGTCAGAAAGAGCCTTTTCTTCTGCTGGGTTATTTTGCAATAAATTCTTTGGGTGACAGGACTCTAGACGAGCTTTGTTACTATTAATTACATTTACGTATATTTTAATTTGATATATGAATTAGTGCTTTTTTTGTAAAGAAAAAGAATGCGGAACTCAAGTTCGTAGTATTGCAAAATTGACAGCCACTTATCGAAAAAATTAATTTTGAAATTTCATGATAGGTACTTCTTTTCTAAGCTTATAGTTCTGCAAAATTGTAAGCTACTGCCATCTCGTAACTTAAAGATGAAATTAATTTTGAAATTTCATTGTCAAAATAAAATTTATTAAATAAAAATACTCGTCATTATTTCGTAAGAAAAATATAAAAAAATATTTTAAATATAAAAAGGTAGTGGATCTGAGGTCCACTGGGTCCCCCACAAAAAAGCCCTGCGTATTACTAATATTTTACTAATAATTTAAATAAAAAAAAATTACTTTTTTACTCAATTTAAAAAAAAAAGCTTCTTGCTTTGTTTTTACTTTACCTTAAATGTTTAGCAGAGAAAGTCAATCCCGGGATGCCGAGATTTGTAAAACGTGATCCCGAATCCAGGATTCGAAATTATAACCAGGATTGGAAGCCCTAGTTCGCATTACATAGAGTGGATTATTTTTTGTTGATTAAAAAAAAATCGAATGAGTAAAACAGTGAGAAAAATTTTTTATTTTAATATTTATTTTCGGGAAAATAATTTTCAAATTCCAGTTCAAAAAAAAAAGTTCATTTGCCACACACATATTCTACTAATATTCATTTTCTCCATTTCTTCCTACCCTCTACTACTGTTATAAAGCATTAAAAATTAAAAAAAAAAACTGGAAAATTCCATGAAAAGAATATTTTCAAAATAGTAGATTGTAACATATGCTACGAACGAGTTGTGTATTTACACAAAAACACATGCACACGGGTCAATACTTATATCACGAGACTGCAGGTCGAGTGATTGAAATTGACAAGTGTGCATGTGTTTTTGTGTATATACACAACGAGCTGTATAACAAATTTTATTAAGATATTTTATATACTCCTTTAATGTGCATGTGAGAGGTAGTTGCAATCTATACATTTGCAATGCAAAAAATAAACAAAAAGGTCAAAATAAAGTAAGTAAATAAAATTTACTTAATACGGAAGTATGTAAATAAAATTTCTTAAGTGTATAAAATTTACCATGTGTATTGACGCATGTAATATACCATTTACTGAGCTAAATTCTACGGTAGTAAATACAACTTACCGATCACATGCACATTAAAATTATTTGTTATTATTTTAGGAAGGAAAAGCTCCGGTACTTACGATAGCAAATCCTAAGCTTCGGACCAGATCAAAACAATTTAATAATCTTTTTGTAGTTTCAAATAAAAGTATGTATTTTAAAAAAATAATAAAGAAGCAACAGATTTCATAAGTTTCATGTGTGAATATAAACAATTGCTGCTTTCAGGTTTCATTACCATCTACATCTACACATATAAAATAATAAAATATTGAATAAAATTCATTGAACACATACATATATATCATTTCAATTATATATTTAAAACTATATGTATATAGAATGAAATAATATTTAATACATTACGATGTCAATACTATATATAAAATAATTTCATTTGAAATTTATGCAATATCAATAAAAATAGGCAAACATAAATTGCATAATGAAAATTATTTTTCTTCTTTTCATCAACAACTGTATGTACGATGAATATAATATCTATCAATATTATGTATATAAAATGAAAGGAAACATTCTATTCATCTCAAAGGAAGAAAAGTTCATTCCTATTTATTATTTATATATTATTATTATTATTATTATAAATTTTATTAAGTTTTATTTAAAGAAATAAAAAACCTTTTATAAAAATAAAACTGAGAGTAAAAACAAAAAAAAAATCTCTAAATATTTATAAATATATATATTTTTAAAAAACTTAAGGTAAATTTCTACAAGCAAATATTTTAAATTTTGGCGCCTTATAATACCAGGCTAACATCAAATAAAATTCTCTGCATACAGAAATTGAAGGTGAGATATTCTGTATAATATTTCATATGAATCACAAATAATAAAATAATATAGAATAGGAAGATTTTTTTTTTTTATAACTCAGCATCAAAAAGGACCAGTATTTGTGCGCAAAAAAAATCTGGAAAAAAAAAAGGTTGAATCTTGCGCAGAAACACTCTATATGAAATATATATTAATATACTATTATAGTATAGAAATAATATTTCCCAAATTGACATATTCAAATTCAAACAGAGCATAATGTATATACTTTTTGAGTTTTGTTCTTATTTAATGCTTTCAACTTAACATTTTTTTAACATTTTTTGGTCAAATTTACAACAATTTTCATGGAAATGCATTTTAAGCCTGAGGTCCGCATTCTCGGGGGTTATAATATTTTTAAGGTTATCCATATACTAATTTAAATGTATTAAATTTTTTTAGAAAACTTAAATTATTTATAAATTTTATAGGAAAATTATCTGTTCACTCACATTGGCCCATATGGAAACTTTTAACTTTAAAACTCCCAGCCGAGATAATGTAGAGTTTATTAGTTGCAAAGATTTGTAAGACAGACAGACGGACGCCTGTAGACTCAAACTAGTCGACAGTAATAAATGAAGGAAATGCGAAGATCCTAACCAGGTAGAAATCGTAGAACTTTTATATGTCACTGCCCAGATCCAGGAAAGACCTGCTAGGTAATTTTCACATCAAAGACTTAAGTGAGGCTTCGAGAATGCTCAAAGAACTGGAATTTTTAATACAATAAAATCTAGCCCACAACCAGGGAGGATTTTTGTCGGAGGTACCACTATGGACCCTATGGGTCTATGTGAGGTCGGTTGGGTCGCCACCCTAACCTAATCTAACCTAATTTTAAATATAGTTTTGAAGTTTGCTTCGAAATTAGTTTGTTTTTTTATACTCTTTGAACACAAACACAAGAATATGTATATATTTTTATTCAATGCTTTTATATGTGGGTCCTTTTGTTTGTTTTTTTTTTTTTGGAAATTCGTCCTTGAACTTGAAAAATTGTGTATATACACAAACACATATTATTATTGTAAATTTTTTTGGTATTTTTATTGTTTTGGGTAAAATTGTACTATATATGTGTAGTGTTTATTTTGGTAAAAATATTTGCTTTTTCATGAACCCTGGAATCCTTATACAAAGAATACTTTTTCTTTTTGATTTTAGAAAATTACTTTTGATATTTGAGATAAGATAGATAAAATTTGCTGACAATAAATTAAATTATCCTTTTATTTTTATTTTATATGTAGACATCTGAGAACGCTACAGTAGAAAGTCCTTTGAATTTGTAATAAGTTGAAAATTGGTTTAAATTTTTTGCTTTTTTTTTAAAGGGTTGGTTGGTTGGTTGATTACCAGAATAATATATAAATAAAAATACTATTCTTTTGCTGGTTAAATCTATTTTTTTTTTTCTTTTTTTTTGGTAAACATATTATTTTGTGCATATGTTTTTTTTTTGTGGTAAAGAGAATTTAAAAATGTTTCCTTTCATAAATTTTGTTTGTAAATGAAACAATTTAACCAGGAAGCACGGAATAAAGATTTTATGAAGACACTTTTAGAGAATTGTAATGAAAATACATATTATTTTACCGCAATGAGCACTTTCATTAGAAGGCGATGTAACTATTAAAAATTATCTAATTTAAGTCTTGATTAATAAATTTATTCATTTGATAAAGATTACAATTGATTGCAAATAAAAAAATATATGTTAAAAAAAGCATATTACTTATATTCGATTTACCAGGGTAGCACAAGGCTAAGTATCATAAACATTATTTAATTCATACATTAATATAGCTTTATTACTTCAATATCCGCCTAGGATATTTTTACATATTAGGATTCTAAATGGATA
>OZ023273.1:82530982-82590464 GCA_964007475.1 Hybos culiciformis
TTATTTCGTAAGAAAAATATCAAAAAAAATATTATTATCATTCTGAAATTTTATAGCGTCTTATTCTAATCATATATAGATCTTGGCTCGGTAGTAAACATTATTCGCTGCCTTCGATATATATTTGTCATATTTTAATTTTTGGCTTGGTACTAAACATTATTCCCTGCCATAAATTAAAATATTTAAATAAAAAATCATTATTTAAAATATTAATCTAATATAAATGAAATTTTTAACTTAAATTCAAACTGTAAATAAACATAATAAATTTGTAAAGATTTTAAAGTTTTAATAAAGTAAAATTATGACAGTGTAGAATTTTGAAACTTAATTTTGACAAGACATCTAAATTTTGAATAAATACCTTGTACCACTTCTTCAAGCTTAACCAACCTGTTTTGGGTTAGTTTCCTTAGAAATAGTTTTGTTAAAAGTATCAACTCATTATTTTAAATTTTCATGAATATCAATTTTAACTTTAAAAACATGTTTTTCTAAAATCATGCATTTCCGGATGTTATAACCTTGGGTTTACAATTTCTGGGGTCTTTATTACCAAATTCAATACCTAGAGTCTTGGCTCAATGTAGTGTATGCATGCCAGTGTCTCTCATGCAGAGCAATATGCTTTGATTTACATCACCATCACTCCATTTTGATGTGGCATGTATTAGTTGTTCAGCAGTAAAGATTGCCGTTGCCGGTTCCCCTCCTTTAACATAATTAAAGTAAGCTTCGAACAATTTGGGTGTAATCTTTTTGCCTCTTTTAAGATATTGTTCTAATATTTTATTTATTATTTTATTTCTGTTGGCAGAACTTTTAATTTTAGATGTGACACATACAGCTATTGCAGCAGCACAGTCAATGCTACTGGATTTTAAAAAGTGTCCTCCAGACTGCGCACTAGCATTTATAGTATTTATAATATCTAGAAGTGTCAGATTTGGTTTAGTTTCATTGATTTGTTTTTGCAAATCAACCATGTCATCTCTTTTGAAAACAGTACTTGCTAAGGGAGAAAATATTATCTTATTACATGATATTACAGCATATTTTTGTAATGTTTCTAAAGTTATCAAGGCTAATAGACTGGCTTGTTTTAAGGTCAAAATCATGTAGTCAGGACCTCCTATTTGATTCACAAATTTACCGGCATTATCAGGGACATTGCCGTTTCTATATGTATTGATATACACCCAATTATACATTTTTTCAACAGATTCAGTTTCTTTTCCTGAATCTTCTGAGGTGCTTGTAACTTTTTCTAAGCTAGGAAACATCAACTTGAAATTTACAACTTTCTTAGACTTTCTGACATATGGTGCACATTCAAACAATACCTTTACGCAGAATTGAAGGCTTATATATTTCACAGTCTCACTGTCGAATTCATCGCCATAATCTGGACATATTTTTTTTAATTCAGTGCATAAAACTTCAATGTCAAATGCACTGGCACCAAATTTATTGATGAAATCATATCTGGTAATGTCTTGGATATAATAGGTTTTATCAATTGTATGATTAGCAATATCTCCTACTGTATAACCTGTTAAATAAGCCATTTTTTGTTATAAAATAAAATCAATTGAACTTAAAATGAAGAAAAGTAAAATAAAAATTAAATTTAAATATAAATGTAAATTTAAAAGTCAATAAACTAATCAATTTAATCTTATTCCAACTTTAGAACTAAGAATCTGTTTCTTCAAAATAATAATATAAAATATCTTTAAGAATATAAAACAAAGTATGTGTTTCAGACTCTAAATATAATCATACTCTGATATTATCATTGAAGATATTTTATTAAATTTATCTTATCCCTAATTTGTCTTAACGCGGAGAATTTAAGGAGAATTTAAAAGAAAAAATAAAGAAAAAGTTTATGCCTAAAAATTCTACAGGTCATTCTACAGGTTGGTACTTATTTTTCCAACACAACGAAAAATTTATGTGTATAAAACAAAAGTTTTTTCTTTATGTTCTTTATTTACACATTTTACACAATTTTTACAAACATTCACATTTATTCGCTTCTTTTATATTTGCTTTTAAATTACCATTGAAATGGGGGATGGAAATAAGGCCGCATGAAATACGGCCACGAGGATTTTTTGTTGCGGTCTTATTTCATTTGAAAAATGAAATTTAAACCGCTATAAAAATTATCGCGGCTTTATTTCATTTTGAAAAATGAAATAAGATCGCGACAAAAAAAAAATTTCGGAGGGCTAATTTCATTTTTATAAATGAAATAAGGCCGCGTTATAATTTTATTTTTCAAAATGAAATAAGACCTTAATAAAAAAAAATCTTGTGAGGTGAGCACACAGGGCCCGCCCACCGCCCTGCTGTCCCCTGCCTTGTGTGCTCACCTCACAAGATTACGCGGCCTTATTTCATTTATAAAAATGAAATTAGACCTCCGACAAATTTTTTTTTTTGTCGAGGTCTTATTTCATTTTTCAAAATGAAATATGTCCGCGAGGATTTTTGATGCGGTCTTATTTCATTTTTCAAAGTATCTTTTAAATATTTTTCTTTTTCCGAACTTTTTCTTTGAAGATAAAAAATGGAACTCTTGTAAAAACAAATTATCTATTAACATTTATTTCAAGTTCATTATATAAAAAATTAATAAAAATTAAAAAAAATATCATATTTTCTTTTTTTAATTTGAAGCAGAACTAAAGTTTAATGAAACTATTCCTTGAACATCTCATTGCAGTACACTATGAAAAAGTAAAATTTTTTGGGATTAAATTTGTGTCTATTCGATCTTAAAATACATACTTTTATTTTTTTGTATAAGGAAAACGATCTTTCGACGTCTATACGGATGTTATCGGTGCATATTTAAATGATATTATTTCTTTGGTAGTAACTAACATTATTTCTTCGATAGTAACTAACTAAATTGTAAACTAACTGTGGAATCTGAACTATTTCCTGTTAGAAGCTCAGATATAGATTTTAAAATACAAAATCTTTGTTTTTCTATAAAATGTTCTCCAACGTTTTAGCTACTTCGGTTGAATTTGGTCCAATTACGTTTTTATTTTAATTAAGAAAAAGAAAAAGGAAAACAAAAAATTTAGTAAACAATTGTAATTTAAACAAAACATTTTTTTTTATATATTTTTAATATTAATAGGTACTATTGAAATATTCCAAATATCGTATATTTATACCCAAAAAGGGTGAAAAAAGGTTGAAAAAAGTTTCTAACATAACATTAAAAGGGCCCAGAAAAAGGTTTTTATGGTCAAAACACGTGAAAAAATGTGGCAACAAATCGATGCCAGATTAAATAAAATTTAAAAAAACGCGTTCATATCAAATTATTTCGAACGACTTAAAAAAGGTAAAAACCTAAAATCACAAGCCTACTTATCATCAAGTAATACAAAGTAGAACAAAGAAAAATTTAATCATTTCGGAAAATCCCTAATCAGTTTTTTATTTTATTTTTTATTTTTGAATCTTTTTTGTTTCACACAAATTTTTACATACACATTCAAAAATAGATTCGATAAGCTAAATTTTTCCGCCAGTGTAACTCACACGTAATCCTAATGGATCATTTCTGCCAATAAAGTAAAAATTATATTGGATTAATTTAGTTTAAAATAATGTGATACGAATTAAAATTGAAAATATCATTTTTATTAAATTTTGGTGTAGTCCATTTTCTTAATTGTGGGCTCATCATATAATAGATATACTTAAATTATCATAGAGATAAACACAAACATTCTAATCAAATAGAAATTTATTATTTGTTCAAATATTATTTTAATAGGGTATATTCAAAATTAGAAGTTGTAAATTTCAGTTTTAGTTTTACAAAACATTAACAATGTTGTTACATTAATCGTAAAATCCGCAGGTTATCTGCAACTACAAGTTTTTATTATATACATACTTTCATAGTACATACATACATTATTTTTTTTTCAAATGCGATTACTCGTCTTTCTGTAAATGCTAAAAAAAAATAAAAAAAATTGAGGAAATCCTTTTAGTTTTATAAATTTAAACTTTATTAAATTGAATTGAATTAATTTAAAAAAAAAATAATAAAAAAATCTTTTTAAATTGTAAATTTAATTTTTTTTTTTGCTGTTAATAAAATTCGTGAGAAAATAAAACGCAAGAAAACAAAAATTAAATGTAACAAAATACAGGTTACATTGTTGATTCCATTAACAATCGTGAGGTGATCGTGACAAATAATCAAAATATGTCATTACAAAATTACAAAACTATACTTTCTTTTATTAGCTTACAATAATAATAAAATCTTGATATTTTTGATTAAAAATATTTTTCTCAGCATCCCAAATAGGGGAGAAAGTATGATGTTTTTTCTTTTATTCAAATTTAATTTTTTTATTAGTGAAAAAAAATTTTGGTTTTAATTTGACTTTTGTACAAAAGTTTTTAGTTTAACGTAGTCAGAATTTAAATTGTTGACTTTATGCCCAAAGGATACCTTTTTTGTTGTGGTTTTGAATTTGCTTTTTCCATATACTTAAAATAAAAGATAAAATCTACACTCTAGAAAATCGATAGTTTTGGTCGTAATTTTACGTCGATTATAATGGTAATTTTTGATGTAATATTACACTCGTTATTTAAGATTCAACTGATAAAGGCGTAAAAAAAATAAAAATCACAAAAAATAGTAAAATTGTACAAGTTGTGTATTTTTTACATTAAAAATAAGGGTAAATTTATTCGTCGTTGTTTAAAAATTTACCCTTTTTGTATAAATTTACCCTTGTTGGCTTAAAAATATGCACTGCTTGGTTTAAACTTAAAATTTGTGACTTAAAAATATAAGCTCCTTGGTGTAAGCTTACACTCCTTGGTTTAATTATCTGAACTCCCTGTTGTTAACTTACATCCTGTGGCTTAATAATATGTGCTCTGATATAAATTTACATTATATGGTTTAAAAATATACACGCCGTTTTGTAAGCATACGCTTTGTTGCTTAACATTGTACACTCTTAGTCTAAATTTACACCTGTGGTTCAATAATGAAAACTCTCTAGTGTAAACTTAAACTGTGTGGTTTAATACTGTTGTACTCTATGCTGTAAACTTACATTCTATGGTTTAATGTATAGACCCTCCAGTGTAAACTTAAACTCTGAAGTTTAATGTGTACACTCCAGGTGTAAATTTAAACTCTGGGATTTAAAAAAGTACATCAGAGTTGTAATTTGTAAGCGTATTAGAAATCGCCAACACACCACACAGAAAATGTGTATACCAAATTTATATTTTCTATTTTATATGGTTTTTAAATTTCAATACCGTGGCTTAGTGGTAGTGTTGGCTGATTGCAATGCTATGGACGCAGGTTCGAATCCCGAAGACGGCATAAGAAAAATTCAATAAGAAGAAATTAGAAAAGAAAAATAATAATAAAAAATTCAAAAAAAAAAATTCAAAAAAAAAAAATTCAAAAACAAAAATAAAACAAAAAAAAAATAAAAATTCAAAAAAAATAAAAATTCAAAAAAAAATAAAAAATTCCAAAAAAAAACTCAAAAAAAAAAATTCAAAATAAGAAAAAAAAAGCAATCCAAAAAAAATTTTATTTAATTTTTCTTATGCCGTCTTCGGGATTCGAACCTGCGTCCTTAGCATTGTAATCCGCCAACGCTACCACTCAGCTACGGTATTAAAATTTAAAAAAGTAAAAACAAATTTTTAAATTTTAATATAAAAGGAGCCTGAATTCTTTTATTCAACAGAAAACACATAGATAATACATGTTTACATTTAAAAACAAATTAATTATTTTTATTAAATAATGTTTTAAAAAAAATACTAGTGCGTTGACAGCGACCTAATCTGCTCCGAACTTTCTTAACTGTACAGCTAGCAACTGCAAATTTACAATTTCAGATGATGTTGATGTTGGACTTATAGGCAACAAGGCCTCATATTACCATCATTTCGCTCAATAAATTTTGAATTCTTTATCAATACTTAAAGTAGATTTGTAATTTTTTAATTTTGTTAAAGATTCGATACTTTTGTGTTAATTAAGTGTTCAGATTCCATACGTTCATCATGCTGTGTTTCGATTTCTAACTCTTCATCATTGTCACTATTTTCTTCTTCTAAAAACACCCTGTGGAATAATTTTTTTGCAAAATTCTTTGTGATAAATTTTGAAGAATAGTTTAAAAATTAATTTTCATTTTGTTTTGGAAAAGTCCCATGATGCAAAAATAATAGTAATAATATTAAATCCTTATTTATATGTTTTTCAATTTTCAAAAGTTCAAATTAATTCTGCTAAAAATTAATTTTCAGAAGAATTTAACCGAAGTTTTAATACCCGGGTATTCGTTATCAGAGTATTAAATTACCCGCGCAACGTAATCAATGAATATGTCGGGTTTCCGAGTACTCGGGTACTCGATTGCAAACCCTTAGAAAATCAACTAAATTTTGGGAAAATCCAGTCAAAAAATGTGTGAAAACTATCTCAAACAAAAAATTATAACAAAAATTTAAAACATAATTAAAAAATTCAATTAAATGTCGAACATACATAGTGTGAAGACGATTCCCAAAGAACCAACCTAGGGATGACAATCCGGTTAGTATTCGGATTATTTTCTGGATTAACGGATTATTCGAAATATTTATTTGATTTTTCCCCGACTTTTAATATTTTTTATTAAATATAAAATCTAGGTATTGGCGTTTTCAATAGTTCTACCAACTATTTTGTAAGACCGAAAAACCTTTTTTAATTACCGTGTTCTCGAGAAAGTAGATTTCTGTCATTTCTAAAATTAGAATTGTTAGCTGTGCACTAACATATTAAATTCATGTCAAATATATGAACGAATTGTATTATAATTTGAGATTATACTTTAGTTTCCTTTAAATTAAATCAAAGGTATCTAAAAAAATGTGATTAAAATGAATATAAAAATTTATATATTAGTTTTTATTTTGACCAGTGAAATCCCAACAAAATTTGAAAATAATTTTGACTTTACAGAAAGAACTTCTTGAAGGCAATGGAAAACTAACTCACAACTTCAAAAATCTTTTGAATTCTCTTCATACAATTAAACCAACATCTACCAGCAGTGAGAGAGTTTTCTCGGTGAGTGGTACATTTTCAACAAGATTACGAAGTAAAATTCAGTTTCCATTATTCTTGAAATTCTATTTTAATAATGACTACAATAATATATAAATAATAAAACTATATTAATTTAATTATATACACAGGTTCATGTCGCGTGACAATTGAAGCTATCAAAATTTGAACCGAAAATTTCCATGGACAACCCGGCAAATCGGGAAAATCATTTGAAAATTTGGTACAAATTTGAGTAGTGATAAATCCGTTTTAGGAAAAATGCAAAGTTTTCTGATTTTTCCGAAAAAATTTTCCGGAATTTTCCTACTTTTCCGGAAAATTTTCCGGTAAAAAAGTTTCCTAAATTATGCAGGATTAAGTTCATTATCAACTGGCATCATTACTTTCTCACCGACAATGGTGAAAACTTGCAGAAAAAATCGATGACAATTCATGAAAAACGCTTTTCCGGAGTTTTTCTTACCAAGGAAGCGTTTGAGCGTTTTGCAACCTGAGACAAAGTTGTAGAGCGAAATGAGTTGCATAAAGTTGCTTTTGTAGAAAACTCCATGGAAAACCCGAAAAAGCGGGAAAATCATCGGAAAAATTTTCATCGATATGATTAGTCATAAAATTGTTTTAAAACATCTCCATGCAGCACATAATAACAATTTAGTTAACGTGAAAAAGGCAAAAAATAAAAATAAGTAAAAAACGAGTTTTCAAAAAACTGAGGCCAGGCCGCATGAAAAAGTAGAAGAAAATAACTTTTTCTTCACACACAGAGGTGGACTCAGATTTTTTGATTGGGACATTTCTCTTGAATATTCTTTCTCTTCATGAATCAAATCACTTACGTCCCATTCAAAAAATCTGAGTCCACCTCTGTGTGTGAAGAAAAAGTTATTTTCTACTTTTTCATGCGGCCTGGCCTCAGTTTTTTGAAAACTCGTTTTTTACTTATTTTTTTTGAATTAATATCGAATAAAATACACATAAAAATCCAAATATTTAGATTTTATTTTCTAAATTTCAAAATCTTGCAAATATTCGAATATATCCGGATATCCGGATATTTCAGGTTTAAGCTATTCGATATCCGAATACCTGAAAGTTCGGATTTATTGCCATCGCTAAACCAACCTGAGAAGTGGTTTTGTAGTTTGTTAAAATAAATGCTTTTTTCTCAGAAACACCCCAAAGTTTTGTATAAGTAGATATTAATTTCACTTCGAGGCAATTCAATTTCGCACAGCGCGCAGTCTCATGATATTTTTTTTATGAAGTTTATAGTTTTATCGAACCAATTTTGCTTGAAATTAATTTTTGTTGAATTAAAAGATTGTATATATATAAAGCGAATTCGGAATAGAATATTAAATTATGCATTGAATTATAGAATTATGAAATATAATGTGAATAAAATAATTTAATAAGAAAACCCAACGCGATTTGTAGTAATTTAATTTTATTTTTCTTACTATTTCAAATTTCAATTGAAATTTGAATTTTTGATATTCGTAAATAAAATAGCATAACTCAAAACTTTTCATAAATTAAAGAGAATTAGTAACAGGTTCAAAAAAAACTATAATATTGGTTCTGTGAAATTGCACAAGAAAACCAGGATTTGATCTTGAATTCCTCTAGAAATTAGGTACATACGAGCACAAATTTAATAATTGGATACAATTTATGAATCCCATTATAATATGGTATGCGAACCTGCAACTTAATACAAACGTCTAAATTTCAATGTCTCTAAATCAATTAGCTTACATTTCGCAGCATAATAAGATACACGAGGCTGAAAATTTAACTTCTTATCTTTTTACGTGAACTCTTATCTTTTTACGTGAACATCATAATTATGGCAACCAAACTACAAAAGCATATTCCATATTAATTTTTTTTTTGAACAATAGAAGTCGCAAATCCGAAATGAACTTCATATACACGCTTTTACGGATATCCCACTTGGTATATTAAAACACAAACTAAAAAATTTCAATTACGCTCATTTTTATCCTTATTTAGTTAAGCTACCTGTAATAATTAATGCTCATTCAAAGCGGGAATCCCTTAAGTGTTTATTTTTTCCAAATTATGTTATGATTTCCAAATAAAAGAAGGAAAAATTGCCAAAACAAAACAAAAGAAAAAATATATTAGATCAGTTACCTTTTTCTAGAAGTCATAAAATTTTGGAATTTCCAATAATTAACTTCTATATATATGAAAAAGAACAAAAGTATTTGCATTATTAATAAATTTTTATGCCATCAGAATTATTACTTACTACTTAGAATTATTCTGTTCAATGTGACAAAATCACTTTTTTGGAGAGCCTATACGTTTTTTTTTAATTTTTAATTTAATTTTTCAATTCAAAGCTATATTATACATGTATCGTATATTCAGTTCAATAGGACCATAAGTGCAAATTCAGTTATTTTACAGAAATGCAGAAAATAAGATCGAAGTGAAAAACTTCGAGTTAATATCGAACTAATGAATACTTTCTTGACTGGCAAATATTGCGATATTGCAACAGAAAACCAAAGGAATTTGTTATTGACATAAGGCCATAACTCAATTTTTTATTTTTTTTTGCACTTGTGGCCCTGAATTTGCGATATGTAGTAAGAGAGTAAGACTATCCCAATCTAGTAGTACATCTTTGAAGGCATGCGTTTTTTTTTTAATTGTGTTTGATGCTTATACTATTATGATTTCTATAAAGAAAAGATAGTTGTAGTTATAAAAAAAAAATTAAAGCGCAAAAATGCAATCATCGAATAATCGGGAAAAAAATTTTCATTTATTCTAAATGGCCACGATTTAAAATACTGTCAGAAAGAGAACATAATACTTTCAAAACCATTAATCATTCATCAAGATAGTGAAAAATTCCAGGATATAATCTGTAGTAATAGTAACACTATAAAGCCAAATCAAAGAAGAGACTATTTTATATTTTTGAGAAGATGATATAGAGCCAAATTTCTGTGTTATAAAATTCTCGATACGAATAAATTATTGCTCTCTAACTATTGTACAAAGTCTACATCAAACCGAAGTTTCAGTACATTCCTTTTTGATTGTCTTTAACTTTTTGTTAACTTGTATATGAAAATAAAGAAAAAAAAAAACAAAAAGTTTTCCTCCTTAAGGATAAGTTTTTCCGGAAATTAGAAAATAAATTTAATTCTTTTTTTCGGTAAAATTTAACATAAGATTTTTATTTTCAATTTTAACTACATATTTATATAGACTAGATAAAATATATACTTTAAAACTGATATTTTTCAATATACTCTATTTATTGATAATTAAAAATTTATTCAGTTTTAATTAACTTTGGTTTAGCTAGCTGCATGTATAATGTTTTTTTTATGAAAAATAATATTTACAATTATTTTATTTTCTTTTTTGTTCAAAAACTATCAATAATTACAATTTTTAAATATTTGAAAAACTTTATCTTTTTTATCCAAAATTTGTTCACCCTAAAAAACACTTCGGATGATGATCCAATTGATGTTTTCGCAACAGCGATTTTCGTGAAAAAGTTCGCCAACATTGATTGCACACGAATTTCTTGATTTTTTCATGTGTCTGCTGATGTGCCCTCAAATTGGAACGATCTGAAAATGCCCTGCAGCATTGTTCACACGAATATGGTTTCTCACCGGTGTGTGTACGAATGTGACCTTGCAGTAGCCACGGCCTTGAGAATGATTTACCACAAATTTCGCATTTGCATGGCAATGTATGCGTTCGAATATGCATTTTTAGGGCACCAGCAGAATGATAATTTTTATTACAATCTCGGCAGCTGAAATATTTTATCGCCTTATTGCCATCAATTTTCATACAATGGAATTCAATGTGTTTTGAAAGACCGGCTACAGTTGAATATGATTTAGAGCACTTAGAGCAGCTATGTTGCTTCGCATAATTTGTTGTTGTCCTTTGAATTTTAACTTTTTTCAATTCGAAATTATTTACTTTTAATCCGTGTTGCAGTGCCGGAATTGGTATATTGCTATTAATAGTTAAGTCTTCGGGTTTTGGTGTTGATGATGAGTGGTTGTTGCGATGATTGCAGCAATGGATTGCAAAGGCATCGTGATTTCTTTGAATTTGTTCTTCCTCTTCGTGATGATATTGATTTATCCATAATTCGGTATCATTAATTTCATTTGGTATCCATTCATATGTTGAGTTCTGCTGCTCCTGCTGATGATAATCCAATGAATCATATGCACTTTCATTAAAACGTGAATATTTGATAATATTTGGTGATGGTGATGATATTGAATTAATTGATATCAAAGAATCATTTGATACTGATGATAATGGTGATTCAGATCTGGAATTGAAATAATTATTGTTAATCCTTGATTGATTCATTCGCAGAAAATTATCCTCAATTGAATTGTTAATTGATAAATCTAGTGGTTCCAGAATATTGCCCGTGTAAAATTCTTCAATTTTTGAACGCTTTATCCGTAAGTCTTGAGGTTCATCCGCATAATCATTCAGAATATACACTATGGGACGTTTCTTTAATGGACACGATTTAAAATTTCTATTCAAATTCATAGTTTTAACTTATGCTTATGCTTTTATGCTTATTTTTAGTTTAAATTTAACAGATTGAATGATCAATTTATTTTGTAACATCGGTACTTTTATAATAATAAATTTCTAATCCCCTCCACGTAAATTTTTATTTAATTTTTTTCAAAGTATAATGAAAAAAAAAAAAAAATTAAGGAATAGGGAATCTCTCCTCTATTTTGATAGGATATTTTAGCACGTGCTGTAAGGATTTTTATTCTATTTATAATGATCGGAATTCCCTTTTTTTTTCGTTTTTTTTTTTATTCTGTAAAGAATGCATCATTGGTGCAGAGACAGTTGTGTGTTGTTAAAATATTAAATTCAATTCATAGTAGTTGCATACAAAGTTCCCTTAAAAAAAAAAAGATGCAGGTACTGAAATGAATCCAGGTGTTAAAAAATGGGTATTTAAAATAATTTATAATAATGCAATATATAGTTCCTGTATGTAAAATTTAAGTATAGTTTTTTGGGATAGAATAAAAGTTGATTAAAAAAATTGGGGATAAAATTGTATATAAAATACGAATAATTTTTTTTTTTTTTGAGGACCACATAATAATGCAGACATGTGTGTTCTTTAAAATTTGGATTTTGTTTTTTTTTTAATTTTGAAAAAAATAAAAATAAAAAATAAATAAAAATAAAAATTTAAATTAAATTTCATGGAAATATATTGAAAATATTCAATTTGTCTGAACTTATTAGGAGTTGGTTTCTTTTATTATTTTGAGCTCATGGCATTATGGACTATGTGTTTAACTTTAAAGATATACATTTTGATTGAAGAAAACACTTTTTGTGGACAGAAATTTAACAATATTTTACATTGTCAGTAGGACCAGATTTACTGATTTCATCATTACAGTGTTCATTTTTTATGCATTTATGAAATTTGGAAATATTTATAAATGTTTTTGTTGAAAGTTATTTCCAGAATCTAACGAAGTTAAGTCATAAAGTTGTTGTTCAAAAATTGTTATTAAAAATGAAAATGACAGAGCTACAGAATTTCCAAATTTATTTATTGCTCTGCGAATATATTTACAATTCCAGTAAGCGTTGCTTCTGGGCAGAGGTTATTTTCCAGGTTAAAGCTGATAAAAAAAACTATCTAAGATCGACAACGAGTCAGGATAGATTGAACAGTTTAGCTATCATATCGATTGAGAGTCAAGAAACAGAGCAGTTCGATGAGGACACCAATTTACAGAAGATTTTACAGAAAGAAAAATTCGGAACATGTAGAATATGTATATATATTATATTTAGGTATATACCTTGTTAAAAAAATATGTTTATTTTTTTTTATTTAGTTTAAATTAAGTAAAAACTAAAAATATTAAAATATATTAATATTATTACGTAACACTTGTTTCCTAATTTTCCATTTGAAGCTTGAAGGGTTCCACGGAAAAAAAATCCAATCGGATCTGGCACTGCACACACACACACTGAGTTCCGTAAAATATATCAATTGGTTTCATGAAACAAGAATACCATATAATATATTTTATAAAAAATATTTAAAAATTATGGAACTAAATTTTAGTATGATTTATGTGTATCAAATATGAAAAATAAATGTTACCTAATATTTGAGTGTACTTTAAATTAATGTCCTTTCTTTAAAACGAAACAAAAAAAAAACTACTACTTTTGATGTGCATAAAATATTTATAGTTTTTCTTTTATTTTTAGTACGGAATTGACTTATTTCTTTCAAAAAAAGTATTTGGCCCTGGAATTGCGAGTGAAATTTTTTTTTCATATATATGTAATTCAATGGTTAATATTACCGTGTGAAACTTTTTTTTATACAAGATCATGGTATATAACAGAAGTGCCCAATTGCATATAAGGTCGATCGCGATATACCAGTTTCATTATTTATATAACATTTCGATTCATTTATTAATTTATACCGAATTAGAGGACTTTTGTCCTGCACACACACACAGATTTTTATCTAACATATTTTCAAAATATGTTGTCACAATTAAAAGAATGAGAAAATGTTAACTTTATAATATTACGAGATATGCGGAACAGATCAGAAGACTTCAATAAACTTGAAATTGTGGCGGCATTTATGTCGTTGCCCTTTTAATCCAAATGTAAAATCAGAATTTGTTGCGGATTTTATTTCAACTTTGTTAAAAATCCCTTGAAATGGAAATAATCATACTTCAAGCTTCATTAAATCAAGATCTTCAGAAATTTAGTTACATTTTGTGGTTGAACATATTTAAGTGAGTCTGCTTTTTCACATAAAAATTATGAAATCAAAGTATCGAGCAACATTAAAAGTCCAGACGACCATTTGGAATACTTTAAATTGACAATATTTTAAGTCCAATATTTTACTTTAATTTATGTATATCATATTGTTGATGTTAAGCTGAAACTATATTTGGCTTTTCCAATATTTTTCATAACAAGTACATGTTTTTCATATTTACTTATCAAAGAATTAATTTTTGCCATTATCGTGACCTTGTTGACATAACACCCAACGTTTGTGTTTAATAACAGTCGTAGATACGTTTAGCTGTCCCAAATATCAAGATATTAAGCATGAGAAACTTATACTCTTCGTGATTCTATATTTAAGTATATTTATATTCTTTATTTTATTATAGAATAGAAGATTTGAAAATCAAAATATTCATTCATATATTATTATTGTTGAAAATGATCAGAAATAAAAAATAATAATATTATTTCCCACATTAAAAATTGTTTGGAAAAAAAAAAAAAATAAATAGTAGTCCCATGTGTAAAAGTAGTTTTAATTTCGGAATTTTTGCTTCAATATGAATCCCATATGAGTTTTTAATTTTTAAATATTCCCGACATAACAATAAAACAATAAAACAAAAATACATATATTTTAAATTTATTATTTCTTGAATATAGTTTTAAAAATAATTAAAAAAATTTTGGTAAAGAACTTGATGTCTATATGGTGGTGATTCAATGTATAAATTATTTCTGGTAATTTTTTTTTTTTTTTAGAAAATTAAGGTGTACTCATAATTACGTTGCACGGGTTTCTCCTGAATTTTTATTGATTTGACAACATATGGAAAATAAAAAAAAATAAAAATTAGAAAAGGAATTCCCAAAACTTTTTGATGAGTTTTTCGGTTTTTTTTCTTTTGACTTAGAAGTAAAGTTTTGTTTTCGATTAAATTTTGATATTAAAATGAAATGGTATACAGTCATAGTATAGTCGTATTGCCTATGGCATGTCCAATGTAAGTCCGATTTATGTCCTATGGCATGTTCGATCCTGGGTTGGATTCCCACCAAGGACATTGGTGTTAATTTTTCAATTGGTTCGCACTTGAGTTAATTGTTTGTGTTGTTTTTTTAAAGCAATCAATGACAGAATTAGGGAGTCCAATTCCGGTTACCCGGAACCGAGAATTCGGGAATACCGCCCAGTTTTTAAGTACGAAATCGCGGTTCTGATTCGATTCCCGGTTTTTCGGTACTGTATATTGATGAAATTTCGTGTAATTAGCTTGCAAATGTATCAATGGTTATTTAAAAATATAAAATAACGCATAAGGAAAGAAAAATAATTTGAAAATCTATTTAAGATTTTTAGGTTTACTTGATTCCCGATGTCAAAATGGTCAGTATTGGATGCCCTAGACAGAATATAACAATCAATTATAGAATATAGGAAAAAGTATCGCTTCCGAAGATCCGAACCATCTTTATTAACGACGTCTGTTATACTATCAATTCCTGGATTAACTTTCACATAATTTTCTAAACAATTGTTTCTTTTCTAACCAGCAGTAGCGATATGAGAAAAAGAATTTAGAACAGGAGTTTCTTCTCTTTAGTTGAAACTCTAGATCTACATTGCGAGAGGGTTCATGACAAAATTTTTTTTTTTTTATAGAAAACTATTGTCAATACAATATCCAGCATTCTAAGTTTAATCAAATTGCATATTTTTTACATATGTTTCATAGATTCTTTTCAATTTTCCAAACATATTTACTAACTGTTATTATATCAGTATATAATAGTAATCAGTAGGTAATGTTTTCTTTTTTCTTCAAAGTTAAGCTAATGTTTATTCATTTAGTTTTTTTTTTTCTTATATTTATTTAATCTTTTGCAAGCCCAAAATTTTTGTTAGACGCTATGGCGCTTCTTTCTTTAAAAAAAATAAATATTTTCTTATTTAAAAAGGTATACCTATTATATTTATGACGGGTAATTTTAATTAGTTTAGTTAAAAGAAGATAATTTAGCTGCAGTATTGTTGTTTTTGGAATAATGTATATATGTGACACATGTTAGGCTTATCAGACATCAAGTTATTTGAAGGAAAGCTGCACGTACTTCTTTAGTTTGTTTAAAGGAATAAAGAAACGACTGTACTACAAGATTGATCGTGTAATAGTCAGTATTCAGTGAAGCACTGAATTACTTAAGGAATAATGCCAGAGAGTTAAAAATTTATCTTAATATTCAATAACTTTGATTATAGTTTAATACTAATCTAAATTTTGTGCCACTCTAGACTCAAGTGATGACTAAACTATTTAATAATATTCCTTATAATATTATCTGCGTGTCAGGATTTTGTACAGGATTTTGTTAATACAGGGCTTAAAAAAATACAGAATTTTAAAAATACAGGAAACTTTTTACGATCCCCCCTATTTACTTTATGTAAAATATTATAAATTTTAAATATATGGCTTATTTAAATATGGTACAAATGATCTCTGTTTTAAATGTTCTTTCTGGTCTCTTAATTAAGCTCAAAGACTTACTAAAAACGCCAAGAAATTTCATTTAGAACGTTTTTACTTAATTCTAGTATTTCCAATGATAATTTATGTATTTTTTTTCGAGTTTTTTTTACCCGGGTAATTGGATCGGGTATCCGGATAGCAAATTTTTCATGTTCAAATAATTTGCAAATAATAATTTGTTTCAAATAAATTGCAAATAATTTGACTCAAGTTCAGGTAGTGAATATTTAGTATTATAAAAATTAATTCCTGAGAAAAGTAGTGTTACTCTTACGGTTGAGAAAGAGTTAAAGATATTAGAAGCAAATAATGGTTCTAGAACAGGCAGATTAGAAAAATTATATCAAGCCTTACTGACGGTGAAACCAACGTCTACCGCAATAAACTTAGAAACAGAATGAGTCCTGCAAAATTAAATGCGCTAGTTTTTTTTAAAATACTATTTCTTCAATAAATAACAGCAATCGTTATTTATTTACATATTTGTGTTTTAATTTGTTATACATATCATTTTATAAATTTTTTACGAATTTATATGCGTCTTTTAAATTATCCGGTTAACCAGGATTACTCGGATAGTTTGAAAAATTACTACTCGAATACTCGGGTAGTTGTAATTAGGGTAATTTGGAAACACTATTTAATTCATTTCTAATTTCAATCATGTTTTCCAACACCGCACACTGTTTTACGTTCATAATGTCTTCTGCTATGGCTAAATCGATGACGAGTAATATTCAATTAATTCAATATTATTTTATTTTGATTATATAAAAAAAAACGTTATCGTAGTTTTTTATCATTATAAATTGACATTTTCAATGGATACTCTTTGTCCTTCGTATTTCTCTACTCTAGACATTATTACCAGGAATATTGGAAAAAAAAATTTAATTAATGCCACAATCAAAGATAAATTCATCGAAAATAATTATTCATTCTGTCCTTTAAATTTAAATAAAATTATATACATTTGATTTTCATAAATTATTTATAATATAAAAAAAAATAAAATAGAATTAACAATAAAAATAGGTAAACAAGAAAAAAGATAAATAATTATTTAGTTTTTTCTAATGATTCATTCTTATTTTTGTTTTGCGCGGAAAAGAAAAGGCGCAATTTATCTGATTTCATAAAAATAATAAAAAAAAAAAATAAAAAATTTGAATTCATTCACAATTTTTCATTATATTAATAAGTATATGTATAAATTTATTTTTGGGGTTAACTTGCATTTAAAAGTCTATCTTAAAAATTATAATTTTTTTTTATTATCATCAATTTTTTTTTTTTGAATAACAATAAAATTAAAAAAATAAAAAATATACATGTCCAAGTTATAATATTTAATTTATTTTAATTTTTAATATATTTATTCCAATATACGGAAGTCGAAATTTTTTTTTTCAAGTATAGACTGAGTCGTTTATTGTTATTTCGGTTGAATTAAGATTATAGTAAGACATAAAGGTAAAAAAAATATATGAGGGTAATATTAAGAAAATAACAAGATATATGCACTTGAAAAAAAAAATTTGGTAGAAAAATAGCTATATTATATATTATATAGAATTATATCGAAACTGCAAAATTTTCTGACAGTATGTGCTCAAAAACTTGTATTTATTATTAAATACATAAAAATTCGTCCAAAAACATAAAGCAATTGAATTGCATCAAAAATTTGCTACTCGAAAATTATAATTTTTATTGGTTTTTGTAGCAAATAAAAAGTATAAATTTTTATTACAAATATTGCTACAATTATATGAACAGATACATTAAAAACTAAAACTTGCTATGAGAAATAACTAATTTTGCTTACGTCATCCACTAGTTCGATTTGAACTATATACATAGCAAAAATATATAGAAAAAATATAGCTGCAGCAGCTATCTGTTTTATTAGTGCGTGATTTAAAGACAAAGCCTTTCGGTACCATTAAAAAATTAATTTAATCAAAGTTGTGATAATTCTCTTTTGATTAATTATCTCACCAATCGTTTCCAAAAAAAAAGACAATTTTAAATCAAGAATATAACTTAAACTGCGTTATTTTCTAACAGTATTTGCTAAAAATCTTCTATTAAGTAATTCGTCCAAATATAGTTTTTATTGTTTTTTTTTTTCTAAGCGACAAATTACAAAAAAATTTTTTTTTTGTACAAAATGAGTTTCTGAAATATTTATTTATGTCGAATATTGCTGTAATCATAATGAACATAAATTGTATTCAGAAGTAAAATTATGTATAAGCTATTTTTACTTGCTATGACTGATCTTGTTATTCACTGTCTTGATCTTGTTATTCACTGTCTTGATTTGACTTATATAAATAGCAACGGATATACTTTAATTATAGCTGCGTCAGGAATCTGCTTTTCAGTTTAAGTTCAATTTTTGGTTCAAAAATATTAAGAAATATTAAGTATAACTCAAGGAGCATTTATTTTCTATTAATAATAAGACGAAGATTTTCTTACTATTTCAAAACTAGTGAGAACCTAGTGAGAGCCTAGAGACATTTACATTTACACTCATAATAACATAAAATAACATAATAACAATGTAGACAGGACATTCATACTAAACCTTTCAACATGTCCTTGCGGTGCCCCTGAAAGTATTATCACTACCTTTTTCGGAACGAGCTGAGGTTACCAGACTAATCGAATAGACTTGCACAGCTGCAACGATTACAACTCTTTGTGGCAATAAATGTTCGATCTAAAATTCTTTTTACTTTTACCTGGTTTGGTTTTTGTCTTTTTCAATTCACTTAAATTCTTTTTTTTTAAATACTTTTTTTTAACTAATATGTCATATCCTTATTTTAGGTATAAACTCATTAAAAATAATTATATGAAAATAATTGTATCTTCGAAAAATTTATTGTAATTTTAATTGTCTTTTTGTGTGTTCAATGATTTAAAAACAAATAAATAAACAAAACAGAAAATCGATTCACCCTAAATCACATTACAAAATAAATTAAAACTGAATTATTATGATGGCAAATTTGAATTTATATAAAAAATGTCACCGACTTCTACTGATAGCTGCCCCTGATAACACTTTATTCAGAATTATATAGTTTTAATGCAGGAGATATTACAAAAAATTCGCTCTCATTAAGATTTAATTCTTTCTTAAAATATAATATTTAAGTGAGGATGTATGATGAATCAATGAACTTATATATTATTACTAGCAATTAGGTTAGTAATTAAATAAGAAATAATCAATTTAGAAATTAAACAATTGAATTTTTGCCTGAAAACCTAATCTAAAAAAAATTAAATTACATAGAAAAATCAATTATATAATAAATTGTAAGAAATAAATAAATAAATAAATAAATTTTATTATTGGATAATTTGTTTTAATGATTTTAATTCCTTCATGACTATATGTAATATGTAGTGCTCACGTATTATTTATTTTTCAATACATATTTTGATTTTCAGGTTATTATATTTTATTTCATGTTGCCAGCAGTAAGCTTCAGTAATATAGGTTTCAATATACAAAATATTGTGACTTTTGTGATATTTACATTTTGATTTTAAAGTCAAGATAAGTTCTTTTTTTTATTTAAATAATTTTGTAATTTTAGTTTATATACATATAAAAGTTATGCACAAGTTTCACACAATTTACAGCTCTTCAGACTGTTATGATAGGAATCAGTATTATTTATTTAATACATTTTTTTTTTTCTGTTTTCTATTACCATAAATTTATAATATAAATTATGTTATATTTGCTCCTTCTTAACTTTGGTAACTATATTCTTCGGCAACTTACTCATCATTCAGGATACTGTCAATTAATTATTTTTTAACATTTTCTATTTTAACTCAATGTACATTCCAAAAACTGACTAATTTTTGTCAATTATTTAGTTCTTTATAAAAAAGAATGTGATTCCAAAATTATTGAATAGACTATAGAATAGAATGTTAAGCTTTCAATATATATATATTAAGAATTTATGTAAAAACAAATTTTTGTAATCCTTGAAATATCCTTAAATGAATATTATTTGTTTTTTTTTTCACATATGGATAACATATTTGAAATAAATTCTGTTATTACTATTTTATAGAATCTATACCTATTTCAAATAATAGAGTTTTGTATTGTACCTTTGTTTAGTAGCGGACACCTTTCAGCCGTGCAGTTTACATTATTTTAAAATCCCATTATTTTAGGAAATTTTTAAATGCCCTCAGGTTTAGGCGCTTAAAATTAAATTTGTGTGAGATTTTATTTCATGTGCACTACATGGAAGGCGCCATCGGTGCATAATTATAAATTTCTAACGAAAATATTTTCTTTATATTACCTATATTGTTAGCAATTAGTTTATGGAAAATTAAATTTCAAAAAAAAATTATTTAGCATGTGGGAAAAACATTTTATATAAGTTCTACTGAAATTCACATGATAATTTAGTAAAAAAAAAAAATATTTTCTTCGTTGTAAAGTCTAATATGGCATTTTATGTTATGTTTCTTAAGCTGGATTTACAGAAAGATTCAAATAATTTTCATACGAAAGAAAGTAGATAGTATGCTTTTATCGGAGCATTCTCGTAACTAGAAAATTGTTTTTTATTTTTTATTTATTTACTAGCTGTACCCGCACACACGTTGTTGTGGAACACACGTTTTAAGTGTAATTTTCGTTGTCAGATTGATGAACAATTATAGGAGCTATTATTTTATAAATTTGGGGAAATATCTAATATTTATCTAATATCTATCTTAATATTTATCATTTCTACTTATTCAACACTTAAATTGAATGAAATCGAATGATATCTTTCCCTTAAAGAGGTTTCCAAACCAAAACAAATTTGTGTTTTTATCCATTTCCTCTTTTTATGAATCAAATTTATATTTCATAAATTTGTAAGTCATTGCTCATAGAAAAAGGTATTATGTATATGTATTAATGCCATAAATCTATTTCCGTTATTCAACTTAGTCAGCGATAATATGGTAAATAATATTTTTTTGCGAAATAAATTTATAAGATTTTTATAAAGAATTATTTAAAAATTTGGATTAATTAATAATTCTTACAAACTGGATAGAATGCTCTATTGATTTCTAAAGTAAGTTTGTTGCGTAAAGTACTGTGACATAAAATTTAATTATTTTTAATTTTAAGAAGTTAAAAAATCCAAATATGAATATGAATATAAATATGAATAATTCAACCTTTTTAGACCGCTTTCAGACTATGTCTCTGTCTATCCGTCCGTCCGCCTCTAAAAGGCTTGTAACTTATGAACCAGCAATACGATTTTTATTATTTAAAAAACAACACAAAATTAACACAAATTCCAGCCCCATGTGGGAATAGAACCCTATAAAGATATGACGGAACCCCTCCTGATTGTGACTTAAAATTAAAGTACCTTAAACTAAATTAAGTCGATCTGTGTTAGGATAAACAGGGAAAGCATTGACCGGTCGCTGACCGAGTGCCGCAACTGATAAGAAGTGCTTGCTCTACCTCCTCGTGGTGGCTGGGAACAGTTAATGACAATTAACTGAGCTAGCTAAAACTACAAGTGCTGAGGTCCTTCTACATGAAGTTGGGCTAAGTCCTGGACAAGGCTCTGCTCTCAATATTTTGAGAAAATTAAACCTCATGAAACCTTGAGGAAGCCAAGGCCTGAAATGGGCTGCAGCGCCATTGAAGAAGAAGAAATTGGCCCCATACTTCATTTATCAGGCACTGTTCTAATTTTTTTACTCAAATTTGAAAGTCTAAAAAGGAAATTAGCTTAGAAGTGAAATTAAACTGCCGCGACGTAAAAGCATGTCATTAAAAATGTTTTTTTTTTATTTGTTGCACATGAGCTTTATTTTTTAAGCCCATATTACACCTTTTGATTTTCAGGAATGCAAGGAATATATATGGTTTTTTAAAAAGAATAGAAGATTTTTTTTTTTTTCCAAAATTATATTTTCAAAATTCTTAAGATTTATTTCTTCAGCTTGCGCACCAGGCCAAGAAAAATATACATTTTTTTTTATTAAAATCTATTGTTAATTATTTTTATTTGTTGATTTTTTTTTTTTTTACAAAAATTACAATAAAAATCATTAAAAAGAATCAAATTCCTTTTTGCCACGGGCTGATGTTACTACATTGCTAAACCATTCTATAAAAATAAAATAAAAGGAAAAATAAAAAATAAATATATAATTTTTTTTTACGAAAAATATAAAATTAAGGAAGGTGCATAAATCTCAGTTATAACGTTTTATTTTTTCTATATATAGTAAATACATAGGTTTTTATTGTGCATTGATTTTCGGGGATGCACAACTAAGGTGATTTAGTTTGTTTGTGTGTTAGCTTGCTTTGTTGTTGGTAAAAAGGTAGTCCTTATTGAATAGTGCAAGCATTTAAATTAAAATTACTTTTAAAAGCTTTTCAGTGGCGGATCATGACAAGTGGTGGCCCTAAGTGGATAAAAATAACGGGCCCTCAAAATCAATTAGACAAAAAATAAGGTTATATAAAACATTTATTTGCATTTCTTTCAGATATTTTTTTAATTCGATTTTTAAACAAATTTCAATCAAAGCAAAAAATAATTATATTTTTTAAAAATAAAATAATAATAATAAAATTAAAAATTAAAATAATTTGTATAAATGTAATACAAGTGTTATCAACAAACAACGTTTAAGAAAACAGTTTAACACAATCGAACTTTTTTGCGGACCCTTTCAAGCCCGGGGGCCCTAATTACTGTATAATCCGCGAATGGAACTTCTAAAAAATAAAAAAATTTAATTAAAATAATAGCAAGTATACAATAATGAAAACATTAACTAGAATAAAATAATAAAAATTAGCGAATTCAGCACTACTTTCTTGCTTCGAAAGTTATGAAGAATTTTTCAAAAGAAGTAGAAAATGCTGAACTCCCGGCCATTTACTAACAAAACTCCACAGCATTCAGATTTGGAAACGGGTGACATCTAGGGCTTCTCACTTCCCGCAATTTTCAAATCCCGGGATCCCGGGACAAAATTTTTCATATTCCCGGGATCCCGGAATTTTTTTATAAGCCCAAATTAAACAAAAAATTATCTCATAAAATAATGCCATGCTTTCGATCCACTTCAACTTGACATGATGGGGTTACCTAAGTTGATATTTACATAATAAAAAAGGAAAATACTGCATTATAAAAAATTAGTTAACAACTTGAAATTTGCTTTCTAATCCTCAAACTTCGATTATTTTTATCAGGCACTGATTAGACCGGTGCTTACTTACGGCTGCCCAGTGTGGTATAATATAAGTGCGTCAATAATGGAAAAAATTCGCGTTTTTGAGAGAAAATGTTTAAGGTCCTGTCTTGGGCAGTACCGAAAAGCAAACACTGATTTTAAGCATTTCCTGTCCAATAAATTTATTTATGATAATTCCAAAATAATTCGAATAGATAATTTTATAATATCTCTAATAAGAAACCACTTTCTCCGGTCAATAATGGTGAAAGAAAATAGCCTCATCTGCCACTCCACCTTTGCAGATGAGCGCTATATTAAGAAAGCTATGAACCTAGGATTTGTTCCACCTGAATCATTTATATATCTAGATAAAAATGGGTTTATTCAAAATGAAAATAGAATTCCAATACTATACCACCAAAATAGAAGGGCAACCAGTAAAAATATCCCACAACATTTCAACATCTTCGACGGATCACATCAATCGAAATATAGCACAGACATTTCCAATAAAGACAGACAAATCAAAACCAATAAAGATAGCTACTGGTGGCTAGAATAAGTTCAATTTTATCCCTTAACATTTAGTAGTACATTTACTTAGTTCCTTGCATCCCTTTAAATTTAAGTTTTACATAAATAAAAATTCAGAAATGAAACATTTGTTTTTTTATAATTTTTCAAATGATGTGAACGATAAAGTCACATTTAATTTTGTAATGATTATATAATTAAAATACTGCAGAAAACCTATTTATAAAGAGATAAACAATTAATTTAGAGATCCCGATTATAAGGGACAGTAAATAAAACGAATTAGTTAATTAATTCACTTATTTTTAAGTTTTTTTTATGTGAATAAATATTGTAATTTAATCTATTAAAATAAAAAACTATAAAAAAAAAAAAAAAAAAAAAATTTCGATTATTTTAAATAAATTTTAATTCTATATATATTAAACTGCACTTATTTATTTTTTAAATTCTTTATACCGACTTCACTTCGTTTCCAGAAACTTAGAAAGTCAAAATTGACCCACTTCCCGGTATCCAATCGAGCTTAAATTTCATTTAGCATTACACGCACACCTTTATATAAACTTCACATCCTGGTCTCCAAACTTAGTAAGTAAAAATAGATCCAATTTCCGGTATCCAATCGAGGTAAAATTTTGCACATAACTTTGTCGTCGATAACAATATACTTTGGCATCACATACTCATCAACACACACACACACACCTTTATATGAACTTCATATCAATTACCTCGCATTTAAAGTATTTATATCAAAAACTTTGTTTTTATGGGTTGTGTTTTTTCTATACCAAAATTGTATATTTTAATTTTAGCTTTATACTGAAACAGTGAATGAAATTTATGTATGTATGTATGTGATATATAAACATCAAAAGTTAGCATAGCACTAATAATGAAGGTCGCCCGTAATTGTATAGAAAATAATCTATATATTGTACTTAGCGCTATACTAACAGTATACGCCGCATTCAGCAATCACTTAATTAATTCTGTCTAGCTTAGATATTAACCTAAGCCTAAAATTTAGTGCAATCACTATTATATTTTTTAATTAAGTGGAAATCCCGGGATTTTTGGTTGAAATCCCGGGATTACGGGATTCAATTATACAACCGGGATCCCGGGATCCCGTTTGAGAAGCCCTAGTGACATCTCGCAACTTTTTCTTAAACAAATCATTGATGCTTTCTTACTTCCAATTCGTAATGGGAAGCAGCCACACACGAATTCGCCCACACAAATAATTAATTATTTTTTAATCTATGTGCTACGGTAAATAAATCCCGTGGCTTGTCTATCAACCTGTACTTGGATATATTTTTCATAATTAATGAATTTACTTGAATAGCTTATAAGCCTTTCGTTAACATTTCAAATATTAAAATTGCCCTCCGTTAATTTTGAAAAATGAGTAAGTTCAATTGAGATTTCAAAACATTATTTTGGGAATTTTTCTTTCAAAGGATTCTCTCGCCAATTGTCTGGTTATAGTTCTTATTTTAAATTAAATTCGTAGAAGTTAATGTCCTGGATGAAGTTGAATTTAACAGAAGAAAAAAATTTAACTTAATTCAAATACACATAATGTACCTTAACTATATATACGAAATTTTAAGAAAAACTATATAGGTACATAAGGATCAAAAAGGAATGCGTTTATAACGTATGGACAGAAATTATTTTTATTAATAAAAAAAAAAATTAACAAAAGGATTTTTTAAGATTTTTATTTCACCTGGCAGTTTGTTTTTTATATTACAATTTTTCTATTATGACTTAAAAAGTTTTTTTTTTTTTTTGTTTCTTCATTCTTTTTGTCTAACTTTAATGCATCTGGAGTTCCCCTTCTTATACATACAGATTGATTTTTTTTATATAAATATATATATGTACATATATACCTTTTTATCCGAAAAACAAACCAGGTTCATTTTATATGACATTTTGATATCACAAAGAATTTTTTTTTTCTTTAAATCTTGGGTGACGATTGCAACAAAATTTTTCAAAATATTGTTCGAAAGAAATAGAAGTTTAAGTAAATGTTGTCATGACTTTTTCCGAAAAAAGTATTTGTGGAGAATTCCTCTTAGAAAACTCAAAAATGGAAATAGTGTATTTGGAACGCATTTACCCTTAGACAAATTAAACATTTACCTACGGCCTCGGAATTAAGGCGATTTATTTTCTATCGAAAACAACAAAGGTATCTGCAATCGACATTCATTATAAAAATAACTTTAACCTCCCTAATATTTAAAAAATTTAAGGTTTTTTCAGATGGAGCCTTATGGACTTCAATATGCTTGAATTTTATTTTTTTTTATTATAGTTACCAAATCACTAGGTGGGATACCTTTGATACTTAAAGAAGTATGGATTTTGTAATGGGGACAGAAAGTTTAGACGGGGTTCTGGTATAGTTTTTATTACAGTGATAATTTACCAATCATGGTCGCAATTATATTCATTCCTCAGTAGTCATTACTCAAAGACTCATCCACTGACTTAACTACAACTGCAATTTATTAGAAATCTCACAGTTTCGGACATGAAGTAAATTTTTGAACAGACAGATAAGAATTTAAATTAATTTATATTTGTTCAAAATTTTGAAGTTCCTTGATCCCATATTTTTGTCCCAATTAAGGAAAACTCACGAAGTTAATCGAACATTTTTTTTTCTTTATTCAATATCAAAATTATTATTGTGCAATATTGACAAACGTTCAATAATAGACCTCTAAAATGTTAATATTAAATATATAAAAATGAACCATTTTGATTGTACCGCATTTCAGCGCGATATTTATAGAGAAAGGATCTGGGACAAAAGGATGAATTGACTTAAATTTTTGTTTTTATAACATGGTTATCACATAAATCCTAATTCGTGAATGAAAAAAAAAAAAAACAAAAATAGAAATAGAAATAAAAATTAAATAATTTATCGTTAATAAGATTTATAAAAAAAAAATAAAAAATTTTAAGTCATCGGAAACCAATGAGATTTTGATTTAGCGTTTCCGTTTTTTTTTTTTTTAATTCTGATTGCTGATGTTAAGGTTTTCCGAAATTCTGTGATTTTGGCTCAGGCTCAGTAAAAGAGGTTCCAGCCTAGTAATAGACCCAAAAATAGCAGAACGAACTTATGAGAATAATTTTCATTGAAAAATATTTGATTCGGCCCAAAATATTTTTAGCTTGCGGCCGGCCCTGGGAATAATAGTCATAGCTCAATTATATTTTTTTTCTATATAAATTTTATGCTTTTTGTTGTTAACAAAAAATGAAAATTTGAATAAAAAATAAAATGAAATTTAAAATTTGAAAATAAAATAATTTTGTGTTTTTTTTTTTTTTTTTTGCATAAATAAATAATAATTTTTAACCCAATTTTAGAAATCAAATACACATAATTTGAAATACGATTTTTGGATCAAAGTATAGTTCCACTCAAATTAATAATTTAGATTGAAATGTTTTTTTTGTTTTGTTAAATCAAAATTATAAAAACATTAAAATCATTTACCAACACTCTCAGTAAAAAAATAATATAATTTAATATAAAATTTGCCCTGGTGAGGTGGTTTTAAGACGTTAAAAGTTCCATTGGAGGAATTATTTGATATACGTGTTACCCTTTGAATTAAAAGGACCAGACGACAAATTATCACAGGTCCTTAATAATGAGAAAAATATAAATCTGATGAGAACTTAACAAAGATTAAGTTGATAACTTCGAAGATACAATTTTCAGTAGACCGAAAAAACTGGAATAATCCAATAAATCCGTTAATCTGAATCGAAAATTCAAAGTAAAATATCAAATTAATAAGCTTGAATTTGATATTCTAATTTAAAATTTTAATTCAGATTAACGGACTTATTCGATTTTTCCAGTTTTTCCGTCTATTGAAAAGTTGTGTCTTCGAAGTTATCAACTTAATCTTTTGACGGTACGATATGAAATAGAACATGTATACTTTAACGGGTGGTATAGTTTGTTAGAAGTGTAGAAGATAACTATAGACTTCTTCGAATTATTGTAGTTCTAAGATTTTTGCTTCAATTAAAAAGTATGTATTTGTATAATTTATATTTGAATGCATAATTATAAATGTTTGGCGTTTTTTCTTATAATCCTGATAAATAAATTAAAAAGATGTCTCTCACAATTTCTTGAACCCTTTACCTGAGGTCCTATACTAACAACACCTTTTTTTTTTTATAGATTTTACCTTTTTAATAAAATGATATTTAATAAAGAATTAAATTAATTAATAAATACACTACTTTGGAATCCGATATAATTTTCTAAGAAAAGTAAGTTTTTATAATATGTAGAGGTATACAATTTTCTTTCAAAATTAACTTATAATTGTGGGAAATTTTATTTTCCAAATTTGTTAGGATTGATTAAATTAATTTATTAAGTATACAGACTTATTTCGAAATAAAAAAATTATTGTATAAATAAATAATTGAAAAAATAAAATTTCGTATTTTAATATATTTTGTATTTTAATAAATCATCTCAAAATGTAAAATAAAAAGTTATTGTAATGAAATAAGTTGATTTCATAATTTTTAGAAAGTTAATAATTTCTTCAGTTACATCTTCTAGCAAAATCCGGTACAAAAGAAAATATGAATTTTTTTTTAGGAAACGGAGTGAGAACTGTAGCTACACTTTTTGATACTTACTTGTATTGTATGTATAAAATAGAACTTCTTAAATAACTGATTAATTTTAATACAAGGATATTTTTTGTCTTTTTCTTTGCAGTGCGCATAGTGCAACTATTTTTGACACTTTTTGTAGTAAAATTAGAATTTTATTTTAATTCATTCACAAACCTATGCGGCTATATGTTTTAAGTTAGATTTTGTAATTATGCCACAATTTTAATTTTTCAATCGAATATGTCTTTTTCATTTGACTCTTTAATGCTTGTTTTTGTTTCAGCATTAATTTATGGTATTAAAAAATACTCAGAAGCATAGGGATTAATTTCAGTTGGAACGGCTGGGAACGGCGTTCCAGTTCTTTATTAAAATAGATAAATATTTTTATCCTAAAGTTATTAAAAAAAATATAAAACTTATTAAATTATATATCTTATGAATCTGCTTAATTTTGTATCAAAAATATGTATTAACATATTTTTTTAGGGGCTTCGTTTAATCTTTTTTTTTTTAGAAACTAAACCCTTGTCAGAAGTTCGTTTTTGGGAATTTATAGTTTCCATCATATTAATTTTCAATTGCCAAAAACCCGGGATTTTTTTTTATTTCCTGGGAAATTTAATTTAATTTAATTCGAATCCATTAAATAATCACATTTCCAAGTGACATCGACGTCAAAAGAACAGTGCTCGTAAAACTTTTGAAAAACTGCTATTTAATTTTTAGTTTTTTACTTCCACTTTCCAAAGTATATATTATATAATATATGAACAACACATTTAGTCATAACACATTTAGTTATCATAAAAAGAGTTATGGGTTGGCAACCTGGAAACCTCTCCCCTACGTTTTAAATTTTTTTTAGTATACAATGATTTTGATTTTAATTTTAAATTCGGAAGAAATTAAACTAAAAAAGAAATTCCAAATTGAAGTGAATAATTATTTCAAGGAAATGTAAATTTTCATCAAATCCTTTAAAATTATTTAAATTAATTTCTTTGACAGTGGATCCCAAATTTGTACACGATCTTTTTTATTTTTTATATAAAATTACGCAATCAAATTTAATCCAAAAACAGAAAAAAAATCTCTGTTTCATTCACATAGAAAAAGAGAAAAATTCGAATTTTTCTCTTAAATAATTTTTTTCTTCACATAAATTTTATAGTTTTTTAGATACTTTTCCCATTGGTTAAAAAACAATTTTTTGTAAATAAAAACAAATTTGAATTGAAACAAAATAACATGTGCAAAGGGGAATATATTGAGATACATGTAAATAAAAAAATTTTAATTATTTATTTATTGAGAAGATGAGAAGAAAATAAATAAATAAAAAAACACTATACACCACAAGAGCATAAAATATCATGTGCATCAGCAGACTCAGTAGACTTTTTATGTTTATGAGAAAAATATTTTATGTAAAGAGAGAAGATATTTATTTTGTTTATTTATTATTTCTTCTTCTGGAAATAATAAACTATGAATTTCACCTGGACTTTAGTTTTTTTTATTCTCACTTGTATAATTTTCGAAGAATAAATGAAATTCTGTTTTTAGGGTGTGCATCCCTAAACTATATATAATTTAGCCGTATGAGTTGTAGCATAAAATAAATAGAATAGGTATATATATGTATAGGTATATGAACTTGATTTGAGAAAATATATGTTAAGGATAAAAATGAAATAAAAAATTAGAGAGGGGATGATTTTGATTTTATAAAATAACATAAAATTCATTCTAGACCTGATATTAAAAGATAATCTGTCAACTTGTTCAGTACAGTTTTTTTTTTTAACCTTTTTGGGAAAAAATAAATTAAATATTTTAAAAATATTATTTTTAAAAATTTTTCAATAAAAAAATAAAAAATGAATTATTATAAAAATTGTCCACTAAAAAAACGTCCCGTCTTCATGCCAGACGTCTATGATCAACCACAAGATTTGTCTATGAAACGATATTCATTGAATAGGAGCAGCAGCAGCATCTCCGAACAAAATTATTATTATCCGGGAACACAAAATTTTAACATAAATTTAACATCAAATTCATTTTATGATCAAATACAACAAGCCAATTCATTTTATAACGAATGCCCGAGCGAAGAAGACCACCGTTCATATTCACCAGCAACATCAAGTAGTAGTGACGAATTGAATAACAGTATTGGATATTATTCAAATGAATCATCGGTAAGCTCTTTAACACCACCACCAAGTCCAATATACAATTATTATTCGTCGTCATTGTCGTCGTCGTCAGAAGAACCCGAAGATTTGTCTGTTAAATCTACCATCAACATCAACACAAAAATTATTAGTTCACCATATTGCAATAATCAATTTAAGAAGACGAAAACAACATTATTTGGATGCAATAAATGTGGTAAATCATATTCAACCAGCACTGGATTATCAAAGCATGAAGAATTTCATTGTCCGAAAAACGAGAAAAATCAAATAAAAAGAATCTACCGTTGTACCGAATGTGATAAAGAGTATTCGTCGATGGGAGCTTTGAAAATGCATATTCGAACACATACATTGCCGTGCAAATGTAATTTGTGTGGTAAATCATTCTCAAGGCCGTGGCTGCTGCAGGGTCATATACGTACACATACCGGAGAGAAACCATTCAATTGTGATCAATGTGCGAGATCATTTGCTGATCGTTCAAATTTGAGGGCACATCAGCAAACACATTATGATGTTAAAAAATATAATTGCAATAATTGTGAGAAATCATTCTCAAGGATGTCATTGCTTAGTAAACATAAATCAAATGGATGCGTTTTAATTGTATGCTGATATTAAAAAAAAAAAAAATTGTAGAAATTAAAAAATGTAATTAAAAAATGTAATACCAAAAATGTTTATATAAATAATACAAGATGTAGTTAATATTATTTTAATTTGTAGGTTGTTTTAGTTGTTTAAAAATAAATTTTGTGTCTTAAAATTAAAATTAAATATATTTTTTATTTATTTTCATTACGACATAGACTTTTAGTTAAAATTTCAGGAAATGTTTATTTATATACAATGTCCATAAATGAAGTTCCATCCTCTTTATGAAATCAAAGATCTTCAAAATTTCTAAATCTTCTAAATTTCGATGAGATCTTTTACAATTCTCAATAAGTTTCTATACCTATTATAAAAACTCAAAGAAATGAGTGATGATAATTGATTTGTATTTCTGGAGTATGTAGTCAGGAGAAATATTGCATTTAGAATTAAAACTTCATTAATAAATTGAAAAACTTAACGAACAAAGTTGAGTACATTATGAGCTCTGTGAGGATGGAACTAACCCTTATATCTTGTGTTCACCAGTTTCAAACGTACATTACGCAAAACTACTTGTAAAGTGATCTCAGGCTAGTAGGAAAGAATATTAAAAATTAGAACGTTTTGAGCTTTAAATAAATTATTTTAGTAATACGAAATTTAGTTTAATTGATACCCTCCTATCCTACCGTGAAACCAGAGAATTAAAATTACATTAAACGGTGACATCGGTTTTGAGTACATTCTATTAAAATATATACTTCGAGCCTACATTGAATTTGCCTTAAAAATATATTTGTAAAAATTCATCGCAAAAATTTTTAATTTTTGTACAATAATTTGCGGATCATGTTTTCCAATTTTATGTCGTGTTAACTATTTCAAGTGAAGTACATTCTGTTCTCATACTAAAACTGTTTATAAACTGTCAATTTTGATGTCGTACAAATATCTTGCATGCGTCTAATGTTACAGGATTTGCATCCACAGAAGTATAAATTATCCTGTTCGTTTAATTTTTCTACCCTGGGCGAAAACTTAATTAAAAATTTTTTATATGAGTTTATTTATTTATAAACGTATCTTCAGATAATAATAAAAAAAAATAATCTGTGAATCCTAGAATTGTTTTTATTTGGTTTTTCCCACAATAAAAATTTAAGTTGATTTTGGTAAACTTGTGAATTTTGGGTTTTTCCACCAATAAAACAAAAAAAAAAAAATATAAGTTATTCTCATATTCGATTAAAGCAGGTACCGTGTATTATCATCTAGTGTGAATTAAAATAATAATATTTAATAATTCTTGTTCTATATTCGCAAGCCTTATTTTGAACCATAAAAAAAAAATGATGATACCTGTGATAATTTTCTCTTCAACAGAACAATATAAAATCTAGAAGATATTAAAAAAAATATTGAAACTATAATAATGCAAAAACAAAAAAAATTAATAATTAAAGAATTCAAAGTATATTTTTTTTGCTATATTTTTTCTTGTTGTAATTAAAACTGACTGTTTATATATATCAAAAATGGATTAATCAAGTTCATAAAGTAAAAGATGCAGAAAATTAGATTTACCGTTAATATTTTAAAACCGCAAATATAATATATAAAATACGTATTTTACAAACATAAATGTACGAGAAATAGATGTATTTACATACATTTAGGTATATACATACTATACATTTTTATTTTGCTTGACAGGTTCTCTAATGTAAAGTAAATAATAAGAAAACCCTTTGAATATAAAATAAATATCTTTAAAAATGCATAAAAATTATTTGTGTGGAAAATTTGATGCATATTCTGCATAGTGTTCTTTATTTATAAATTTTTGATTTTTATTATTTTATAATTTTTCATTTTATTCCACTTTACGAGTAATAGTAATAATAATATATAATCTAGAAATATGAATTAAGTACTAATATTTTATGTCTCGATAATCAATCAGACCAAATCTTTTCTAATACCTTGTTCGCGCATTCCATACCGATTCAAAAGTCTTATTTTTTTTATTCTATTTCGATTAAATTAAGTATAAAATTTAGAAAAGTACTCGAACAGTAAGTTCAACAGTGATAGGTTACCTAACTAGCAAATTATTCTTGTAAATAAGTGTTATACCAACTATAAGCTGTATAAGATTCTAGTAAAAGGATTCGTGATACTGAATCATAGTGACCTTGTTATGCAACATTTATAAGAATTCTATTTCATCAAAAACTATAATCAGCTCTTTAATGCCGGTTTCGGTCTTCCTATTAGAATTCATCATATCACAAAATTCTTCTTCTCTTTTACTTTGTACATATGAGTAGAAAGGAAAAAAAAATGCTATTTAATGCGGCCGTGATCCTGTTATTATCTTTAATATTTGTTATATTTGTTAAAATACCTTCTATCACTATTTATAACTCCAAATACATCAAGCAGGTTTTAAGTGTAAAACTGATTAGGTAACATAAAAACTAAAATTCTGAGTAACCTTCATAATAATAGCATCGAACTCCATCATTTTGGTATACATGACAGTTGCAGCTACTGTTTTTGAGAAAATTATTTTGAAATATTCCCATTTTTAAGCCTTTAAGTTTGTACAAAATTTAACATTTGAAATAATTGAAGTGAGTAGAAATTTTGAAAGAAATCAGTTCACTCCACATTATACATTTATGTATTTATGTATGTATAAAAGTATTAATGATTTTCTAGAGCAAGTGAACTAAACGTAATCACTAGGTTATAATACAAAATTATAGACGACATCTTCCTCATTGTAAGAATATTTTAGTACAACCACAGTCTTAAACCATAAAATGTTATTTTTTAAAGAAACATGACTTTTATGAGATCATGTAGGTAATTTGATATCTTGTTTTTTTTTTTCTTTTTTTTTCACGTACATACCTAACATATTTATTTATTTTAGAATAGTTAACCTTATATCTAGTATAGGTACTTGCATCATGAAAATAAATATGTATATGCATATGTGTTCCTTACAAAGAGAATATAAAGGAAAATAGAGTTTTCGTTTTGTTTAATTAGGGTTTCCAAACTATACATAGCACTAGCATTAAAAAAAAACAAAATAGAGAAATTTCCGTACAAATTATTTTTGTTCTTTCGCATTTGGGAAAATTAATCTTCACCCTAAAATACCTAAACATTCAGCATGGGAATAAGATATGTTCTTTTTTTTGGGCTTAAACGGGAAAAAATTCTTACATATAACTTATGTTATATATTAAAAAAAAATAACCTGAATATTAATATATATGTACTTTCTTTAATTTGATGTGAAAATATTACTTTGAATAAGATTCTCCACAAATCATTTGAGAGGAAAATGTTTCAATAATATCTCATTTTTTTAAGCCTGGGAAATCGAAATGCTTATGGCAAAAAAAATTAATAAAGTAACATGTGATTGGTATAACGCTCGGGAATTATTTTATAACATTCTAGCGGTTGAGAAATGTTAAATTAATCTGAATCTGTAAAAGATCATACAGCCATAGTACAAGAAATTATTTAATTCCAAAAATTTCTACAGTATAAAATTAATAAAATAATAATATTTGAGATTAAGTGTGTCTTCTGGACAGTTATCAGTTCCGAAGACTTAACAATTTAAAAAACCAGTAGCTGCGGTTCAATGCAACGAAACACAGTGACTTCTTTTTAAACATAATTTTGTTCTCCTTCTCTCTAAATATAATATAGGCTTAAATTTGAATGCTTGTCGTTGGTAACCCTATAATTGTAATATATATTTGTTACTTTATTAATTTAACTATTTTATGAATGTAATTAACAGAACATAATTATAAAATAGCAAAACTTAAAGTTAACATTATGTAAAATAAAAACAAAAATTATTTTTTCTATTTGATCTTTTAGGACAGCAAGAGAAAGGAAATTTTTTTATGAGGAAAATTAATTTTTATGACAATTTTGCATTAAAAGAGATACTAATTTAATATTAATTTATGCTAGCTTATAATATGTAAATAAATTTGTAATTATGCCTTCGTGAAATTTCTTGAAAACATATATATATATATAAGCAATATCATGTACATACCATTACATAAAAAAAGCATATTTTTCTATTGAAAATATTGTTTTAATGTTATTAAATGACACTATAAGGTCGGCGTATTGAAACATACAACATTCTAAATACCTACATTGGTTTATATTTAATTAGAGAAATAAAAAATAAGTATTAAATAGGAGTGTTCTGGAAATCGTCGTTGGTCTTGGGATCGATATTAATTTTATTAGTTTGATGAACCAAATAATTTTCGTTTTTAAACAAAGGAGAATGTTCTAGTATATCTAGTTAGATGAATAAAATGTTTAAATTTGCGTCATTTGTATTTTGTTTTCTTATTTCGTTACTTTACCCCTCTTCCTATTATTATCTATTTTACTATTGGAAATATTCCAATAATAACAATACAGCTATAATCTTTTGTCAAAATAGATTTCGTGTTATTAAAAGCCCTAGGGCACATTTTTTTTCTTTTTTTTCTTGGTGCGCTTCGCGCGAAGCGAATGGGACGCGATATGAAGTCATTTAAAATGAATAGTATCTTCTCCATAACTTTTCTGCATAATACTCACCTTCCCGGCAGCAATATTATCGATATACATATAAAATATAGAAGTACCCTTTTTTATCTATATATTATAGAGGAACACGCTGATCTAAAAAATTTAAGACATACTGTATAACTCTAAATATTTAATATTTAGTAACTCGCATCTTCTCTCTGATCAACAGATATAAATAATAATGTATTAAAAAAAATCAGTTTCCATAAATAACAAATAACATAATCCTGTTAGTTAATTAATAAAAGTTTAATGAAATTATATAAAGTAGGTCCTAAATTTTTATTCTTTTTATTTTATTTAATAATACGTATCTATTTAATTATATAAATATAGTATTTTTTTTAATTTATTAACTCAAAAATGCAATTATTATTAAATTGCAATATCAAAAAGAGCATAAATCTTATTTTCGTTTGAAAAAATTAAAAATATTTTTTTTGTTTTTTAAGGAGTATTACTCAATATTGAGTTATACAATCAAAAATTTAAATAGATAAAAAAAAACAACATAGTAATACACCAAAAAAAGTAAATCAACTCAATTATTCTATTTTTTATTCAATAACAACACCCGGAGGCTTCTGTTTTGTCTTATTGTTTTGGTAAAAACAAAAAAATTAAAATATTTTTTCTATTCACAAAAAAAAATTTATTTAACAAAAACAATAAATAATATTCAATTCTAATATTTATGTATAATATTAAAAATTGTTATTATTACATTATTAAAAAAATAAACTTTTTTATTTTGGAGTTGCGAAAATTTTGTTTTTTTTTTCCTTTATAAGTAATATATGATGGGGTGTCACCAGGCCCGAAGTCATAACGCCCACGGGCTTTCTGACTATCTGAAAAGAACCATAACGCCCAAAAATTTGGTTCGGCTTTATGGCTCACAGTTGGTGTGTCATAACGCCGGTGGTTCTAATGACTCCAATAAAAATTAAATATTTTTATTAAATATTTCAAACATTTACCATAACGCCATAACGCCCAAATAAAATGATACATAAATCCAAAATATATGGGCGCTATGTCCAACTGACTAACTCACAAAGCCCGAATTTTTTTTCATTATATTTATCATGGGTAAATGCATTTTTTCAATGGCGGACGGCTGCCAACCTTCAACTTTCTACCGATTTGACCTATTTTATGTGGAAAAAGCATTTCGAAGGAAGGGGGACATATGCCTCTGTTCAGTTCAAAACGGAACAAATTATTCGAAATTGTGCATATGCGTCCAATTCGCTTCGTGCCAAGAAAAAAAAATTTGCCCTAGGGAGTTCCGGAGAGGCGGCAGCCGTTCCCCGTTCCTCCGAAAAGATTTTTCCACATAAAATAGGTCAAAGCGGGTGAAAGTTGAAGGTTGGCAGCCGTCTGCCGTTCCCGGAAATGCTTTTTCCACATAAAATATGGAAAAGATGTTGTCCATAATGGGGGACCGCTACCGCGTCCCATTGCTTCTATAAGAAAGAAAATTGAAAAAATGCATTTACCCATGTTAAATATAATGAAAAAAAAATTCGGGCTTTGTGATTTAGTCAGTAGGACATATATTTTGGATTTATGTCTCATTTTATGTGGGCGATATGGTCCGCGGACGTTATCTCCCTTTTAAGTGAGTCAGAAAGCCCGTGGACGTTATGACTTCGGGTCTGGTGACACCCTACCGTAATATACATATGTAGTGGCAACACTACAAGTGTCATCTCCGGCCGTGTCAAGTAAACCACAGCCAAGCTAACAACGCACAGCTAATAGCTGCGCAGATGTTGACGAAGCTGTCAAAGTGTTCACTCGACACGCCACAGAAAAATCGACGAAAAAAGAAACAAAAAAAAAAGAATTGTATTCAAAATAAGTAATTAATAAATGTGATTAATCAGAAAAAATAAACTGGTGGGCGTTTATTTTTTTTTACCAACAACCAACAGGTTCATCGAAACCATCACACACACACCCCCACACATATGCCTGACTTGGTTTAAACTATTTACTTATAATTTGCAGAATTATAAAAACCAAAAGGAAGGATATACTATATTTGCTAAAACTAAGTCACTGTGTACAGAATAACCGAATCTGTAGTCTTCAGTTTTATATGTATATATGTATAACATGAGGATCTCATAAATCGATAAGACAATGTCATGTAAATAGGAATACAATGTAAAATATTTTAGAACTTTGAATTTTGTTGGTGCAAAAGCCGTCTTTATTGTCTTTCAATCAGTAATGTCTCGAAAATTTAACTGTAACTTCTAGCTTACATTTTTTTTTTGTTTAAATATTATATACCTTGTCAATTCTAAAATTTCGTAATAAACCTTACTTATTAGTTATTCATTTTATTTTTGTCGGAACATACACTATTTGGTGGATTGTGTATGAATATTATTTCTCACTATTAGCTGGTTAGTATAATAATTTTTTTTTCTAGCACGCGATATTTTTTTTCAAAATGCGCACACATTATATATTTATTTCCTTACAACAATTCTGATTTATCTTTAAAAATATTGTAAAATAACATTAATTTTAATAATAAAATATCCCCTATTGAAAAATTAGACCTTGATTTGTTTTATTTTATTGTTGAACAATTATCAAAAAAAAAAAAAATTATAATAATAAAAATTGCATTATCTTTGTATAATGCACAAGTGCATATTGTTAATATCCGACCTGTATTACATTTGTGAATTATTAAAAAAAAAACGTTGAATAAAAATTTTAATAATTTTGTTAAAGGTACCTATATCGATTATTATCATATATTATACCACTATAATTTCCTATATAAATGCCCTTTAGCAGGTTTCACTTCGATTTTTATTAGAACTCTCTATATTAATTATATTGAATATAGTTGTTTTAAAGATTTTTTTTACGATACTTACATTAGTTTCAAATTAATTAAAACGGTTCTATAACATTATAATTTTTTAGAACTTAAATTACTTAACTATCATATAAAAAAGTATTATATGAACTTCGTAGGAAGGATTTTAGCTAGCACTAAAAATTTAGATTTTAAATGTCTCAAAAAGACATTTCTAGAATTACGGCGATTTATACGGGACACTGGCCTGATTAAGTATCCCTTTCAATCAGTCATGCCGCAGTGGTGGTATTGAGAGTGAAAAATAGACATTAGTCAATTTTATCTACAAATGCCTGGCGCTTACAAGTTCGAGAAACAGCACATGAATTAGGTGGATTCTTCCTTGACGATGTAAATGTGCTAGCCTTAGCCAAACCCAGAGATGTATTTAAACACCATGGGATGGATTTAGCTTTGTCTTATCGCCGTCAAGCCTTGGTCACGAGGGCTGTGAAAGCAAAACGCTAATTGGGAACTTTTGAGGTCGAGGGGTTTCTCCACTATAATCAACAAACCAACCAACTAAATAATAATTGTTATTTTTATTATTTCTATATCTGGCCAATCTCGTGTAAAGTATGAAAACAATAGTCAGTTATAACAAGGGAATGTATATTAGTTAATAATTTAGCTGAAGTTAATATTTTTTATTTTTCAAATACAAGCCTGCAAATTTAGGTATTACCAGTTGAAAATAATATTGTACGTACACTACACATAGTTTGTAGGCAAATGCAATTAAAAACAGAAAATAAAAATAAACAAAATCACCACATGTTTTTTATATTCCTTGATCATACAACAACCACAAAAATTATTTCATTTTAATTTCTTTTATTATTATTATTATTATTATTATTATTATTATTATTATTATTATTATTATTATTATTATTATTATTTTGATAAATTATACAAATGACCTAAAATTGAAATTAATTTATAAATTTATGTAACGTAATTTAGTGCATACATCGAACGATGACGTGTGGCACTGCGGGCGTCTTTCTTTTTAAAACTATACGCACATATCTTTCTGCTAACGATATTTTTTTTTATAGTTTATAGCTTAGAGATAGTTAATGTATTTGGCTGTCTTTTTGTACATAACGCCAAAATAATAAAAAAAAATACTTATTTTTCTTCACTTTTGAGATACACAGGTAAGGTACACAGATAGAAATCCATTTAGAGCAAAAATTCAACCTCAATTATCAATTATGATACAATATTTATAGAAAAAAAAAAGACGCATAGACAAAACAAAAAAAAAAAGAAGTTAAATATAGGTTTTTATTTCAACAAGTGTTGGTTTCTTTTTAAAACATAAAAATGATGAAATAAAAATTGCAACAAATAATTGATTAACCGGATCCGGTTATTAGTCAATTCGAATCGGAGTAACATCCTACTTATTTTATACTAAATTTACAATAGAATCTTTTTTTTTTAATTGAAGAAGGAAATACTCCTAGTGCCGGACTCCCAAACCAGTTTAGACTCCAACCGACTAAGACCCTAACCATCTTAACGTCCGAATGGCTGCTAGGAACCCAGCCTACTTATCTCTCTTGGTTCACGTTTCGCTGTTACACACGGGTTACTTATTGAAGTGGTGATGTTTTGCTCTTATGATTTTGATGATAAATCCCTCTATTACGAGCCATTTTTCTTTACTTTCTAGCATCTGTCTTATAATGTTTTCTGGGCTACTCTGTCACCATCTTTGCATTTAAAAAGGGTGTGGCAGGCGTAATCGCTCTTCTCTTCGCAGTAGTCACATGATGCCTCTTCGTCGAATAGATTCTTAATAATTATACTAGCCCGTATCCAATAAATTGATTTGTGCATTCTTGTCTGTAGCTCTTACAAAATGTATAAGCACAGTTTTAGACCCTCACGATCATAAAGATATTTGTATCTTGTTATCCTAACGATAATCTTTTCGTCGAATGACGATACTACAATCCCGCAAAATGAATATAAGTATTCTCCAAGATTTTCAATGTGCTCACGGAAAAAATTTCACCTTATTTTTACATTTTTCAAAAAATATGTCCAAACCGGACAACTTTTCAACTATAAAACGGTAAGCAAATGCTAGCTTAAAATTATTGCAATCCCAAATGTTTTGCAATCTGAAAATGTTGAATGAAATTTTTTTATTTTGATTAATTTTATCTACTCCTAAAATTATCCAGCAATTTGTCATATATCCAGTTGGGTGGTAATGGAAACCTAATGATATCTTTGATAAATACTCTCATATGGGTTTTCTTATAATAATTTTATAAGGTTATTCGGAATATTATAAGTATATTGTTGTATATTGAATGAAATAAGCATAATCTTTAATTATAATATTTTTTTTTCGTATAGATAAGAAAAATTAAATTAATTATGTGGATAATTTCAATTTTTTTTTTAATATGTACTTTGAATAAAAGTTTGGATTTTGTAAAAAAAAAAAAAGAAGAAAAAAAACAGAATTATATCGCAATAAAAATTTTTAGGTTTATTTTAAATCGATGATGATGAAAATTTTATTTCTGATTCACATTTAATTATTTTTATATTATTCATTTATGAAAAATTATCATATATACATCATTTTTTTTTTGTGAAATTGTTTCAATTTATCTTATTATGCAATATAATTGAATTGAATTTTCAAAATATAACTATGTATGTACCATTCATGATACACGGCGGTAATGATAGTATATTAACAAATTTTTTATTCATAAATTAGTTTTATTTTATACTATAAGCAGAAGTTGAATTTTAAATTAAGTATTGTCTATATTCGTTGAGAAGTAATTTTCACGAAAATAAATGTGAAGATTTGAAGATTTGAAGATTCTAAATATCAGACCTTGTTAGGATAAATTTCACTAAACACAATGATTGTTTATGGTTGTTTTCTTGACATTTAAGTTATAGCCTTAGTTTAAAATTTTAATATTAAATTGTAGTATTTTATTACTAATTGAGTTCTAAGATTAGCTTTAATCAAAATTAAGAATAAACTTAAAGCTACATATAGTATAATAAACTGGGAAGAGTTAGTGGTTTAGCATCAAAATTTAAGTTATTTTAATCGTTAGTCTTCTTCTAATTTGTTTTTAGGGATGACGAAATAATTAGTTCAAGCCTTTTTGAAAAAGATTTGCGATTAGAGCAAACTCTGAAAGTTTATGAAATTTTTACGAATCAGAGCTGACTAAATTTAAGTATTTTTGTAGTAAATGCAATATGCAGTACCAGTATACACTGGTACTGCAATAATACTGCAGTATTTTCTCACAATGTACTGGTACTTAAAAAAAAATTAAGTACCAGTATACATACTATACTGGTACTGAAACTTTTTTTTCAGTATCAGTACATTGTAGAAAAATATTGAAATATTTTTGCAGTACCAGTATACTGATATTGCAAAATACTTAAACTTAGTCAACTCTGTTACTAATACTAGCTTTCACTTTTTGGGTATATGCAGTACTTTTTGTTATACGACTTTTAACAAAATAATTAATAATTCATCTTGTTAAATCAAAAATATTTAATGATAAACTTTAATTTAATGATATTAACATTTTCATTCTTAAAGTAAGTTCAATAAATAATAACATTTATGGGTGCTATTTAAATAAAAAAAGTATAATAGATAAAAAAAAGTTCTAATTCCTATGTGTAATAGACTGACAAATTTACAGATAATGATAAGATTTCCAAATATATAAGTCAAGTGAAGTGAATTCTTTATGCTTCGTTCAGATTTTGTGTTACATATTCGTTTTTATCCGTGAAATTATCATAAAATTGAATCTTTCTAGTGTCCAGTCCAGCGGTCAATAATTAAGTGAAAAGTTAATTTATTTATTATCCAGCAAACTAGGACTTACAATAACCATTGCTGGAAAAACTTTCAATTTTATATGCAACTGTTGTAAACAAAAATAAAATTTCAAAGTGGGTAACAGGTTACATGAAATGATGCTTTGGGTCACCCGACATCTAGTCTATTATAATCATTTGGCTACCAGTTCAGTGATTATTTAGAACACTCTATATTTATCCCAGTTACTGATTCCAATAAGTTTGTGTGAATGTGAATAATAATATTTTTCCATTAAAATATACTAATTTAAAGAAAAAAAAATTATGAAATTCTGATTTTTGAATATTGTAAGTTATTATGCTATATATAATATAAGAAAGTTATTTAATTAAAATCATTCAGTTCGAATAATAACTTATAAAAAACATTTTTTTATATGTTTCCAATTGAAAGAACAAAAAAAGTTTAAAAATTTATGTATGCAAAGAAAATTACTGTAATAATAATGACATTTATGGATGATTAGCTTTTGTAAATGTTTTTAATTACTTTTTTTTTTCTAAGTTATGCATGCTCACAGAATAACATAATGTTTAACTTAAAGAAATCATAAAATTATGAAAAAAAAAAATTAAATCATAAAATTAAAATAATTTTGAAACATGTCATTTAACTATTAGTGTCCACTCCTTAAAAAAATTGTTGCTTAACTTATAGATTTAATTATATAGTTATTGACAAATCAAGTAAGACAAACACAATAGTAAGAAACGAAAACAAAAAAAAAATTTATAATTTCACGCTTCTCTTATTTTCATTTTACGTTTTCTTTGATGATTTCTTGACTCATCACTTTATTGTTCATTCTTATTCCATTAATAAGTATGAATTGTTTTTACATAACTAAGTATAAATATTCAAATAATATATTTTTGATACAGAATTATTGTTGGTATTTCCAGTGAGTTCTGAAAAATAATCGACTTAAAGAACTTGCCTTGTTTTTTTTTATCGCAGGTATTGAAATGAATTTGGACAAAAGATTTTGACTTGAGATATAGAAAATACACAACATTGTGATTTAAGATAATTTACTTTCAAGATACTTCGGTCACAACCAGATACTAAACATATATTTTTTAGGTTCCTTAAAAACCTATACCAATACCAATACACTAAGTCATATTACTTGTAATAATCTGAGAATTTTCATTTAAATACAGACCCCAGTAGACGAGTCCAAATCCTAGAAAACTTTTGGTGTGTTACGATTTTTGTTTAAGCCTGTAATCGACATCTATATATACTTAATACACTAATTTTGTTTGCGAAATGGCTTTTTGAAACTTTTTAAATATTAAGTCTCAAAGTATCTTTTGTCAATTTTGATTGAAAAAGAGCTAAAAACAAATTCAGATTTTCTTTTTTTTTCAAAGTTTGGTATCAGTTTTGTAATAATTTGTGATTTTTTCCATAATTCTAGACCTTGACAGCTCCGTCCGCTAACTTGGTGCAGTGATATTGTGGTTATCCTACGGCGCGATGCTCACGTTTAACTTAAAATGAACGTTGGTTGTTTCAATATTGAGCAATCATTCCGCAAACAATTATTTTTTCTTTTCTCTTTCTTCAGATTTATTTTTATTGATTTACCTGCTTGATGTGGCATACCAACTTGTGGCTTTAATTGATCACTTGATTCGGTTGATAGAAGACGATATATTTTCATTTATTTTAGTGCGTAACTCATTCTTTTTAATATAATGGGATAAAAAGGGATCAGCATACAATTTTTTGTGATCATTATTATTATTATTATTATATTTATCAAATTGTGTAAGTACCTATGTAATTTTTAATTATAATTTTTCGATATTTTTATTTTGTGGGTGAAAGCTGAAAGGGCTTTTATAAATTTATGTAGCTTCATAATCATAATAAAATAGTTCAAATAACTAGAGCGGTGCATTGAAAATGTGTATTATTTAATCTTTAACAATTCAGTAAAGAAATTTTAAGAAATTTTCAATAGAATACGAAATACTCTATGTGTAATCAAGTATCTATGCTTTAAGAAATTTGACTTGGGATTATTAATAACTTTTCCAAGATTTAGATTAGTTTGAGATTTATTTGAGTTTCGATTCGTTTATAAAATAGGAATAAGATCGAATATTTGAGGTTTGGACCACTCTGTCCTATATCCGATAATAAAATAAAATTTTGCATTTGGACTTATTTTATCTGGCAAAACAATTGCTGTAGGGTAAGAGTGGTAGCATTCGACACCTAAAATGATTTTATAAAATAATATAATTTTCAACATATTTTTATTACGAATTTAAGTTTAAATCATATTTTGGGATTCAACCTGTAATATTAAATGATTTCTTCTTCTGAATTACAAACAGATTTTAAATAATTTGCACTTAACACTTTTTTATGACGAATTCTCCCTCTGAATGGGAGCTTAGTCTCTATCCCAGGAGGCTTCGACAATTGAAGGGATGCTTCATTTCTGAATGGAAAATCTATAAAATTTTCCTCAAATAAGTTGTACGAATTTTTTTTCCCTTAAATAATTCAAAAAAAGTATTATTTGATAAAATAATTATAAGAATTTTCATTTGACATTGCGACCATTGTACAAGGCATCCCACTTTTTCTTTTTCTTTTTTTTTATTATAATTTTCGGCACTACGAAATAATTTATACGGACATAATTTATACGAGAAAAACAACATTGTTCATACGATAAATAATGTCGTTTGAAAGCGACATTATTTATACAAAAAAAAACGACATTATTCATACGATAAATAATGTCGTGTTTTTTTTGTATAAATAATGTCGCTTTTAAAACGACTTTATTTATCGTATGAACAATGTCGTTTTTTTATCGTATGAATAATGTCATTTTTAAAACGACACTATTTATCGTATTTGAGTAAAAAAAAAATATTTGTGAGGTAGACACACGGGAAAGGGGGCAGCAGGGCCCTGCTGCCCCCCTTCCCTTGTGTACCTCACAATATCTCCGATAAAATTTTGTGTTCTAAGCAAAAAGGGAAGGGGGCAGCAGGGCCATAACAATCTCAGTTTATAGGTGTACTTTTAAGTGCACCTCATTTAAAAAAAAAAAAATTGAAAATTTAAGCAGACGTTGCAGATGATACAGATTAAATGTCAAGCCTATTTCAATTTTTGAAAAAAAAGAATTTTCTTTAGCAGAAAAGGAATATTTCACGATTTGAAATAGTCTCAGTTTGGAAACGGGCTTTTAATTTTAAATTAGAAGAACTTTAGCCTAGGAGAAGAACTGATTGGTTCAGTTATTGTTCACATGAATGTTCACATGAAATTAAATCCAAAAAATTTCTAATTAATTAATATTTAAGTTAAATTGTATGTTATTAATGGGTTAATTATAATGTTATAATTATTTTTAAATTTACAAGTTCACTCTTTCTTAATGACGCGGTGAATAACGTAGTCCATCATGTCTGTGCCGAGTGCAAAATGTTCAGACTATCCAAAGAATCATTAACAACCGACGCGACAGTTTTTTGCACATTCGAAAACATCAACGGGAACGAGAAATGGATTAGTTTTGCACTCAATTATAGTAAGGTAAAAGTGGTAGCATTTGACTTTCGAGTTGCTTCGACTTTTTCAAATTTCGCATGAAATCAATGAGTTAAAAGCTCGTCGTAAATGTTTTATGTAGCGGCTGTTAAATTAAAATTGACTCATTAAATCAGGTAACATGTGTTTGCAGATGTCAAATACAAAAACAAAATTTTCAAATTTTCGATGTAATTTTTTAAAGAAAGTAATTTATTTTTTTTTTTTTTATTTATTAGTTTTTTTTAAATAATGTTTTTTTTATTATAGAAAAATTATTATTAAAATTATTTCTAATAAATAATTTAATCATTTTTTCATTTTTACGAAAATTATAATAAAATTAAAGATAAGTAAAAGTCGGATGCCTTGTCAATCGTTACAACGATATGAAAATTAGGGGTCCCGAAATAATTTATACGGACATAATTTATACGAAAAAACGACATTATTCCTACCATACAAATGAATTATGTCGCTTTCAGGCACGTCATAATTTATATATAAATAAAGTCGTTTATTTATCATATGAGTAAAGTTGTTTTTTTTTCGTATAAATAATGTCGCTTCTAAACGACATTATTTCTACATGAATAAAGGCGTTTTTTGATCGTATGAATAATGTCATTTTTAAAACGACACTATTTATCGTATGTGAGTAAAAACGAATGTTGGCCGTACAAAATGTAGGTCAACTGACATAACCGCGAATATTCTGTTCTAAGCAAAAGGGGAAGGGGGCAGCAGGGCGCTTTGCAGATTTTAAAAAAATAAAATATCATTTCGGGACGATTTTTACGTCAAAAAATCTAAATTTGTAAAATAATTGTAAAATAACAGCTGTAAAATCGTGTCGTTCCAAAACTAGAAATTCTAGAAATTAAAATAATTTTTCAGTTTCTAAAATAGTCTCAGTTTGGGAACGGGCTCTAAGTTATTATCTTGATTATTTAATAGTTTTTCAATTGCAATATTCTTTTTAGAAAACCAATAACAGTTTTAATGTAATATTGTTAATAAATTATCTTTGATCCGGCCCCGCCGGTACCACAGTAAAACAAATACGTTAATTGAAATCAATAATCTGTAGATAGAAAACTTTTTGAAAAGATGATTCTTCTATGAGAAAAATAAATATCAATTTTAAAGTTGATTTTAAAAAAATTATTTATTATCCGTAGGTACTTTTATTTTAGCTTCGGTAACTCAATCCACTTTTAAGCTATCAATGAAACGTAATAATTAAAGACTTGTTTTTTTTGGAAACCACACTAATATCAGACGAATATTTTGTATCGAAATATTGTATTCAACAATCATTAGAACTTTGAAAAAAAAAAAAAAAAAATTATTTAAAATATAACTTGGAAAATTAATAAAAAATTAATGATGCATAAAAAAAACTTAAAGAATAAACAATATATTCTCAAAAGCATTCGATTGATATAATTTTTTTTATATTTATTTTACAGTTTTTTTTCTCCCCTGAATAAGATGTACAGGTAGCAATTATATAAGACAGTATGGTTTATTTCGGAAATTGAAGGTGCGCCACCAACTCAGCGAAACTTTGATTTTATTAAATTAACTTCTGAATTATTATTTTATTATTATTATTGTTTTTTCATTCTTATACTTGACTAATTTTATTTTCTTTTGATTTTAATAAGATATATTATGTTTTGTATTGAAAAAATTTATTGAAAAAATTCATGAATACCTAAATAAAAAACAATTTAATAAAATGTCAAATATTATTTGCATGCGCATATATATTTCATTATATTAAAATAACTTTAAAAGATGTCAATTAGTCATTATTGGCGGGTTTTTATAAATAACAAAATATTTATTATAAATAAAATGTTTAGAAAAAAGCTTTTAATATTGAATTTTAATTAACGTCTGTTTTTTATTGATATAGTACGATTCAAATCACTTGACCAATGAGCTTTTAAGAGAGGGTAAAATTTGAATAAAATTATTATACAAAATTGCATGAGCTTTTTTCTTAAATAATTTCCCCTAAATTTTGTATGCATTTTTTAATGGAAAGGGAAAGCTTTGCATAACGGATTGGTCAAGTGATTTGAATCGTACTATATCTTTGAATATTTACGATCGATTATACAGACATGATTTTTAAGTAGATGGTGAAGTAAACTGAAAATTATTTTTAATATTTTATCTAGGAAACTTTAATTTTTGAAAATTACTGAGTTATTGAATTGTTTCGTCCTGGTTAACTTCACCACCTACTTAAAAATCATGTCTGTATAATCGATCGTAAATATTCAAAGCTTTTAATATTGTTCAGTTTATTTTTTTTTGTACAATGTATATTAACTGATGTTGATCACAGTATAATCGAAAATACAAATTATTATTGAATGATTTTCAAAATCATTTTATATTACAATAGTATGTTCTTATGTAATTGTTATAATTATATTTACAAACATATAAGATAATATAAAAACGTTCTTGATAAAATTGTTACTTGCTCTGTAGTTTACCTATTTGGCGCCTTTCAACTATTGAAGAAATAATTTATCTTCGTGTCATACTGAGCTTTACATAAAAGCAATCAATAAAGTTTATCATTTTAATTATGCACTATACATATTATCCTCTGCTGAGAAATGAAACAACGTATGATATTTATACGCCATTATTAGATAATAGCACCTTTCGATTCCTCGTACTCGATTTTATATGTACAACTATTTTGCAATATTCTTAATGTTGATTAAAATGTGTTATTTAGATGAAAATTTTACGTTACTTGATATTTTTGCATACGTTTTTTTAATTTTCAAATCTTTAAACTCAAATTAATCGAAACTATACTTTTCATTATACATTGTTTCATTTCAGCAGACGTAATACTATATTATATTACTATATTACTTCAAAATATTTACAAACTGCATATATGCATAAGGGTTTTAAAAAAAATGCTACTGCTTAGTTTTAGTGAATATAACCAAAATACCAAAAAATCTTAGACTTCATACGAAAATATAGGTTTATAAGATTATTTTATCGATTATACAATTTTGTTGGATTTTTCATTTACCTTTTAATAAATATAATAAAATACATCTATAAATTTTAATCAAACTAAATTTTTCGTAATACATCTTAAAATTTGTAATCTTAATTTCTTCTTTACTCAGATGTTTAAGGAGTTGAAGTGTAAAATTGATGTGATTTTGTAAGTTACACATAGAGACGATTAGTAATTAAAAGAGCTTTTAATACCACCTCAATAACGGCTGACAAAGTTCAAATTTAAATAATATAATTTAATAATTAACTGAGATAATATAAATAATTATAATAAATGCAAAACTCAATTTCAATATCAAAATCAATCGTTATAATGGAACCACAGCAGAATAAATGGAAAACAATAAATTCTTAATAAATTGTTAAAGCCTGAGATTTAAAAAATATTTTTTTTTTTTTAAATATTATTATTAATTATCTACTAGAATGTGCACTGTGCTGCAGTTTCACTGCACCACCTTACAAAATCTTGTATATTAGGTATGTATTTTTATAATGTGAAATTTTTTTAATAAAATTTTAAGAATTCATTATTCATTCATTCATAAAACATTATTGGAGTACGCGATATTTTATAAGTTTTTTTTTTGTACCTGTTGTTTGCTTAACCTGGCGGCGGCAATTCTTTTAATTCTAGTATTTTTATACCTATAATCTTATTTTAAAATGTTGATAAGCAATTCATAATATTTATGTTTAAAAGTACAATGTATAGAAGATTTTTTTTCTCGCAAAAATTATTATTATTTTTTTATTATTTGAAAATCTTACATGGATCGAAAATTTATGATTTTTATTAGAATTTATTTTTTTTTTTTTCTGAAGCGTGCAGAACCTTTAATCATAGTTATTCACTTATTATTATTATTATTATTATTAATAAAATTACTTAATAATGATCGAATGAGCGTTAGTTCAAGAATTACGCTTATATATTGTTGCTATCGAGTTATGGGGAGATTTAAATTTTTAGAAATTTTAAAATTATGTTAATTTATGTTATTGTGAGTTTTTTTTTTTAATATAGGTAGTTACCAAATCACTAGGTGGGACAGGAAGTTTAGACGAGGTCAAAAAGTGGGGCGGTTAGGAGGTAATCATTTACCCTCTTCTTAAATAATTTTGATGGGAGAGCATTCCACATTCTCGAGGTGCGAACTGAAAACGAATCTTCGAAGCTCGTTCTATCACATCTTGGACTTTTGACGAAATATGGGTGTGACGTTAAAGGAATTTTGACGATATATGGGTGTGACGTTAAAGCGGAACGAGTTTGGCGAGAAAATACTTGAAGTACTGAAAATTCCAAAATAGAAAGTGCACCTACATTGCGACGGTGATTGAGTCATGTTAAATAGCTGGTGGTTTGGTGATTATTGATCAATCTAATAGCCCTCCTCTGAACTTTGTCCAGGTACTCAAGATGGGTTTTGGGAGTACCAGTCCATATATGCGAATTGTATTCTAATTTTAAACGTGTACATAAGTCGCAGAATTCACATTTCAACGAAAATATTGTTGCACTTCAAATATTTAATATATAAGCACTAATGCCTTTTTTTCTGTCTTTCGGTCTTCCCAAAATGATTTCCATAATTCCCACAGTATTTATTGATTTGATAAAAACCAATCCCTAAATTTAGTTTTTGAAATTGAAATTGAAAGGTCATTATATAATATTTTTTGAAAAAATTCAAGAACTGGATTTATAAAATTTGGTATAATTTGTTAAATGAACGGCTCAATTGCGGAATTTGAACATATTTTTTAAAATTTATATATACTTTTATTTAACTTTATTTTCATAATAAATTTTTCAATACAACTTAATTAAGCTCCTACCTATTACCGAACACATGTTGTGGTGGCGTTGCTGCGGTTCGGCTAAAAAATGCTCAAAAATAATAAAAACGTTGTGTCAAAATTTGAAAGTATTCGGTGATGAACTTTCAGAGAATATCTATAGATTAAGAACAACAGACATTTACAGTTTAATTTATAAAGATTGAGAATCGTGTGGGTTAGAGAAATATAAAATTTCTTAAAATAAAAAGAAATACTCTATTTTATATTAAAAACTATTTATTTGGGATTTTTTAGAACAATTTATGAAATTAAGTAATTAAGAACTCTATTTGTTCCTATATACTCAATTATTAATAAACTTCTACCTTATGCTTCTTATTCAACTATATATAAGTTTATGCTACTTAATTTTTAAAGTTAAACAATTTCAAAATAAATAAAAAATTTTCAAAAATTCACGAACTTCATAAAAAATTATATTAAAAACATTAATTCGAGATAACAGATAATTTTTTATTCGATTTTTATTTTTTATTTTTATAAGCAGCAAAAATGGAGCATTTAATAAAAAAAGGAATTTTTATTATGTTTTTAATTTTCCATAATTCGGTTTCTGTTGAAATTGCAATTTATTTTCAGCAGACTTACTTAATGGTAACTAAAAAAAAAAAAAAATAACGAAGAAAGAGAGTAAAAGATGAATAATCGCCCACTCTAATTTTTACTTTTTACTCCATCTAACATTCTTTTTTCCTTTTTTTTTTATTATTTACCTGTTTCATTAAACAAGATTCTTTAATCTTACAACAATTTATCATTTTTAATAAATTCCAGTAGCTAATTTGAAATAAAATAAAAATAAAAAAAAAAAGTTATATCAAGATGAAAATTCAAAATTAATACACGACTTTTTTTTATTCTTTTAAATAAAATTAACAATAAATAACAACAAGACTATGGGTATAATTTATATTTATTTTCATAAAATCCAACAATTTAACATTTTATAAAAAACCTAAAAAGGATGAAAATTTTCTTTTTATTTTTCATTTTTTAAGTTTTTTTTTTTTTTTTTGTTTGTTCTAACTCTCTAACTATAAAATTGTGATATGAAAGAAAAATAAATTTATATTCCGCATGACATATTATAAAACAACTACACGGAATCTGAGACGATATAAACTTGGAAACTATAAAGTTAGGAATGTTTAGTTTGTTTTGGTCTAACCGTCCGTGAGTTTATCCTGAAGAACAGATTCAAATAAGTCAAATTGTTCATGGCATTATTTTAAAACTTAATTAGTGAAATTAGGCGGGGGGGAGGGGTCCGGGAAGCGGGTTAGCGCGCGCGAGGCGGCGGGTGGTGGTGCGCCGGTGGCACGGCGCCGTGGGACCGCGGGAGGCGCGGATTGTGCGGTTGCGCGTGGCGGCGCGAGGGCGCGGTGGGCCAGGGGCGCGAACGCACACGTGCCTCCACCCCGCGCCACCACGCGCCCGTCCCCTACGCGCCACCACGCCCGCTCCCGCTTCGTCAACACGCGCCCCTACCCGCTGCGCCCCCACTCGCCCCAACCCGCGGCCCCGCACCCGCACGCGCGCTCACGCAACGGTAAATGAAATCAACCCAATTCTTAGATTTTTCTAGAGGGGACAGTTGTACGAAACTTTAAAAAAAAAAGTTGTTTGAACAACATCCTTTTGGAAAACGCCTAACATCCTTTTGGAAAAGGCTATAGATAATTTTATTACCTACATTTTAATTTTGGTTTTTTTTTTACGATGAACTAACTCATCAAAATTGAAGAAAAAAAAATATTTATGCAAATGTACTAACTCCTCAATAATGTGGAATCAACTCATCAAATTAAAAATGTATTAATTCATCAAAAAATGCGGATTTAAAGTAAAAATTAAAAATGAATTAACTCCTCAAAATAAAAAAGTGAATTAACTCATCAATTTAGGAACTAACTCATCAAAAAAAACCTAATTGTTTTGATGAGTTAGTTCATTTTCGTTTTGGGGAGTTAGTTCGTGATGAGTTAGTTCACAGAGCCCAAAATGATGTGTATAATTATATTAAACAAAAATTAAATGAAAATTTTACAAAAGAGCCATCCACGATCAAATTTAAATATTTTCGAAATTGAATTTTTTGACAATATATAACTTCATGTATATACAAAGTTGCCAAGCTTTAAACTTCAATTTTCGTATAACGAATCTTCAATTTGTTTTACTTTTCATAACAAAAATCCCTATTTATTTCGTTAGTAGGGAGGGACGTGTCATTCGTGTAATAGTGTATTAAATAGTATTTGTGGTTCCTATTATGGAATTATGATGATAGTAAAACATTTTAATGCGTTGGGGATCGTTATGTTGTATTTAGTGCTATAGAATTTAGATCACTAAATGGAGTATTATATACGTCAATACATATGCAATCATTTAGATGCATCTGCGTAAATAATGAAAAAATTTAGATGCATCAGCGTATATAATGAAAAAATTTAGATGCATCAGCGTAAATAATGAAATCATTTGGATGTTTCGTATTGAATATTACGCAATACCTAAACAAACATAATATCTCTCACAATATTTCAATACAGCCAAATACAAAAAAAAAATGAGAAAAAATGAGAAGAAAAAATATTCTCTCTTTGCAACTACCTCTCCCCTACACATTAAAACAGTATATTGGATATGTAAACAAAATTTGTTAAGCAACTCGTTCTGTATTTACACAAAAATACATTGACCTTCGGTCTCGTGAATAAGTATTGACTCGTGTCAATGTATTTTTGTGTATACAGAACTCTTAATTAATAACAAATTTAGTTTACATGTACAATAATCTACTATTATTAAGCTGAGAAGTGAAATTCAGAAGATAAACTCGATCATATTCTTAATTAAAAGCAATCCGCTTTTGTAGTTAAGTTTTTTATGACGCAGAAATCGCAGTAATTCCTCTCACTGCCGATCTTGGTTGACATATGAAAATATATATGAAAATAAAGTAAAAACTATCACTAAATTTTAAATTTAAATAATATATAAAATGTCTCTTTAATTTAGTTATTTGAACAAAAATTTAAGCTCGCAATTATTGTAATCGTTTTAACTAATTTTATATATAAGAAAATTGCCTTATCCTAGGGATAAATTCCTGTGCACATATAAAAAGGGCATTGCTTCTTTTTAATCTAATTTTTATAAAATAACTATAACGAAAATAATTAATTGCAACCAATTTGTTGTGATGTCCATTAACCTCGTAGTAAACCTTAAAAAAAAAATAAAAAATAAATAAATAAATAGGTATTTCTCAAGATTTTTACATCATCTCTATGAATTTGCGGTAGATTTTTATATATTTTATGATTTGTTTTATTTTTTTCGTTTTGTGATGAAATGAAGTTTTATTTTCTGTTGCTTTTAATTTTTGATTAAATAATTTCAATTAAAAAAAAAACAAGAAAAATTAATAAATGTTCACGAAAATCAAATTATAATTTGATCAAAATGACCAACAGACCAACAGATTCACAATTTAACCTTGACACAACAACCTGTTGCAATTGAAACTGAAAGTTTTGATTTTACAATATTGTTGCGCGGTTTAAAAAAATTTTTTTTTTTGGTGTGTTGTATGAACATATTTTTGATTTTTTATGCTTATAATTAAAATCAGATCAATAATAAAATATTTCTTTGAAAAAAAAAAAAACCAATCGAATACCAAATTTTAGTTATTTATATATATATAGCTCACTTAATTAGATGAAATGATAATCTTTATTTTTTTTTATAATTTTTAAAAATATATCCTCAAGGCTTCATTAGCTTCTTTCTTCCAATTCTTTTTTTTTTCTCAAGAACAACTGAGTTTCAAAGGTGAATATTTTACATAATAAATCGAAACCACAATCGGAGAGATAATGGCAAATGTCGATATTCTGTTTGATAGTGCTAAAGTAGATATTCGAATTTTTTTGAGTATGACATACACTTATGTTCTCACGATATTCCAATCATGTTTTTAGATTTTCAATCATGTTTTAGAGTTAGTTTTGGCACTGGGACAGAATTTTATGATCATGATAACATACTAAAGATATTGCCACTGTTAATTTAAAAAATGAAATGTTATCGCTCTAAATCTTGTTCTTGTTGGAGTTTATAATTTTAGTTTAATTGTTCAGATTGATTATATTAAATTAAGGGCTTCTAGTGAACACTCTTGAACGAGGTTCAATCTTTCGTTCATTGCTAGTGCTTCACTGAGATTATTCTTAAAAAAAGAATGTGTAAAAGAAAGTTAATTCCTTTTCAAGATTCATTCCTGCTAAACTTGGGAGATTCTGTACTAGAGAAATGAGAGAAAATAGAAAAATTGTGAACAAAATGGGGAAAAAAATTAAGTGTTCGAATCACGATGATGAATTTACTTTTTATTTCAGTCCGAGTGAAGTACTGGCAATGAATATGAAGCGTGTAAATGCTCCTTAACGAATCGGGTCCCCCAGGAGCCACAACCATGTATGCCAAATGACAAAACAAATATACCAAAAAGCTTTGTTTCACATTCGAATTTATATCTTATATATTACATAAACATTTTTTGTTATACTATTTCATATTAATTTTATGCTTCGTTAATTTTATGTTTTGTTGATTTAATTAATTTATAAATTTGTTTAAAAAAAAGTTAAAGAACTTACTCATAAAAAAATTTTAACATAAAATTTAATTGTATTAGATTAATTATTATATTTATAATTAATTTAAGTTAAACTCAATATTTAGTTTTATTTTTAATCAAAATGTGGTACGAAAATTTTGAACTTAGAGTCATACGTATAAAAAATTAACATTAATATATTTTATTATACCGCATGAATACCATAATTTTACTGTACGGCCTTACGCCGCAAATTATTTTATTTATTTATTTTTCTTTAACCTTATTAGAACACAATTAGGCTTAATCAAATAAGACGACAGGCATCCCCTCTTTCAGTATAACAATTTTTCGTTTTCATGCATACATTTTCCAATTTTTTTTTAATTTTATGTTTTTTGACGAAAAGTTTATATACTAAAATTGAGAACTTGTCAAAGCATTGAACATTTTTATGTGCAAGATGGTAAATTAGAGCTTTACAATTTCGAAAAAATTAATAATGAAATGCTTTGATTATCAAATTTATGTTTCTTTATTATGCAACCTTTTTTTTCGCAATATTATCTAAGTTATATAATATTCTATGGCGATATGGAAAATTTTTATTTAAAAATCAAAATGTGTAATAAGAATATTATATAAATAAAATGCCTAAATGCATTAAATTAAATCAATTGGAAACTTATTGCTTCAATAATATTTAATTTCGATTTACTATTTTGGTGTATTTAATATATATGTATTATATATACAGTATTACATATATATATATATACAGTGTATCTACTGTACATATTTGAATCAAAAATTCCCAAGTGGATAAAGAATTAAAACAAAAAACAAAATTGATTCTTTTCAATAAAATCTATTTTGACTTAATTTTTTTTTTTTTTTTTGATGGAGTAACTTCAGGCAAACCTTAATAATTTCGCAAGTGAATTTTTTTTTAACTTGATATCTTCTACCTGTACATATAGATATATACATATTAAAAAATATAAATAACAATTTTAAAGTTAAAAAAAAAAATTATTAAAAATAGTCAGTGTAGAAGAAAAAAAAATATATACCCACCAAAATAAAACAAAAAAAATGCCATAGTTCACGAATTGATAAAAATAAATTTAAATTTAATTTTTTCTGCCTTGTTTCACTAACGATATAACTTTTGAACTCATAAAATAGCTTTGAAAAAAAAAGTAAAAAAATGAAACTCAAATTACGTAAAAAAAAAGATCAGTAAAACTGTAACATTATTGTTAGACGACCGAATTATTATTTTTTTTTCATATTTATTAATTTTTTTTTGTCCAATTTTGAGGTATGATTGAAAAATATTTTATTCTAGCTAGAAAAATGAAAGCTTGAATTTATATACCCAAAATGTAAAAATGATAAAAAAAAAATTCAAGAAGGGCGGAAATGTACGTAGTGCCTCAGACTAGTCTGAATTACCTAATAAAATCCTAAACCTTCTTGACTGCCATTCGATTGATCATGAGACTATCTTGGGACATTGAGTCGCTCATAATCTGGCCTTTTCTCGCTCTCTTCTTTTCTTACTTAAACCTCCTACGTTATTACAATTACATCTAAGGATTTAAATTTAAATTGACTAACGTCGTCGAATCAGTAACTAGTTCTGAATGAACTGAAATCAAAAGCCACAAGATTTAAAAGTTACTAATGGAACATTTGCTTCGATCTTTGAAATCTAGAAGATTATATCTCGGTTTTTGTTTTAAACATTATACATATATTGTCCAAATTTACTTCCTGGGAGGTTAATGTTTCTTCTGTAACTTTGAGAAGCGTTGAAGCATTGCTGTTGTCTTTAATTAGATGTTACAATCAATATACTATGATTCTCAAATTCGAGTAACTTTTGTGGCTTGATATTTCTGTTATTCTAATTTTATTGCCTAAGTTGTCTGAATAATGAAAAGATTATTATTTTCAAATCACAGCTTATCGATATTGAGTGTGAATGTAAATTGCGTATAAACGCAAAAATATTAAACGTCACAGTCTGTAACTGTTAACAGTGGATTAATCAGGCCAGGCTCAACACATGGGGGCGTCGCTCTGGAAACGGCGCCTTTTGATTTAGTGAATTATATAATTATGTTATATAATTATGTTAAAAATTATTAAAAATTATTTGAAATCGAGTATTTCACATGATCGTTTCGTAGGGCTATCTATAATAGCATTTGAAAAGCATATTTGTGATAAAATAGGTCTAAATGAAATTATTGAAGAGTTTTTAAATTTGAAGGCAAGAAAAATAAAATTTGAGAATTGAAAAATAAAAATTAATTATAACTTTTTTAAAAATTCTTTTATTTATGTCAATCATGAAATTATTTTTTAATTTAATAAATTAAAAACTATTGAATTAATAAATGTTTATTAAATAAAACTTTTCGTACCTTTATAATAATTTATATATCCTCCACGCACTAGTTGTATATACGCTGAATTTTAAATTAGATAAAAGGGCGCTAAAAAATGAATTGCATGAAGCCGGCGCTTGGGTCAATATAACCTTTTTTGCAAAACACTGCGGAAGTCGTCTGTATAAAATTACAATATGTATCCAAATAGTTGAATTTGTTGGAGAATTAATAATTTTACATTTTTATTCTATTATAGATAAATCTATATTCTATAGCAATATAGAAATCTATAGAAATATTTAACTTTCAAAATTAATAGAATAGACCTCGTTAAATCACATATACATAATTACAAAATAATAATTTTTTTTTTTTCTTTTAAATATATTTTTTTTATTTTGCCCATTAAATGTCCATCGGCAAACTTATAGTCCATAATAAATAATGATAAGACAATTTCTCTTCAATCATGCGAATAAAAATTGTAACGTCAATGATGATTAACCGATTATTATAAGATCAATTAAATTTAATAGCATTGAATATTGATGGTTTTTATGTAAGTCCTTCAGATATGCATAAATATATATATGTATGTATGTATGTACCTCCTCCACTAGAAATATTGCATTTCTAATTTTTGTTTTTAGAAATGAAATCATATATGTA
>OZ023273.1:82590664-82781086 GCA_964007475.1 Hybos culiciformis
GCAGTGGTTTAATGTTTAAAAATTCAAAAAAGAAAATCCTAACGATATTTCAGTTTGAATCAGATACTGAACCGAACCTAATGGGTTCAGATTCACTGTTTTTATAAATCTGAACCCGAACTCTAGTTGAACCCACAAGTCAAGCTACAGTCAAGTTCAAAATTATGCTTAAAAAAATTCCGTTGTGAAACTAAAAAAATATATTAGAGCAAAACAAATATTGCAAAAGAAATACTAAAGTGTTTTAACGAAATATTTTCATTTTTTATGCTAGGTTTACAATAACATCATTATTACATTCTAAATTTTGAACCCGAACCCGAACTCTGAACCTGAACTTTTTATTTTGATTAACCCGAACCTGAACCTGAACCCAATTTTTTCAAGCTTTCAGTCCCTGGTCTAAATGAGATAATAATTGAGAATTTAAATATTCTAAAAGTATAGGCTATTAAAAAAAGGTTTCGGCATAACGTTTGTGAGAGACATTAGAAAATAAGATTTAGACTACTGAAATAAACGATGACGGTGCCAGGCGGTTGACCAATTGCTAGCTCGAAATGCAGTCATCAGACCATATTTTTAAAGAGTTAAAATTTTTGGAGCCCGCCAAACATTTAGTTTGAGATTTCTAGAACTGAAATGTTTACAATCTCAAAATAATCTAATGACAATCTATTGAGATTGTAAACATTTCAGTTCTAGAAATCTCAACCTAAATGTTTGGCGGGCACCCAAAATTTTAACACTTTTAAAACATAGTCTAATAACCACCTCAATTAAGTTTAAAAACTAGTTAAAACCTTGCTTATTCAAAACTATAGCATTACACATTTTTATTGCCAATTTTACACCTTGAGGATTAATTTTCAAAAATTCTTGCGTTCTGCGTGCTTCTATCCTACTATTAAAATTTCGTTTCTTACTTCAGTAATGTCGGATCTGCATTTAACTATTCGTATGTTAACTTGACTCATTAATTTTCAAAGATTTGGATTTCAGGGTAATATTATTTCATACTAAACTTACGAAATTCCTGCAAGATTTAATAAAACTTATATAGATCAATTCCCTATATTTTCAATAATTTTCATCCAGATTCCCAGCTAAACAAATACAAATGTTGAAAAACTTTTTCAAAAAAAAAATAACTAAAACTAATAATTGCTAACTACAAAAACTATATATATACATAAATAGAGACAAATTATAAATTCCAGAATATAAATGCAGCTGTAGATTGTTATAATTTAAAATCTTTAAAAAAATACTTTTCTTATTGTAAAAATTGTTTTTTTTTTTTTCAAATATATATAAAATAGAAAATTTCTTTAATATAAAATGTGTTGTATATTATATTATGTAAATTTTTTGTTTTTATTGTTTTGGTTTAACATTTTCCTCCGCAGCTAATTTAAAGTGTTAAAAAGGGTAAATATAATATTCAAATATAGAATGCACGAGGAACAGATTAAAAATAATTTTATGGGAATTTTAAGATTTTAAAAAGTTTATCTCTAACAATTTATTACTTATTTTATCACTTCCGAAATTTTATTGCATTTATTTTAATTTTTTTTTTTATTTTTACTATTTTAGTAACTCCCTCATGATTTAATTAATTAAAGAAGAGAAAAAAAAAAAAAAAAAACCCTGGGCAATATTAGGTGTAGTTTAGTTTTAGTAAATATAGAATATAAATTTTTTTTTTTTTTTTATTAATTTCATTATTAAGTTTGACGAAGAGAGGGCTACAAGGTTAATGACAAATTTGGTTGGATTGAGGGTTGAGGATACTTCTTTATAAATATGGTTTTCAAGTTTATATACGTCTTTTTTTTTATATCTATGTCATTAAACTATTTTATTTATTTAACAACTGGAGATATCATTCTTTGTCATTATTGATACTATATACCTATGTGCCTCCACGGCTAGCCCTTTTAATTCAATCTTAGCTCTAAAACAAAATAATAACCAAAATTTAATCCACTGAGATAAAAAAAACATGCTAAGATCAAGTAAAAATACATAAAATCATGTATTTTCAGCAACAAAACCCGTTCAATGACGATTTTACTAAAATCATTGCCTTTTGGATTAAAATTTTTTTAAAGGAGAAAACATTTGTTTTTTGTTTTAATTTTTGTTTATTTACCTATTTCTTTATTTATTTTATTTTTTTTTATTTCTAATTTCTTATTTTATTTCTCTTATGGTGCGTGCCCTCTTCGGGATTCGAACGTCGGTATTTAGCATTTCATTCGACCACTCTACCATTCGGCAATAGTAATAAAATTATTCAAATATTTGAAATCAAGAATTTTTGGAATAACATTAATTCTCTTAGTACTAAAAATTATGCTCCTGGGGCATTACTTCTGGATAAAAATATTCAAACTTGATTGAATGCAAAAAGCCCTAAAATTTAGTACGTCTTTTATGGCTTAGTGCAACAAAAGTAAGTTGCAGCTTATTCATATTTCCAAAATTATGTATAGCTCTTCAGCACTGCACCTTACATTTCAACAGAATGTGGTGTTATGATAATAATACATTAAAATATATTTTGCACTTGATTATATTAATGCTTGATATTTGTGTACATACCTAGAAATTATTTTTTCATTGCAGAAAAACAAAAAAAAAAAATTTTTAACCGATTTTCAACTATCATTATATACATATAATAAAATGCGTTTGTATGTAAATATAAGTTTGAAATTGAGCTATTAATTTTATTAAAATATTATCAGCGCTTCGTGGTTGCTGTACATGAGCTAGAAAGCAATCACGTAAACCGATTGGATCGACTTAAAAAAAAAATACTCTGATCATCCTCGAGCTCTAAAACAAAACTCAATCTTTTTTTGTTCATTTGACAACGAGTTTAATCACTAGTATATAATAAAAAATTTTATCACTTATTTTAATCAGTTTACGAACTATTTTACATTATAATTTCCTAATATCTATCTTCAGTCTTATATTTTATCTTGTATTTTTTTTTTATTTTTATTAAATTTATGTGTCCATTTGACTTTTAAAAAACTGTTAACATTGTATGTAATTGATTAAATATTAAGATTTTATATATACATCTGCAATATAACTTAAAATAATGCAGTGAAATTACAGTGTCAGTGTGATATTAAAATCATGTATGAGATTTAATTCGTTGTAAAAAAAAAAAAAAACATGTAATACTGGATGAATATTAAAATTGTTTTTCAGCACGTGCCAAAAGGATTCAGAAATACAGGTTGTCAAGAGATATAGATCAGTTTGGGAAAATATAATTTTATATTATTTTTTTTGAAGAACATATAACACTTTTATAACAAAATTTCTTTCGCATTAAATGTCAAAAATTTCAATATTGAATTCTCGAAAATTAGGGTCTTTTCGAAACAAGGTGTCTTCAAACCAGAAGACATAATTTCAAGTGTATTTTTCAATAATTTTTTCTTTTAATTGATAACGAACTATTTTTTTTACACACTGTCGTTTCAAAAATATCCAGTTTATACACATAAGTATACACTTAATAGTTCACAGTATTATAATATTAAAAATACCGATAACGAAGGTAACTGTAATAAAGTTAAAAAATACCGTAACAATATTACACATAATACCAAAATAGGGTTCATATGAGCTTATGACCTGGATTATGAGAAGATTGTAACCTTAAAATTTGCTATTGTAAACCGATATAGATTTTGCAATGGGTTCCATGAAGAGAGTGAATTGTTATTTTGCATGAAAAAATTACATGAAAACTATTATCTTGCTTAACAGTACAAAGTTCATTTGTGGGGTAAAATAAAAAGTTAATACTCTAGAGCTGTTTGTTAGTGAAAATTGTGATACATGGAGTATAAAAATCATAATCAATAAAATTATCATAAATTTATACATGTATTTATAAAAATAAAAAATCCTCACAAAATTTATGAAAAATAACACACATTAAGTCAAAGCTTAAATTTAAAAAACCAATTCGACAGATAGATATATTTATGATTATGATCGAATAATCTAATTAAGATTTATTCGAATGACGGAGAAATAGATTATGACCAAACTTCCATAAAATTGTTTTACGCTAAAACTGTGTTAATGTCAAAAATGTTTGACGTACAATAAATAAATTATACAGCTCGTAGCAGCATATAACTTAATTATATTTATGTTCCATGCAATTTCAAAAAATCAATTCTATTTGTGCATAAAAAAAACTGGAAATAAATATTAAAGTAGGTTTGTTTCTGAATAATATTGATTGTGAAAATTCATAAATTCGGTGTACCTGAATAGATATTATTATTATTATTATTATTATTATTATTATTATTGCAAATGCATTTAACACTCTACTTAAGAGAGAAATATCATATTTAAATAATTTCTTGTTTAAAATATATAAATAATATTTATCTTTTGTTTAAACTATATTTAAATCGTGATATTTTTACTTACTTTTATTTGATATTCAATTATAGATTAAATAATAATAATTATGTTGCATAATGACATTTTTATGTATTTAATTAATCTGAATAGTAGGTATATAGACATAAATATTTTTACGTATATAATACTATATAATACCTATGTAGTTATCACATTTTAAATTTTTAAATTTTATGGAATAAATCGTACTTAACCAGTAGATGGAATTTCTTTCAAATTAATTACCTGATGATGGAAATGAAAATTAGTAGCTTTTATACAAGAAAATTAAATATTCACAATAAGTTCGTTGGTTAGTTTTACTTTCGGCAATTGAAAGAGTTATTAACTTACAATTGTATCACCCATTAAAATTATACTTTCTTTGACAAATCCCAAATGTTTTATATTCGTTTTTTCAATGATGAGATCAATGAGATGTTGTTGTAATTTATTCACAGTCAATCAAGCTACACTGTGAAAAAAATAGAAAAGAACGATATTTCTGCGGTTGAAGTCACGATCATTTTAAAATGTTTGAAAACTTTAAATTAGAAAAGAAAAGACAGTTTCTTCCTCTTATGGTTACCCAACTATTTAGAACGCTGCAGAAGTAATGAAAAATTTATGAAGGAAGTTGACAGCTTCTGTTAATTTGTTAATTATGGTGCGAAACTCATATTATTTTAATAAAAATGTGAAATTTCTAGAGTATTGGAGCCAGCCGAGTGTCTACAGTAGCCGTATATATAATTTAGTTGAGATTGTCGATGTTTGAGTTAATTTAATCTGCGATGTACATACATTTCAAAAATTTGAAGCAATCTTATTTTAGCTTTAACCACCTTTTGATGTTGAAAATAATTTTTTTTTTATATTTTCCAAGGGATTATTATCAGATCAGATTAGTTGTTTTTTTAGGTTAAGTAATTTTTTTTTCCTAGACGCGCATACATAAAATCATAAAAGAGGTCATCAAATACTACCAAAGGCTAGTAATTATTAAATATGTACAAATGTAGGAACCGCTTTAAAGCCATTTGAATTCCTATTTACTTTTCGTGATTTTATCCAATTTAAATAATTTAAATTTTTAATGGTTTTTAAAATAAAAGAAACTAGATAGGTACTTATTTGTTACAAAATCAAAAGGTTTGAGCAAAGTTAAAACATTGTGTTTGGGAAAACTCTATATGGCCAAAATAGTCTAATTTTATGTAACTCTATATGACCAAAATAGTCTAATTTTATGTAATTCTTACACAAGAAATGAAATTATTTCTTGTTTGTTAAAAAAAAAAAACAAACAATAAGATCACTAACAAATATTTTGAACAAGGACAAGACAGGGCCGTACCTGAGTTCATGACCGTCTGCGTGCAAGTCGGAAAAGCAGTCTCTAAACCATATGTGCAAAATATAGTTAAATTAGAAAATATAATTTAAACCACGAACCATTTTGAATTAATTTTTATTAATAAGTTAAACCTATTATAAATTTATTAATAGGGATTAAAAATATCATGTTATATAAAAAATTAATTTAACAAAATTAAAGATTAAGAGCCCTCAGTGTGAGAAATAGGTATTGGTTTTGCTTTGTAGGGTTAATACAATCTCGAGTGAAGTGATTTTTTGATATTAGTAAGGATTTTGAGAAACATGAACATTATTAGATGAGATTGTGAAGAAAAGAAAACAGATAATAAAAAAAAATTAAACGCAGAAAGAAAGCTAAAATATCACTCTCCAGTCGAATGGCAGTATGTTATGACAAATCGCATCTACGTTTTCTCGCTACGGTATCACAAAAATAATTTCAAGTGATACGGAATCGGATAAAAAAAATGTATGAAAAGAATTATTTTTATTCAAAATTATTTACAAAAATTAATTTTGAATACACAAAAAAAAATTTTTTTTAATTATTTAAAATTATATTAAATTTTATTAATATTTAAATTATATTAATATTTAATAAAAAAAAAATTAATCTAGAGGTAGGTAAACATTTTTATTTATAAAAATTAAAAAATTAATTTTAATAAATGTAAATAAAAATAACTAGATACGAAAAAGTATTTATTATTACATATTTACTTTTTGCTTTTTTTTTAACGTCAAAGATCATTTCAGAAAATGATTTTCGAAAGTATCGAAGCGAGAAAATCTTAACATGTTGCCAAAAAATCTACTCGCTTCGATGTTCGATACATCTTCGCTGTTCGAGTGACAACTTAACATGCCACCACAGGGCTTTTTAATTTTCTAATTAATTATTTTCATTTAATTGTAAAAAAAAATTTAATTTTTTTTTATAAATTGCAGCTTCTGCACAGAAATAAAATTCAAATACAGTATTTTGAAACTCCGCTAGAGGTGTTTTTCATAAAATTTTTGTCGAATTTTTGACAGCACTGCAAATATTTTTGCTTTATTTCTGCGTTTGATTTTTTTTATTATCTGTTTCCTTTATACTGCACAATCTCAGCAAAAATGTTTTTCAAAGGTTAATTTAATCTTAAGTCGAAAAAATTATTAAAATGAAAATTATAATGGAAAAAAAAAACACAAGAGCTGTCATAGGACACCCGAAAGGAACGTAGTTCCTTTACGTGTATGTAAGTAATTCTCATTTTTCAATCAATTCAAATAGTAGAGCTTTCATTTCCAATTAATCCAAATTGACCAATTGCATTTGCATAATTAGCGAAATTCTACAAAATTGACAAAATTATGAAATATTTTTATTTACATTGAAATAAGTATGAAAATCTCAATTTTATTTCAACTATAAAATATTAATTAGTTAATAATAAAAAATTAATATTTTCTAAATATTTTATTACTATTTTATATACAAAAATAAATTATTGATTTTTATTTTAATTTTCCCAATTTTGTTTAATGTACTTAAAATTAAAATTTAATACTTACTGTTAAAATTTAATGTATTTTAATGCGTTGGGGATCGTTATGTTGTATTTAGTGCTATAGAATTTAGATCACTAAATGGAGTATTATATGCGTCAATACACATGCAATCATTTAGATGCATCTGCGTAAATAATGAAAAAATTTAGATGCATCATCGGATATAATGAAAAAATTTAGATGCATCAGCGTAAATAATGAAATCATTTAGATGTTTCGTTTTGAATATTACGTAATACCTAAACAAACATAATATCTCTCACAATATTTCAATACAGCCAAATACAAAAAAAAAAAGAGAAAAAATGAGAAGAAAAAATATTCTCTCTTTGCAACTACCTCTCCCCTACGCATTAAAACAGTATATTGGATATGTAAACAAAATTTGTTATACAACTCGTTCTGTATTTACACAAAAATACATTGACACTTGTATTGACGCGTGTCAATGTATTTTTGTGTATACAGAACTCTTAATTAATAACAAATTTAGTTTACACATTCAATAATCTACTATTAAAATCTGTAAAGTCCAAGGAAAATAAGAAAATCTCACTTCCGCCCTCAAGGATCAACAGGTGAAATTAAAAAAAAATTAAAATAAAATATTTTTTTTTTGATTATGAATCACATTCCACACACAAAATTTCGTTACGTGGATGGAAGTACATGACGTCACATGACGATTTCTATTAAATCGCACCTCTGTTTTCGTTAGTCATAAGCCGCGTTAAGGAACTACGTTCCAAAAAGAAATTTTTAAAATTAAGAAAATGCATCAATAATGAAGGTTTTTTTACCTTTTGTAAAAACATAGATAATTATTTTTTCCTTTTTTGTTAAATAGAACAAAATATAAGGATTGATAACATAATAACAACTCAACACGATTTCGAAAAAGAAGTTAATTTAATTTCTTTGGCCGCCTTTAAATCTGGACGCCTACGGGCGGCGCCTGCAATGAACTATTTACAGGCACGGCCGTGACAAGAGGAATACGAATTCGTTTAACGCCAATAAATTTTGAAAATTGATAAAAAATAAAATATAATATAAAATATTTTTGCTCGGGTAGGCTTCAGGTCATCTTGCATTTTTATCAAGCTTAGTCGTTATTTATAAATAATTATTGGATATAGGAACTGTCAAGAGTAATATAGTTCAATAGTTAATATGGCACGATTATTCTGTAAAAAAAAATTACAATAGTTTTTTGCACCAAAATTCTTAAATACTTACTGTCACCACATCCTTAGTGACGGTCTGACATAAGAAAAAAATAATACTAAAAATATGTTTAATAAATTAAGGAGGCTAGTTTTTTCGATTGTTCTAGAACATTTAAATGAAAACTGAAAATTTTATTAAATTTAATATACAATGAACAAAAGTCAGTTGGAAAACAAAATGGTCCGCAAATCAAAAAATTGCTGGATATTTTTTATTTTTATTATAATTGATTTTTGGGAAATATATTTTAAATTAAATTTAGTACCAGTGTAATATATTAAATGTTAATTCGTTAATAAAAAGGAAAAAAAGGAACACTAGTTGTCTAAATCAAACTGAAATATTTATAATATATTCATAATAGAAATGTCACGTCTTCGGATTTGTTTTTCTTTTAATTTAAGGAATTTGATTGTTGTGTTAGGGAAATGTCAGGAAATTTTTAAGTGTGGAAAGAGAAAAATTTGAAATGATCAACTTTCATGATATTTTTGATAAATATCCTTCATCAAAAGGAAGGAAAATTTATATATAATAATTAGTATTATAATAATATTATGTTTAAATATATGTATCTCATCTCCATAGACTTAGTATTTAGTTTTTTATTGCTTTAAAACTGTGTGTTTTTAAAATATTTCTTAATAAATATGTAAAATCAATAATACGTATCTTGAACATCTAGTCTTGTTTTCTCAACTACATTTTTTGTATCAAATTTAAAGCCTAAGTTGAGCCTTTATTTATTTTACTTAATTCATTTATTAATTTGCGAGTATATTTTACATATAATAATTTATGGTTTTCGAATGGAGGCGCTAAAAAATTATTGTGCCCCGGGCGCGAGATAAGCTCGCTACGCCACTGAAAAAAGTTCAGTTCAATTCAAAACTTTATACAAGAAGGATTAAATTAATTTTTTAATACAATTGTTACTTCATTGGATAAACTAAAAGTATTATCCCTTTTTTTAATTATTAAATTCTATTATAAAACTATACAATTTTAGGAAATTTGTAGTTTCCAACAATACCCTAAATAAAGAAAAATTATTGTTTAATTTGAAGAAGAGTTTGGGGTTTTTGTTTAAACTTACAGAAATTGAAATTGAATCCATATAGTAACATTTCTACAATGTTGATAAACGTTGATTGATAAACAAATATATTAACTTAAATTTACACAACTAAAGCATGGAACCAAAAGCTGGAAATTTGTATTTCGAGGAGAATTAGAGTTTTCTAGAAAATGTATACGTACAAATCAGAAAAATAAAATGTGTCCTAAATAATGGTACTATTTAAATATAAAGCCGTCAAGAGAAATAAAAACTATCTCGTAGGCATCAACATCTATCATAACAAATATATCACTTTTAATAACACTTAATAACTAATAATAATAATAATAATAATAACCTGCTTCTGTTTGTAATTTAAAAGACCAGTTAATTTTTAAAAGTATAAAGTTTCTATAATTAAACTTTGTTTATAATTTTTGTGTGAGAGCGTCTTTATCCGCGAAGCATAAAATTTTACTTATTTATGCACGAAAGTTATCGTACTACCACCAAGGACCACTAATTTTAATGTTCACAAGACGTTTGCTAAGATTATTCCGATTCTAATTTTACAAAATGTTCTGTATTTATACATATTATCAGAATTTTGTAATTTTAACGAGCAACACTACAATTGTCGTGTTGCGAAAAGTTTCATAAAATTTTATGCTTCCGTCCTTTTCTAAATTAGATGTCAAATAAATACAAATACAAATAAATGTCAAAATAGAAAATAATAATAATACAGTTTCAAATACTTTTTATGTTTTTTATAAGTACGAGATGCTATGAATGCATTGAACACAAGGTGTTTGAAATTTTCAATTTTATTTTAGTTTTGAGAAACAAATTTCAATAATATCTTATTATTTGTGACAAATCTGCCTATGTTTCGGATTTTGTTACTACACAGAAAAAAATTTGCTCGTACTAATAACTAAATAATTCGTTAAAATCAACGAAAAATTCGTTATTTTGGTTACAACGAACATTTCGTTGAAAAAAGCTCGTAGTTCGTTATACCCCAAAACGAAAAACCTTTCAAATTCTTCAGCAAAAACATCGCAAATACGAAAGAAAAATTTTACTAGACTAAATTTTTTTTTTATTTATTTAATTTTTTATTTATTTCTTTTTTATTTTTTATTTTAATTTTTTTTTTATTTTTTTTTTATTTTTTTTTTTATTTATTTATTTATTTATTTTTTTTTTTTAAATTTTTTTTTTTATTTTTTTTTATTTATTTTTTTTATTTACTAATTTTTTTTATTTATGTTTCTATTTTTATTATTTATTTTTTAAATTTTTTTATTTAATTTTTTTTTAATAATTTTTTTTATGCCCGCTTGTGGCTTCGAACTGTCCTAAACATTGCAATCCATCAACTCTGCCACTGAGCTATGAACTAAATTTACGGCAATGTGTAAAATGGAAAATATAAGTTCTGTATGGATTGAAATTTTTGTTTCCCGTATTTAACGATAACGAACTTTTTTAACGAGTACTAAAAATGAAAAAAAAGGTTCGTAATAGAAAATAAACGAAATTTACGTTACAAAAACGTATTTATTCATTATTTTTCGTTATCTTAACGAGAATGTCATTAACGAACTTTTTTGACGTAATGAGTACGAGCAAATTTTTTTCTGTGTAGTTTGAACAAAATGTTAAATTTTAATATTCAGCATCCTGCTTCTGGATGACTCTACGACTAGAAATGTGAGAAATAATATTTGAACCAAGTAAAAAAATCAATCATATTTTTAAAAATTAATACTTCTGCATTGCGGTGAAATTGTGAAATTGCAGTAAGTATTCAGATGCATACATACATACATATATAATATTATATATGTTTCTTCATCAAATTCGAATTCAAAAAAAAAATTTCCATTACACTTGAAGATATCATGTGCAGAAAAAATTATGGTCAAGTTCAAAATCTTTACAAAAAATTTTCTTTTTATAGATTTAAATCAGGTGCAATAATTCTTCAATTTAATTTTTTTTTATTTTTTTTTTTTCATGATTAAAAATAGGTTATGTGGATTAAACTTAAATGGATATCTAAAAAAAAAAGTGATACTATGGGTAAATCTTATTATTATCTCTTCTTCGATTAATTTATATATTCTTTTTTGTGCATGTAATATTTTTATATATATGTATTTATATCGATTTTGCTAGTAATGGAATCTATGCTTTATTTTACTTATTTTTTTTTTTTTTTTCAAATAAATAAAAGAGCTTTAAATCAGTTTTTCAAGCATACATTCCACGATTTTTGATGGATCGTGTATTTCAAACGATAAATCTATCGTGATAAATTGCGGCGATCAGGAAAACAAATCTCAATTATATTGCATGCCTCAAATAGAAATAAAAAAAAAAATTAATAACATTAAAATAAAAAAATTGGACTCTTTTTGATAAAGCGTATATTTATTATTGTATATATATTACATTTATATACCATTTTTATATCTGACCACTATCTGCAGTTTTGGATAAATAAATATTATAAAGAAAAAAAATTTAATTTGTGAGAGATCTTATGATTTAAAAAAAAAAACAATTTTTTTTATCTTCTTAAGTCTCAAAAGACCTTATTTTCCAAATTATTTTTGTGTTTTTTTTTTTTTGCTTTATAACAAACAAGGGCAAATTATTTTGTTATTAAATAGTGTACCGTAATAATAAGCGATATTGTTTTTTAATTTTTAAAATTTATTCTTTGAAATTTTAATAGAAAGTTTAGTTTTTGATTATTTCTTAAAGGATTTTGAAACTTCATAATTAGGATTCACAAAAGAATCGTTCTTTCCTTAGTATTAATTTCAAATTAATTCCAAATTACATTAAATAATTAAAAAAAAAATGTATTTCCTATTTACCTTCTTTTACTAATTCTCAATTTCAATTTAGACAATTAATATAGGTTATAGGAGGTACAGAGCTGACAAAATTTAAGTATTTTGCAATATAAGTACCAGTAAACAGATACTGTAAAAATTTGACAGATACCGCTAAGTAATTTGAAAGTAAAAGTATTTTGAAATTACAAGTATTTTGAAAACGTTGATAGAAATACAAATTACTAAATACAAATTACAAATATGAATTGACGAATTAAAATTACATTCTTCTAATTACGAATCTTCCAATGTAATTGAATTACACATTACAAATTACAAAATGTAATTGAATTAGTAATTTAGAATTACACTATTTTGAAGTTACAAGTATTTTGCCGGCTATGCTTATAGGTTGGCTGAATATTATAGTTTTAATTTCAATAATTCATTCTTTTCTTTAATTATAGTAAAAAATCACGTTAGCGTTAAGGAAGTGATAAAATTGCGTGGTGACAAAAAAGTTTTACTAGTATTTTGATGATAAATAAGAGTTCTGTGCTTTCCAAAATTAAACAATTAAAAAAACATCTGAGTTTCCTCTTTCCGCTTAATATTAATTTAAAGTTAACTTATCTAAATTATCACATAATTCTAGAAGTTGCTATTTGGACATCAGAAAGAATACGTGGCATCACTTAAAGAAGCAGCTTATTCCGTTTTTGTTATAATCTACTTTTCAACCGAAAATGTAAAAAAATATATACTGCCATCAATGACAACTAAATCAGTTACTCAGCAAATAGATACGTAATATTGGAATCGACAGTTGATAGAAAATTTTTTTATTCCAAAGCTATTGTGAAAAAGTTTACAGAAGTTCGAAGGTTTAATAATCATTATGGTAATAATCATTATTGGAAAAACTTATTTATTCATTAAAATGAAAAAATTAATACTGTGTATATGACTTAATCAATAAATTTTATGTGTATAGAAAAAATGTAACAACAGTTGTTTACTCTTATGTTTATTATGTTGAACGTTTTAATTATGTACCTAGTAATTACTCTCAGCAAGATAATTTTTGGGTTTATTGTGCCTTCATAATATAATCGATTATATTATGAACTTACTTTTTTTTTCTTTTAATATTTTATATAGAGATATTGAACTATATATTTTATCTATCACAGCCGTCATTATAAAAAAAAACGTACGTTCCTAAAAAGGATACAATTTATGTGTTGGAAAAATGTACCAAAAATTTTTCAAAAAATTTTATTCAACCATATGGTCTGTTTTATACAGCTAATAAGCGTATACTTTACTAAATTAAATTAGAGTGATATTTTAAAAATGAAGTGATAAAAAAAAACTAAAGATTAATTAATTTTTCTATTTTTCTATGGTTTTTTCTGCTGACAAGAATTTGGCTATTGCAAAGCCTCTAATTTAGGTTCCGACACCTGATGCCGATCAAATTGGTGTATTTATGATATTAATTTTTTTTTTGTTTTTAAAAGGTAACAAACAATCCCATAATATGTCTGTACAGGTATTTTGGTAGAAAAATATAAATAATACCTCATACATTGTCAAAAAATTTTAAAAATATTTTTATACTGTTTTCCCGGTTTGTAAATCATGTAAATCAAAATTGCAATTCTTTCTCTTAATGACTATGGTATGGTACACGGCAGGAATGGCCAACACATCGATCGCGATCGAACGACCCATCACGAACCAATTTTTGGTCGATCAACCGTTTGGAGATGATGCAAATAGTTACTGCTTATTCAATCTTATTCATTCACATCATTGAAATCATTTTGATGTGTATCCTTTTCGTATTAAAAACGATTCATACACCTACATTGTTCTAAAAAATTAGGGTCACATTTTTTAATAAAAAAAATAGCTTTGCTGATAGCATATCTCTAAAAACTAATGTAATCTTAATCTTACATACCAGAGAAATTAAGATTTTAGGAAATAACCGAATCATATATAGTCATCCAAAATTGTCAAATATAATAAATATTCTAAATCTAAATGGGCTATTCCATACATAAAGTTCACGAAGACTACATATCCTAATTTCACCATTGTCACTCGTATGTGTATTGAATGTGTTTAATATCAATATTTTACAAGGTCGATCTCACATATAATGAAGTTGGCCACCCCTGGTATACGATATACATAGCATAAAATCATTTAAAAAACGTTCTTTCAGTAACAATACTTAGGGTTCTATTTGCTGCCTATTTTGAGCCAAGAATTATAAATTCTTTATTTTCGGTACTTCGTTCTGGTTATCATTTTATCCCAAGATGATCGTATAAAATCAATGAACATAAAAAAATGACTCACTGAGTATGAGATGAGTATTAAACACATTGGTGGTTGCAAGTTTAATGAAAAAATACTATCTCTGGTTTATTTGATGAATATTTGATGATTGAAACTCATTGGCGGATTTAAGACCTGAAGCTGAGGTATTTTCGGAGCCACCTAAGAGCACTACTTTATTTTTTAAACCAATGCTAAGTAAATCCTAACAAAATCAAAATCATAAATAAAATTTTAATTCAAGAACAAAAAATATAAATACTACTCAATTCGGATTTGTAAAGAACGACTTAATTAAAATATGTTGTATAAATATCATGAAAAGTAATATTGTCTAAAGAACGGTACATTAAAAAAAAACTTATAACGTTAAAAATATAATTCTGCTGCCATTCGTATACAGTTTAAAATATCTTGCAAATAAATTTGACAGTGTTATTTTTAACAAAGTTAAATCCTGTCTTCATAAAATTCTTTATCAAGGAATTCTTAATAATTTTTTTGTTTTTGTTTTAAAAATACAAAACTATTAAGTTTTATTTTTAATAAGGTTTTTAGATTTTTGAAAATAATATTTATCGTATAAAATACATTAAATAAATAGATACCGAAATGCAATAAACATAATAAAAATCTATGTAACAGTGTTAATCATTTATATTTCTCTAGTAGGTAAGATTGTTATTTTTTTACAAAAACACACTTGTTATTATTTGAAAGCAATAATAATAATAATAATATTTCAGATTGTGATAAATAGACTATAAAATTTTATTAGGTACCAATTTATACACCATAATGAATATTATATACATACAAACATGTCTAGTTTCATAAAAGCATAAAAGCAAAGATGATGATAATCTTTAAGGCGAGGTCAAAGACGGTCGGTGGCAGTTTTTTTTTGTTTTTTTTTTTAAAACAGAATAACATATGTTTGTTGTATATTGCTGCGCAGACCGAAATTTTCAATGGTTGCATAACGCACGCGTCTAACGTATGCTGCAAATTTCACGTAATTAATGTATTTTATTTTTTGTAACGTTGAAAGAAACTATACATTATAGTGATATGATTTATAATAAGAATTATATATTTATTTTTAATAATAATAATTGTACATAATTATTACCGTAAAATTAATTTTGCAATATAATTCTTGAACAAAAATTTTTTTAAATCGATAATTTTATGTTAAAAAAAGTTACGTTTAAGATAAATGTTATATTTTGTTTTTATAAATTATACTTGTACTTGACCACAAATGTAATTTTTAAAGTGATGAGATGATGAGCGTAATATCTGGAAATGTATACTGCTGGTGAATGAAAGCAGAATTATCGATTTTGAGTTTTCATACTATTAATCAATAATAACGTCTACACTATAGTCAATATAAACTATATGAATTGTGTATTTTACTTTTACAGAGAAATTATCTATTACCAAAAGCTCGGTCTGTTTCTTCAAGTCCGTTTCCATATGAATATCCAATAAGTTCAACAACAAATACAAAGCTTAATTATCTAGAGTGATATATATACGCATTATCCGATTTTCTATACAGAAAATCCTTAACAAGAAAAGAATAATTGTATTTTCATGGTTGTTAGTCCTCGTATAAAAGAAAATTTAATTTAAAATTAAACAAAATTAAAAAAAATAATTTTATAACAGTGAACAATGATAAATCAAAGAATAAGAAATTAATGTTTACAAAATTTGAATTATATTCATTTATTCGCAATAGTTCTCCCCCTTTAAATGAAATCAATATAAATAGGTGAATTTTCTAATCAAATATCATTATTCAAATATATCATTGACTTCAATATGAATTTAACAATTACTTGTTTATTGAAACATATATTTTTATTGATTTTTAATTTACCCGATGGTAAATTCAAAGAAAAAATAATATTCAATTTTATGATAAAAAATAAATAATGTGTTCATATTGCATAGTACCTATAGTACGTTTGCTTTGATACAATTTGCACTATCAAAGAAAAGACCGCCCAGACATTAAAAATCACAAAATTTATATTATAATTTGAATATTGTTGGCGGTGTGCCAATGACCGCCAAACATGCAATCTGCCACTGAGACATCAATTAATTATGTCAGTTATCAGTGCAAAATGTATACATATATAATAGCTGTGGTGCTTCGTCATTTTGTGAACATATATAAAACCTAAATAATCATAATAGTTACTTACGATAAATTTGAACAAATTTCTAAAATGGTTTGGCAATAAATTTTAAGCATATAAATAAAACTAAAATTTATTCTTTAAATTTTGTTTTAATATTAGAAATTTATTTTTTTTAATTTTGCTTATTAGATCAAACATTGTCTTTATTCATGAATTCAATCAACAATTTATATGGAAAATAATTTCAAAATGTCAAAATTAGAGCAGAAATAGGGTGTTTAATATGTTATGAATTAAATTAGGAATTTGTTTGAATGGAGGATAACAAATTTCTAGCACCACTTTGGGTGCAATTTGTTATGAATTTATTTAATAAAAATTAATAATTTTAAAATAACAAAAGTTACAATTAAAATTTACGGGGGAAGGTTTAAAAATCTGAAGTTGCATAAATAAATATGCTCCAGAGTTTTATTATTAAAATTTTATAATAAAATATGGCGAAGGTAGAGGCTAATGAAATAGCTCTACCAGCCGAATATAATCTGGTGCCGAGTCCACTGCCTGACATCCTGGTTCATAGGCCTGGTCTAAGCTCGTCGGTGGGTGGGTACTTGGCAGTGAACACCAGAGGGTTCATAACAAAGTTTCGGATGTCTTTGATAAAAAAAAGAGAAAAAAAAATTATCAAGAGTGGGAAGGTGGAAGTGATAGTAAATTCCGTCTATTTACTATCTTTCCCACCTGACAACTTACAGAGAGGGATATTTTGAAAACCCCAACCAATTCAAAAAAAAATTTAGCCTAAATGACTACGACGTCATTCTTCGGCTCGTGGCTTCTGCCACCTATAGCCGGATCTTCACACTAGCATTTCTATTATTTTAAAAGACCTGAAAAATAAACTTCCTTATCTAATCAAAGGCATTATTTTTTTTTTTTTTTAATTTTATTACAAAAACAAAATACAAAATTAATTTACTTTTTTTTAAAAAAATTATTAGATCTTAAATTACATTTTTTTTTTTTTTTTTTTTTTTTTTAGAAAATTTCTATAATTAATCAATTTGTTATTTTATAAAAAAAATTTTTTAATTTTTGATAATTCAAATTTCAAATTTTGCATAATTTCATACATAAAGATTATTTTTGAATATCACCTATATAATTCAGGTGTATAATTCAGGTGTATAATAGCTCCTTTTTAAACATATATATAAATTTTCTATTGATCCTTAATAGGATATATCATATATGTATATAAATATATACTTAGATATTTATATTAATTATTTTTGTTACAAATATTAATTTGTTTATTGCATAATCTGCATGAGATATATGTATAAAAAAAAAATTTGTTTTATTGTGTTGATTTCGACAGGAGTTTTCTACGTTGTAATATGCAATTTGTCTTTTTTGTTGATAATCAATAATTTGAATATCGTTCTTAGACGATCAATATTAGGAACATGTCTTTATTTGTTGACAATGAACAATTTGAATATCTCTTAGACGATTAACATTTGAATAGGTCTTTTTTGTTGACAATCAACAATTTGAATATCTCTTAGACGATTAACATTTGAATAGGTCTTTTTTGTTGACAATCAACAATTTGAATATCTTTGTTTGTTGTCATTCAACAATTCGAATATCTTTGTTTGTTGTCATTCAACAATTCGAATATCTTTTTTGTTGACAATCAACAATTTGAATATGAAAAAAAAAATCATGAAAATAAAATAATTTATAAAAATAATTAGTATAAAGTTCTATGTTTTGACCGATCGATCTTTTTATTTTTGTCATGAAAACATTTTGGTTTTTTATCAAATTAAAAAAAATTTTATTTCAAAATTACATTTCTTCTATTTAAAAAAATTGTTATTATTTTTTTTTTTGTAAAAATATGTTGAATTCTACAAGGGATAACTTACGAGATTTTTGAATTTAATTCCTTAGAATCTCGAATTTAGAGTAAGCAAAATTTATTTTAAACTTGCTTAAAAAAATTTATGTAGTTCTTTTTTTTTTTTTTTTTTTGAAAAATTATTTAGGATTTATTCAAAATAAATAAAAATCCGTGGTTTTTTAAAATTTCAATTTCTTTTTTTGAAAGATTTTATAATATATTATTTATAATTATATAATATGATTAACTTAATTTTCAAGTTTTAAATTTTTTACGGCAAAATGAAAACCGTATTGGAATTTTGGAGAATTAAATTTTACAATTAGATTTCTTTTCCATTAACCATTAAGCAAAGTTTAAGAATTTTCTTCTTAAAATTTTTATAGTATTATTTTTATAGTCGTATAATATTTATAGGTTCAGTAAGTACAGATTTTCTCAGCTGTGGAATTTCCTTTTCTTTCACATCCTACGATTAGGAAAGCTACTACATTTCATTTTAAAATCATATACATTAAAAAAATTTTTGTGAGCATGTTTAAATGTTATTGTATTTGCTGTATTTGAGATTTTGAAGATTAATTTGTAATATTTATTAATAATAAAAAAAAAAAAAACGAACAATTTACTTTTTAGTTAAGACCTTGTCTCACTTCAACATGAATTATAACTTCCTATTCAGTAGTGATTTAACGGTAAAAAGTATTTTTATCCGAAATTAGTGAAAGAATTTGTATTTAAAATTTTTTTTTTTTTATCTTGAAACTAAGGAAGATATCGAAAAAATTTTAATTTACCTAATTGATAAAGAGATTTTACATAAAGGAAGTGAGAATCTTTATGTAGTAAATTTTAAGCTATATGTGTTGATCCAATTTGATCAAATATGGAATGTTATGGAGTGTTCTAAATTAGGTAGTTTTTCTCCTTTAAGACTTTTTATTTTTTTTTATTTTTATGACTTAAGTGATTTGGTCTTTTTTGAAAATTGACTTAAGTGATTTGGTCTTTTTTGATTTATTATTTTTGTATAATTTTTGTTTATTTTTAATTTGTAAAAAATATGAAAATCAAAATAAAATTTATGTTTGTTAAAATTTTTTGTAGGTTTTCATGACAAAAAGAAATTGGAAAAATCGGTAGAAAAAAGGAAAGAAAATTTATAAAAGGTAAAAAAATCAACCGATCAAAGTATCGATCTATGGTCATTTTCGCTTTCTTGGTCTAACCGGAGCACGCACGTTAAGGTTGAACCAAGGAATGCCATAGACGTTTACTTATGTGCGTCGGTGCATCCGATTCCATGTCCAAATCTAAAACCACGCTCGTAAGCTGACTTGAGATTTAGCACTGAATTGGATGACCCGAGCACATCACCACATTGGTCAGGTTCTGGATTTCCGTCCTCCATGGTGAGTCTAGACCAACACATTTCGCTGGCCTCAGACTCTCCACAGAAGCAGGAGATCCAGGTGGCGATCGGTTAGTTCTAGCTTTGGATTCTTGGATAGAGCCAAGAATCCTCCACTAGAAGCAGGCTTTCGGTTTTGTATCAGAAGGAGTGGTCAAACTACTCCCTTCTGATACCAACCTGGCTGGTGCTATCATCCCAAGCTAGTGAAATAAATTTCACATAGTTTCGGATGATTAGCTCCAGCACCTAAAGACAAGAGAAAAAAAGATTGGGAGTTATCCAATCTTGGTCAGTGCATATCACTGAGCCATGACTAGACAACTCCGGTCATGTAAGGTTTTCTTACCTTTTTTGTTGACAATCAACAATTTGAATATGAAACTAAATTTAGAATTTACCAAGTTTATATACTTTTTCGGTAATTAAATTCCAAAAACAATTTCATATAAAAATTGTTGATACGTTTATGACACATAAAGGTAAAAATTTGCTAATTAGGCATTTTTTATATGTTATTGATTCTATATGAACTACTTTTGTTTATTTGTTTTTTTTTTTTGTAAAAAAGTTCATATGGAATCAATTCATTTTTCTTACAAGTGCAATATGCACTTTCTTAAAATAATTTATTTTTACACTTTATAGTATTTCTTAAACCTTCACCGCAACAAAATAGGTTCAATCGAACGCAAAGAAGGTGGTCGATTGAGGCTAAAAAAAGGGAAGGTAAACAATTAAAAGGTTTATAAAAGGAAAAATTGGGGCTCGAAGCCGACCCTGAGATTAAGAGTCTCATGCTCTACAACTGAGCTAGCCGGGACAAAATGTTATTATTTTATTTTAGTTTTTTATTTTCATTTAGATTCATTTAATTTTTATGTTTGGACAAAATTTCCTATTTTGTGTTATGTGTGTATATGTTGTGTATATGTAACTTGGATGTGTATTTATGATATTTTATATATATTTATATTTTATTTTTTTTTTTTTTAGTTTTCTGAACTTAAAACTATACAAAAACTTAAAAATATTTTTTTACAGAAATATGTACTTATAAATATTATATATTTTTTGTTTATTTTTTTTTTTTTTTTGTTTTCTATTTATTTTTTTCTTATCTTATTTTTGTTTTTTTCTAAAAATTTTTCTTATTTTATTTTTTTTTCTATTTTATTTTTTTTTGTGATTTTCTTTTTTTTGTGTATTTTTTTTTTGTGTATTTTTTTTTTTTTGTATTTTTTTTTTTTTTTTTTTTTTTTTTTTTGTTTTACAATTTTTTAGAACTTAGATTATACAATTTATGATTTACATATTTTATTTATTTATATATATATTTTTTTCTTATTTTCAATTTCAAAATTAATCCATTTAAAAAAGAATTATTTTATTATTAATAGGATAGAAATTTAAAAAAATATTTTTATTATTATTTTTTTGTAGGATATTCCTCAAATTTCTTTTCAAATTTTTAGGTTTTAAGATCCTTAGCATGATATCTACCTACTATGTTTTTCCCTCTTAGATCCTTGACCTCATAGATACTATTCCCTATAATACTAAGCACTACACAGGGGATAAACTTCTTTCCTAATTTTGCATTGAAGTGTTTACTAAAATCACTATGTGCAAAATTCCTCCTATATATTACTTGACCTATTTTAAATTTGATATTTTTGCATTTCCTATCATATAATCTTCGTCCTTTTTCTTTTGCTTTTTCTAAGTTCCTTTTTACTATGTCTTTTATAATTTGGGAGGAACCTGGATGAGGTACTATTTCCACATCCTCTCCATTTAGCATGTGCAAATCTTTAAGTAATTTAAATGAGCTTCCATGCGTTATCATATGCTGTCCAAACAGAATATAATAAGGGGACATCCCTGTTGCTTCGTGTACGCTGGCACGGAGAGCTTTACTTATACTGTCGAGATCACCATCCCAGTTATACTGTTGGTCATCGACATATGCTCTTATAGCGTTAAGGATTGAGCCATTTACTCGTTCGCTTGCGTTTGCTTGTGGAGAATAAAAAGCGGTTAGTTTATGTTTTATTTCGTAACTTTTTAGATACGATTCGAACTCTTTTGAAACTAACTGGGTCCCATTATCGCTTAATATGCTTTCAGGACACCCGAATAAACTAAAGGCTTCTTCTAACACTTTAATAGCGTTAGCAGCAGTTGCCTTACGTAAAGGTCTTATAATAACGTATTTTGAAAAAGAATCTAAAATGATGAAAATGAAAGTATTTCCTGCTTTAGATCTTGGATAAGGTCCTAAGAAGTCAATATATAGATTTTGAAAAGGTCGTTCAGGCATGGGTTTATTTCCCATTGGAGGTCTTAGTATTTGGTTAGTGGGCTTAGTTTCTTTGCAAACTGTACATTCTTGTATGTACTTTTTCACGTCAGAAAACATTCGAGGCCAGAAATAGTTTATTTTTAATTTATGGAGAGTTTTTCCTAGGCCTCCGTGAGCAGAGTGAGGAGGGTCATGATTATTTTTAATAACGTCTTTCACCAACTCTTCCGGAACCCAAAGTTTCCACAGGTTAAATTCAGATACTGTTTGGTCGTTTCGGAAGTCTACCCTTTTAAAAACTTTATTTCCTACTACTTTCAGATCAGGGAGTCTATCGAGGTTATCTTCTATCGCCTCACGAATTTCCTTGTATGTTTTGGATTCAAAGGCTGTTGAGTCTAGATCGAGATCCGGACAACGAAAGGTTATTTCCTCTATCCCAAAAGATCTTGAAAGGGTATCAGCTACGACATTCTTTTTTCCGGATCTGTGCTGAATGTCGAACTCAAAGGCTTGAAGTTTTAATGACCACCTAAAAAGTTTCCCGTGGTGGTCCTTACAGGTCATAAGCCATTTGAGCGCTGCACAGTCCGTTAATACCGTGAATTTTACTCCTTCAATGTACATTCTGAATTTTTTTATTGACTCGACTACGGCGAAACATTCTTGTTCAGTCGCCGCCCACCGAGCTTGCGTGTCATTAAACTTTTTAGACATATAGGCTACTGGATGCTCATTATTTTCTGAATCATATTGGAAAAGTACCGCCCCAATGCCGGATTGGCTGGCATCGGTTTGTATAAAGAATGGTTTTCCGTAATCTGGTGGGGCCAAAACAGGTTCTGAGATTAGAATCGTTTTAATTTTTTTGAAAGCTTCTCGAGCTTTACTTGTGAAAATGAATTTGTTATTTGAATTTTTAATTTTGAGGCAATCTGTTATGGGTGCTACTATTGTTGAATAATTTTGAATTAAACGCTGGAACCATCCAGTCATTCCTAAAAACCGCCTAGTTTGTTTCAGGGTCTTAGGCTCAGGATACTCCGAAATTGCAGTTATTTTCCCTGGGTCAGGTTTTGTCCCGTTCGCACCAATTAAATATCCGAGGTATTTTATCTCTTTCATAAAAAACTTAGATTTTTCAACATTTATTGTCAGGTTTGCTTTCCTTAAGGCTAAGGCAACCTCTTTTAACAGTTGAAAGTGACGTTCCTTACTTTCTGTCGCGACCATCAAATCATCCAAATAAACTTTTACCTCTTCTTTCAGATGTTGGGGAATTACCTTGTCCATAAGTCTACACATGCGTTGGGCCGCGTTGCAGAGACCGAAAGGCATTCTTGTATACTGATAAAGGGGTCTACCGGGGATTGCGAAAGTGGTTTTTTCTCGTGACAGTTTTTCTAAAGGAATTTGCCAAAATGCGTCTTTTAAATCTATACTGCTTATATATTTTGTCTTATCTATTCTTGCAAGCAGTCCTTGAATATTCGGTAAAGGATACGCGTCTTTCTTTGTCAACTCGTTAACTTTACGTGAGTCTAAACAAAGTCGGTTTTTTCCTGGTTTTCTGACTAATACTACAGGAGATGTCCAAGCGCTATTACTCTCTTCTATTACACCCATTTCTAACATTCTATCGACCTCGGCGTACATTAAACTTTGAATGGCAGGGGAGATCGGATAATGTTTTTGTTTTATAGGATCATTTTCCGCTGTGTCTATTACGTGTTCTTCCAAGGATGTACATCCTAGTCCTTCTACGGCGTAAGAGGGGAACATTTTCTTAATGGATTCTAGCTCCAACTTTTCACTCCTATCTAATTCATGAGTGTTAGGATCTGTTTCAGCTATTTCGCTTATTGAGTTAAAAATTTGAGGGGCTAGGTTAAATTGAGTCCAAAAATTAACACCAAGATAGAGTTCTTGTGATAATTTAGGTACTAAATGGATTTTTAATATTTTTGTCAAATTATTGAAGGATATAGGTACTAAAATGTATCCTATAATTTCGGTTTTATTGCCAGAGGCGGTTGTTACTGTTTCAGTAATTTTGTGTAATTTGAAATTTGTATTTTCTGTGAGCCATTTCTTATCTTTTCCCAGACAAGAAATTGACGCTCCTGAGTCTAGTAATCCCTCAAGGGTTACTCTTCCTACCTGAATTCTTACGTAGGGTCTGTTATCGTTCGGTAATTTTAATACCGATGATAAAATGTTTGATTTGTCTATTTTGACATTTTTATAGAAGTTTGCTTTGCGAAAAGAATTCCTTTTTCTCTTTTTTGATCTAGGAATTTTATTTATGTTAAGTCTTACTTCGCTAATATTTTTATAGGTTATTATTTCAGCGCGTTTTCGATCACCACGCTGTCTTTTAATATGATATGGAGGCCAGTGTTTCTTTGGTTTACACTCCAATTCTTGAATTTTAGGTTTTTCTAAAAAAAAATTTCCTTCATTTTGAGAATTTTCGTTATTCTTAAAGTTTGTATTGTCTTTATTTGATAACTTGTTATCAATAGGGTCTGAGAAAATAATATTTTGGCCTAGATCACTATTTGTAGGAGGCATCGCTACATGTTGTAACTGCTCAGTTTTATTGCAATTTTTGCAAGTAGGAGAAACTTCATTTGGCATTCCGCATTTATAGCAGAATACCGTCCTAAAATTTGCTATGCAGTCCATGAACGCATGGCCTGGCATTTGACAGTTCCAACAACGTAGATTCATATCTGGAGTTGATGGTCTTGGAATTTGATTTATTTTAGGTCTAGCAGGTTCCTCATACCTTCTTTTAAAGTTGTTGGTATTAAAATAGGGCAGTTTATTCGTATTTTGTAAAGCTTCCCTTTCGTAGTAGTTTTCAGAATATTTTTTGCTGTAACAGTAATCATCCTCAAATTGTATTTCTTGTATGCGACACCGGTTTCGATCTTTAGAAGGTTTAATACAACTGGGTTCATCCTGATAAGTCCTATTAACCGGTTGTGATTCTTGACATGAGTCTATCATCCTTAGTTTAGTTCTAAGGGTATTAAGATTAGGTATTTCAATAGCCTGTAAGGGTTCCCGATATTCGCGTCTTACATTCAATCTTATCCGGTTTGTTAACCTTTGTTCACTCATTGGAAATTCTAACTTTTGGTTGAGAGATGTCATGGTTAGAATAAACTCTCTCCATGTTTCCCCTAATTTTTGTTTCCTCGTAATCAGTTCTGTTATTTTTAAATCTTCATCTGGAGCATCAGCGTACTCATCTATGAGGGCTGAACTAAAAGTTCTACAGGTAGTATTTTGTTTATTGTGTGTTCTAAAATAAAGAAAATACCACTTTTTTACTGTGGGGTCTAGTAACTGATGGAAATTATTAATTAAGACTCGATCTGAGATATTGTGGTCAATTCTTTGATTGTCCACATCTTGTACAAAGTTTTCAACCTCGTCCCCGTTGAAAAATAAACCGAACCGTTTTTTGAGATCTAATTCCCTATCATATTGTACTTGATAATACTGTTCTTCAGTATTTCTTGGTCTGTTTGATCTTGAGCGTAGATTTCTTGCGGCGTTAGGTCGGGGGGACTCGGAATTTTGTCTTTTCTTCGGAGAGTTTGAATACCTCGATCGGTGACTTATTTCTGAAAATTGGGAACCAAGTGTCCCATTTTCAGAGGGGTGGACTGAGTGTCGTCTACTGCAATTTGATGGAGTTTGCTGTGAGTTTGCCAGATGTTCTGTTATGTAAATTTGTCTATTTAGAGATTCTACTAGGCTCTTTATTTTGTTAATATTCTCAGACATTTTTTTAAAAAAATTTATTTATTTAATAATTTTTCTTTTAGGATATTTTTCTAGGACGTATTATAATATGTACATCATATATAAATTTTACAAAAACAAAAAAATGTATTTTACATACTTTTTGATTATCTATAATTTTATTTTAATAGGTCCTTTAAATAAATGAAATGCTTAATGTTGTTTATATAGAAAGAAATGTTTTAGTATTAGAAAGAAGTTTTGATAGTAAGCTCTATTTGGTTAGAAAAAGACGGATAGTTAGGAAATAGAAATGTTCCAATTCGACTGATCTCCCCAGCATGTACCAGTGTGGACTGTGCCCATATTTTAAACTGCACTCACACTGCAAGGAGAAAAGTCGAAATGGAGCTTGTACTGCATTTTGTTATTATTGCGAGTACAATTTGAAATTCAAAATCGCAGCATGTACCAGTGTAGACTGTGCCTACATTTTAAACTGCACTCACACTGTACGATGTTGAATTTCGTTTTGAAGGAAAAAAGAATTTTACAGTTCTCTTGAAACTTCTCCCCAGCATGTACCAGTGTGGACTGTGCCCACTTTTTAAACTGCTCTCACACTGCAAGGAGAAGTTAAAAGAGAAATGTGAAGTTTTTAGAAGAAGAAAGAAAGTGTAGGATTAGAAAGAAAGTTTTAAAATATTTTTCTGAAAACTTTCACCCCAGCATGTACCAGTGTGGACTGTGCCCACATTTTAGACTGCACTCACACTGTAAGGTGAAAATTTTCTCCAAATATAATAATATTAAGAAATATTTTAATAGAGCTTTTTTTTTTTCTTGAATTGGGGTTTTGAAAATATATAGGGTGAAATTAATTACAAAACTCTAAATACTAATTTTTTTTATGAAATTTAATTTTATTCATAAAAAAAAATATGGTCGTGTAAGTTTTTCAACTTACAAATTTTCTAAAGGAAGGGACTCTTAAAGCCCCTTTCCACTTTAGTAGGGTAGGACTCATAGAACCTTTACCACGTTGGGCGCCATTTGTTATGAATTAAATTAGGAATTTGTTTGAATGGAGGATAACAAATTTCTAGCACCACTTTGGGTGCAATTTGTTATGAATTTATTTAATAAAAATTAATAATTTTAAAATAACAAAAGTTACAATTAAAATTTACGGGGGAAGGTTTAAAAATCTGAAGTTGCATAAATAAATATGCTCCAGAGTTTTATTATTAAAATTTTATAATAAAATATGGCGAAGGTAGAGGCTAATGAAATAGCTCTACCAGCCGAATATAATCTGGTGCCGAGTCCACTGCCTGACATCCTGGTTCATAGGCCTGGTCTAAGCTCGTCGGTGGGTGGGTACTTGGCAGTGAACACCAGAGGGTTCATAACAAAGTTTCGGATGTCTTTGATAAAAAAAAGAGAAAAAAAAATTATCAAGAGTGGGAAGGTGGAAGTGATAGTAAATTCCGTCTATTTACTATCTTTCCCACCTGACAACTTACAGAGAGGGATATTTTGAAAACCCCAACCAATTCAAAAAAAAATTTAGCCTAAATGACTACGACGTCATTCTTCGGCTCGTGGCTTCTGCCACCTATAGCCGGATCTTCACACTAGCATTTCTATTATTTTAAAAGACCTGAAAAATAAACTTCCTTATCTAATCAAAGGCATTATTTTTTTTTTTTTTTAATTTTATTACAAAAACAAAATACAAAATTAATTTACTTTTTTTTAAAAAAATTATTAGATCTTAAATTACATTTTTTTTTTTTTTTTTTTTTTTTTTTAGAAAATTTCTATAATTAATCAATTTGTTATTTTATAAAAAAAATTTTTTAATTTTTGATAATTCAAATTTCAAATTTTGCATAATTTCATACATAAAGATTATTTTTGAATATCACCTATATAATTCAGGTGTATAATTCAGGTGTATAATAGCTCCTTTTTAAACATATATATAAATTTTCTATTGATCCTTAATAGGATATATCATATATGTATATAAATATATACTTAGATATTTATATTAATTATTTTTGTTACAAATATTAATTTGTTTATTGCATAATCTGCATGAGATATATGTATAAAAAAAAAATTTGTTTTATTGTGTTGATTTCGACAGGAGTTTTCTACGTTGTAATATGCAATTTGTCTTTTTTGTTGATAATCAATAATTTGAATATCGTTCTTAGACGATCAATATTAGGAACATGTCTTTATTTGTTGACAATGAACAATTTGAATATCTCTTAGACGATTAACATTTGAATAGGTCTTTTTTGTTGACAATCAACAATTTGAATATCTCTTAGACGATTAACATTTGAATAGGTCTTTTTTGTTGACAATCAACAATTTGAATATCTTTGTTTGTTGTCATTCAACAATTCGAATATCTTTGTTTGTTGTCATTCAACAATTCGAATATCTTTTTTGTTGACAATCAACAATTTGAATATGAAAAAAAAAATCATGAAAATAAAATAATTTATAAAAATAATTAGTATAAAGTTCTATGTTTTGACCGATCGATCTTTTTATTTTTGTCATGAAAACATTTTGGTTTTTTATCAAATTAAAAAAAATTTTATTTCAAAATTACATTTCTTCTATTTAAAAAAATTGTTATTATTTTTTTTTTTGTAAAAATATGTTGAATTCTACAAGGGATAACTTACGAGATTTTTGAATTTAATTCCTTAGAATCTCGAATTTAGAGTAAGCAAAATTTATTTTAAACTTGCTTAAAAAAATTTATGTAGTTCTTTTTTTTTTTTTTTTTTTGAAAAATTATTTAGGATTTATTCAAAATAAATAAAAATCCGTGGTTTTTTAAAATTTCAATTTCTTTTTTTGAAAGATTTTATAATATATTATTTATAATTATATAATATGATTAACTTAATTTTCAAGTTTTAAATTTTTTACGGCAAAATGAAAACCGTATTGGAATTTTGGAGAATTAAATTTTACAATTAGATTTCTTTTCCATTAACCATTAAGCAAAGTTTAAGAATTTTCTTCTTAAAATTTTTATAGTATTATTTTTATAGTCGTATAATATTTATAGGTTCAGTAAGTACAGATTTTCTCAGCTGTGGAATTTCCTTTTCTTTCACATCCTACGATTAGGAAAGCTACTACATTTCATTTTAAAATCATATACATTAAAAAAATTTTTGTGAGCATGTTTAAATGTTATTGTATTTGCTGTATTTGAGATTTTGAAGATTAATTTGTAATATTTATTAATAATAAAAAAAAAAAAAACGAACAATTTACTTTTTAGTTAAGACCTTGTCTCACTTCAACATGAATTATAACTTCCTATTCAGTAGTGATTTAACGGTAAAAAGTATTTTTATCCGAAATTAGTGAAAGAATTTGTATTTAAAATTTTTTTTTTTTTATCTTGAAACTAAGGAAGATATCGAAAAAATTTTAATTTACCTAATTGATAAAGAGATTTTACATAAAGGAAGTGAGAATCTTTATGTAGTAAATTTTAAGCTATATGTGTTGATCCAATTTGATCAAATATGGAATGTTATGGAGTGTTCTAAATTAGGTAGTTTTTCTCCTTTAAGACTTTTTATTTTTTTTTATTTTTATGACTTAAGTGATTTGGTCTTTTTTGAAAATTGACTTAAGTGATTTGGTCTTTTTTGATTTATTATTTTTGTATAATTTTTGTTTATTTTTAATTTGTAAAAAATATGAAAATCAAAATAAAATTTATGTTTGTTAAAATTTTTTGTAGGTTTTCATGACAAAAAGAAATTGGAAAAATCGGTAGAAAAAAGGAAAGAAAATTTATAAAAGGTAAAAAAATCAACCGATCAAAGTATCGATCTATGGTCATTTTCGCTTTCTTGGTCTAACCGGAGCACGCACGTTAAGGTTGAACCAAGGAATGCCATAGACGTTTACTTATGTGCGTCGGTGCATCCGATTCCATGTCCAAATCTAAAACCACGCTCGTAAGCTGACTTGAGATTTAGCACTGAATTGGATGACCCGAGCACATCACCACATTGGTCAGGTTCTGGATTTCCGTCCTCCATGGTGAGTCTAGACCAACACATTTCGCTGGCCTCAGACTCTCCACAGAAGCAGGAGATCCAGGTGGCGATCGGTTAGTTCTAGCTTTGGATTCTTGGATAGAGCCAAGAATCCTCCACTAGAAGCAGGCTTTCGGTTTTGTATCAGAAGGAGTGGTCAAACTACTCCCTTCTGATACCAACCTGGCTGGTGCTATCATCCCAAGCTAGTGAAATAAATTTCACATAGTTTCGGATGATTAGCTCCAGCACCTAAAGACAAGAGAAAAAAAGATTGGGAGTTATCCAATCTTGGTCAGTGCATATCACTGAGCCATGACTAGACAACTCCGGTCATGTAAGGTTTTCTTACCTTTTTTGTTGACAATCAACAATTTGAATATGAAACTAAATTTAGAATTTACCAAGTTTATATACTTTTTCGGTAATTAAATTCCAAAAACAATTTCATATAAAAATTGTTGATACGTTTATGACACATAAAGGTAAAAATTTGCTAATTAGGCATTTTTTATATGTTATTGATTCTATATGAACTACTTTTGTTTATTTGTTTTTTTTTTTTGTAAAAAAGTTCATATGGAATCAATTCATTTTTCTTACAAGTGCAATATGCACTTTCTTAAAATAATTTATTTTTACACTTTATAGTATTTCTTAAACCTTCACCGCAACAAATATCGTTAACATATTAAGAAAAATTGTAAGGATTCGATTAATTCTCAAAATCAAAGAAGCTGGAATCATTAAATCGCGATCAAAAGGAGTAAATGAAAAAACATGGTGCAAACTACTGTATAAGTCAGCCCTTCATGATATCTAAGTTAAGGTAAAAATGGTATTAAAAAAAAAATTATGTGAAAATGTCAAATTTTATGTTCTGTGCTCAATCAAAACTAGAAACATCAATATAAATTTTAATAAACAAAAATTATCTTTATAGATTCCTAATATCTCATTTACGCAAAGGTATTTTTCTAATATCAAATTTAATTCAAAATTTGTATCAGATACTATAAGAAACTATACACTGAGCTAGATGCAAAATAAAATAGAATACAAGTCACCCTTTATATTTCACAAACAGGTTTAAGGTACATGAAAAAAAAAAAAATAGAATATAAGAATCCTTATGCATTTTCTATAATCCAGTAATGTTCATTCAAACGTTAAACTTGTTCATAATTGTAACGGTTGAAATCAAAGACTTCGTCATAGATATAAATTGTATAGGTATATACTTTTTCTTAAACCGCAAAATATGCGAAAAAAAAAATATTATAAAAGAATATATGTATAAATTTTTTTTCTCTTCTATTATTGATCTTTTAAGACTTATTAAAGGTACGTGCGTTTTTATAAACAAAACAAATGCCATAGATATCAGTTTTTTTTTTATTTCATTTAAAATGCCTTTAAGTTAAACGTCAAAAATTATTTTTGTGATTGATATTAACTTTTAAAAATGATTTGTTTTTTTTACAGGATTCTTTTGCAGCAACTTGGTTGGATATTTTGTCTACTTTCTTAGGTAATTATGCACCGCAGAAGGAAAATTTGATTTTTTTATATGTATGTTATTCAGTTAAGCCTTCACTTCACAATTTGTAAGCGAAGAACTAACTTAATTTGTTTGTATCAGAGAAGTATTTTTCCATAAAATTGTGAGGCCGAGCAAAAAGTTTTGTCTGTGAGACACATTAACTCTTTTTGGTGCCTATTTATTTTAATAACTTGTTTTTTTACCCAATGACGAAGGGATTATAAATTTGGATAAGAAAATGCTCGAACCGGGATTGTCAGCTACAAAAAAGAGGCTCTTTGATCACTTAACCACCAATTTAATTGTGGTTACATAATATCCAAATCGTCATTATTATTAGGAGCAAGAAAAAAAAGGGAACTGAATAAAATCAATTTTCCTTATTTTAACTTAAATTGGAGCAAGAAGTAAACTTACAATTTTTGAAATTAATTTTAATTAAAATAAAGTCGATAATTTTTTAATTGACTAAAATTTTAGATTGAGTTTATAATAGTTTCTAGAGCAGTGGTCGGCAAACTTTCCGGTAGTAATGTAGCATAAGATCACCTTAAATAAAATTAATATAGTGTAATCTAAAATCATAAATAAATTTATTCTAATAATCAAAAACAAAGTATAAAAAGTAAATGCGCATTTATTTATATAAATGTGTACAAAAATTAAAAAAGTACAATATTTAATGTGATGGTAAGTGTATGTTATCTGATAATTTTTCCAGATTTAGTGAATAGCATGTAGTGGCCATTCTTAAACAGTGTTGTCAAGGTTATAATCAGTTAGTCTTGAACGGTGTTTGTTCTTAATGATTTTCCTAGTTCAACGTGGATAAATATTTTGATCCAAATCAGCACATAATTTTTAAAGCCACAACACTGGGTACTGACTTACAGTCTACTATATTAACAAGCAGTTATTAAATCTATTTTGAATTTGAATTTTTTTTTGGGGGGGGGGGTTTTAAATTGGACGTTAAAAATATGAAAATGCATAAAATATAATCATCATTTTGTCTAAAATACAAAATTCCAATAATTTTTCCCGATCGACAAGTCCATCGCGATAGACGTTTTGCCGACCATTGTTCTAGAAATCTAGAGTAACGTACAATTTTCTTAATTTTGACTATATATATAAATGAGCGTTTTTATCCATTTTTAGTATGTTTAATTGATAATAAGAACACAATTCTCTTGAACTATTGAAAATCACAAATTCGGTATTTGAGTGAACAACATTTTATATCTATACATAGTGGAATTAAATCAATTCAGGCAATCTGTGTTAATAGATAACTCGAACAAGCAGGTGAACATTGATTGCATCAAAAATGGAAAAAAAATTTAGCTTCTGCATTCTAACAATGTAAACAAAACCAAAATAATGATTTACTTAATTTTGAAAAAAAAAAAGAAAAAAAAAAAAATCAGTTATTGTCCTTTTCGGATCAGATTTCTTGCACATGCTCAAGAAAACATCAGGTTATATTGATTTTTGCTTTCAATTGTAATTCACTGACTTCATGCTGCATACGTACATTCTGTACATAGGTACATTCATTTACCTATATTTCCAAATAAATTTTCAATATTGCAAGTATTAGATTTATTTAGAATTTCATTGTTTGCAATAATTCCACCTGCATGAATTTTATTTTATTTTTGCATTCAAAATTAATTGAAAAAAAAAATCTTGATATGTATTATTTTTAAAGGTGGATTATTACATTATATTCTTTATTAATTTCTACGAAGTAAATAATATAATTAAAAATTTTTTTTTTTGTGTTACTTCGAAGCTATATTTTATGCAGGTATTAACTTTTTATTATTAGCATTTCGAATAAAGATTATTCGTCTTGATTAAAAATTATGCGCACTGGGGCCAAAATGACAAAAGATATTAGAATTGGATGTGGTTAAGCTAAGAACAAAAAGAAAACCTTATTATTATAGAAATTGTGCAGGGTGAAATAAGATTACTCGGCGAAAGTAAGAAGAATCAATTCCGAGCCTTGAAAATAAAGAACTAGTTTTTATCCGATGCAATCGATAACGATAAATCTCCCCAAAATGCGGAAAATGCAATATGTTTGGCTTACAAACAGATCTCACTAAGTACATTTTTTAGGTTTTTTGTTTTTTTTTTTATGCTAAGTTAACTAATTCTAATGCCAATTTTATGCTGCCAAAACCTTATTATTGTGCAAGTTATAAGCCTAAGTTTAATTTCACTAAGTCAATTGTGAATAGTATTAAAATATTAATTATATAAATAATATAAATATGAATATAATATAGATATAATATTACACGAAGAGAAATTATTAACATTAATTATTAATTTTCGGAATAATTCATGCGGTTTTTGAGCATAATATTGAGCTATGACTTGCCTAAGAATAATTTAATCCATTTATAACCGAGATTGTGAGAAAAAAACTTTGTCATAGGGCACGAAAAGTTTCTCATACAATTTGAATTGCAATATGAATAAATTATTCTTCTTTTAAATTAAACTGTGAATCTTTTTTAATAATGTCCTCGAGTATTTAACAAGTTAATCAATTTTAATCAAAAATAATAAATAATATAAATAGAATACAAATAATTTGTGCAATCCTTTTCTAAACTTTAAGGCCTAAAGAACAAATTTCAACGATATAAAATTTCATATTTTGACTTTTTGTTTTATAGAAGTCGACTATAACTGATAACGTATGGGTTCGTATAGGTTTTCTGAAAAATAAAACAGATTAAAGATGAGTTAAGAAAATGCAAATTTGTGTAAAAACTAATTTTCTTAGTTTTGTCATATTTTCGTTTCGTGGTTTTTTTGTTAAGCGCTATTTAAAGGTAATACACAGATCGGGTAAAATAGGGTTTTCCATATAAAATTTTTCGGTGAAAAATGCTAAGTAAAATATTTTATTCAATTTTTCTTCATTAGTACATAATTAAGTACACAGATATCGGAAAAAATCTGGCATGTAAAAAGTTTTTACAGATATTTCGAATAACAGAATTTAAAACTTCTGTTTTGTAGATATTTCGAAAATAATTTTTCCTACAATTTATCTACCTAGGCAGTAAAATCAAAGGAAAAAAAAATTCAAATGAAAAAATAATATAAAAAAAATTTGAGTCAGCATCAAAAGCTAAAATTTAAAATATTTTTATAAAATGTGGTAAATAAATAATTTTTTTTTTTTGTCAATTATTTTGAATATTGACAGATTAAACAATTCCTTTATTTTTCTACCTATTTTTCTATTAAATTTTTACCCGATCTGTGTACTACGAGCCCTAACAAGTATGTATTCGGACACTAGATATTTTATAAATTTATTTATTTCAAAACTGTATATCTTTGGTTCCTTGGAGGCTAGCATCTTTTATAACCATTCATTTTAAAGGTAAGTCTGTCTACTATAATAGTAAATAAGAAGCAAAATTATTTTAAAATATTTTTATTTAATAAAATTAAAAAATTAAAAAATTCGATTTTTTAACAAAAAAAAAATTGACAATTATGAATTCGGACACCTTATTTTTTTCATAATTAGTATTGAGTAACATCTCCTTTTACCCTAATTACTGCTTGCACTCTATTTGGCATAGAGTTAACTAGTTCTTGACAGTCTTCAATTGAAATCGCGTTCCAAATTTCTTTAATTTTTTCCTTCAAATCTGCAACAGTTCTTTGTGGATTATTTCGCAATTTTCCTTTCATTATCCGCCACAAAGATTCGATCGGATTTAGATCGGGGCTTGATGAAGGCCAGTCTAGAACATTTATATCTTGATATTGCAACCAATTTTTCGTAGCTTTCGCCGTGTGAGAAGATGCTCCATCCTATTGAAAAGTAAATTCACCCATAGAAGTAATTTTATTTAGTGATGGCAAAAGATTTTCCTCCAAAACATTAATATATTTTTGGGCGTTTACTGTGCCATCGATGAAGTGCAAATTTCCTACACCTTTAGCAGACATACACCCCCATATCATGACACTCGCAGGAAATTTTACTGTTCGTTTTAAGCAGTCTTTATGGTAAGTCTCAGATTTGGTTCGAATGACCCTTTTTCTAGAGTCGCCAACACACACGTCAAATTTTGACTCATCGCTAAATATGATGGCGTTCCATTGCCTCTGAACCCAAAATTGTCGTTCCTTTGCCCATAATAACCGCTTCTTTTTTTGCTTGATGGTTAGTAGTGGTTTTTCTTTTGCCTATTTCCAGTAATTTTAATTTATTAATTAAAAAAAAAATTTAATTCATTTAAAAAGTACCTTATAAAATCCATAATTCAATTTGTGAATCCATGTTCGTGTCGTTTCTCGGGAGACAGGTTTGAGTATTCTGCTACACCATTTTTCATTTATGTCTCGGACGGTACTTCTTCGATTTTTTTTTAAAATCACAGCTAACGCTTTTTTATCTCTTGGTGTTAATATAGATTTTCTTCCACATTTTTCATTAGGCTCAATTGATTTTGTTAACTTGAACTGGTTTATAATGTCAGCGACCGTAGATTTCGGAATATTAACATCTTTCGAAATTTCCCTCACACTTTTACCTTCTTTTTTCAGTAATTAATTTTCTAACTTCGTTACAAACTGCCTTGCCTCGCGTCATTTTCAAAACAAATGATGAAAAAAACTATAAGCACAATACAGAGAAAACAAATTCCAAAGAAAACAAAGAAATGCCTAACTCTCGGCCTGCTAGAAACAGTACAGTTACAAAATTAATAAGGTGTCCGAATTCATAATTGTCAATTTTTTTTTTGTTAAAAAATCGAATTTTTTAATTTTTTAATTTTATTAAATAAAAATATTTTAAAATAATTTTGCTTCTTATTTACTATTATAGTAGACAGACTTACCTTTAAAATGAATGGTTATAAAAGATGCTAGCCTCCAAGGAACCAAAGATATACAGTTTTGAAATAAATAAATTTATAAAATATCTAGTGTCCGAATACATACTTGTTAGGGCTCGTACCTGTAAATAGCGCTTTAATAAAAAATGTTAATTAATTTATAAAAAGAAAAAATAAGTGTCTTTATTGAGTTTCAATTAAAATGAAATAAAATTTTCCTATATAAACATACTTTAAACATATATGTATTCTTTCGTCATTATTCAATAAATTAGGATATAATTTTTTTTTTTTTTTTTAGTTTTAAAAATCATTTAACATTATTTATAAATTTATTTATTGACGTTCAAAATTAATGGTACCATTATAAAATCGGAAGTTCACTTGCGCATATATCATTTTTATTTATATTCGAATTTTTCTTTATTTTTGTATGGGTCACGTGCTCAATGTCCTTTTCGGCATACACCATTAAACTAACATAAGTCAAAATGAGGGTAAATTGCATGTATCTTCCCTTTTTTATTTTTTTTTTATGTTGTTGGAGTGAAAAATTTTGAAATAATTATTTTTCATTGTTTCTTTGGAAAGGGTGTGTTTTGGCAAGTGTCATTAAGTATACAATTTTCTTTTTTTTAAACTTGTTATGAATTTATGGTGGCTGTACTATGGTCTGGTTATCAGCAATTATGTGAATAATATTATTTGAATTGAATTCAATAAAAGGTTTCTATCTTGGATTAATATATTTCTTAAATTTGAGTTTAATAAAAAAAATTTACGTCTGGTATGCGAGTTTTTCTTCTGCAAGAACAAAAATGAAAACTACAAAAAGGTAAACTAATTAAAATCAATCGATTTTCGCTTGATGATGAAAATGTGGATCATAACATGACTTACAGCGTCAAGATATCAAAATTTCATAAACCTAAATAAACTTTAGTCTATATACTTTAGTCCAAATTCAGTTATTCGTTTATGCCTTCCTAAACTAAATAGAGCTTTCAGATATAAAGTAACGCCAAAAGTTGATAGTTAAGATTAGAAGAACTACTTAAAGCCCTGTTGTCGCATACGGTTGAAACTGAAAATGAAACTGATTTTCAGTTCGGTTGTACATTTATTCAGTTGGAGTTTCAGTGGGCGGTTGGAACACAAACTAAACAGAACAAGTGGTACAAAATATCGTTGCTTTTCACGAAGTCGATAATTGTTTCTTCATCTGCATCCGTAATTTTTTTTTTTGCCGGTTTTTCCATTATTTTGCTGGTTTTTTATTTTAAAAATTAAAAAAAAAACAATCAAACCGATTTTGATGTTTGAAACAAGTCAAAATCACTTCTTTCAGTTTCAGTCGCTGTGCAAAGGAAATTCGTGATATTTTCAGTATACGAGAAAACATTAATGTATAAATAATATTAATCTAGATCTTTTCATCGGAATTCATGTGAACTGCAAATTATCTGATTTTTTTTTTTAGTTAGCGTTGGTGGTTAAACGAGATGATACTTCAAACGAGACATGGAAAAGGGGTGTTTTTTGATTCTCGTATAAAATATATAATACGACTGATTGACTTTATGTTGACATTAGAAATTTACTTAAAAAAATTTATTTTGTTCAAAATAAAGTAATCAATGATTAGAGGAATATGCTATTTGTCAGTGGACAATATTGAGTTTGACAATTTGTGAGAAAATTGTTATAAATAAAAAAAAAATAGAAAACAATAATAATAAGGGAGCGGAGACTTCAATTTCGATGAACAATACGAAGATGACAAAACCAAAATAAAAAAGGGATAATTTTAATTACAATGATTTGGTTTTTTTAGTTTTATTTTTTTGAAACTATAATTTATTCCCATGACTAACTCAATTATTGTTCTTAGAAATTGCTAATTAAGCAAATAAAAATTAGAGATTTGATTTATTTTTATTTTGTTTTATAATAATATCAGAAAAAATATTATTGAGTTATTATACATAGTTTTTAATTTCATTTATTTTTAATTAATAATGCGGGTAAAAAAAAATAATTAATTGTCTTCATAATAGTTTTTTTTTTTTATTAATATAAACATTTTTAAAGTCTAATAATTCTTATTTATTGAGAAATTTTTCTCATTTACTTGGGGTTTATACTGTATGGTTTCGAAGATTAAAACTAAAATTATTTTTGAATGTGTACGTAAAATTTGAATAAAAGAAAATAATTTTCGTTTTAATCCGGACTAAAAATCTTGGTTAAATATTTGATTAATTTTTATCAAAAAAAGAAAAAAAATAAATAAATAAAAAGTCAAATAATGTTAATATTTATTAGATTTTTGCTTCGATTTTAAAATAATAACTACAGAATTTTGAAAAATGAAATACTTTAAAATGAAATATATGACATTTAATTGACAAATTTTTCTTTACTTTTTTTAGTCCGATTAAAAAAAAGATTTTTAATCTAGACGTCGAAGATTATTTCGAATTTTCCCACAAAAATACATTCAAAAATAATTTTGGTTTCAATTTTCGAAACCATCTAGTATAAACACTAGGTTAAATAAAATGTTTTTAACTCGAAATAAAAACTATTGAAATTATTAAAGTAACAATTTTAGGTAAATTCGGTAATTAGTAAAATTATTGAATAGGCCTGCATTTAGAGCTTTATGATATGCACTCACATAACAGATGGCTTCCGCAGTTATAATTTCATTATATCATTATACATGTAAACCAAATCGAAATAGTTGCTAATTTTAGCATAATTTCTTATTTGTTATAACTAGTGAATTTAAATGTTTATTTATAATAGCCCATTGCATCCATCTTGGATGTGGGCCAGCTATAAAGTTATAACTAAAACTGTAATACTTTCTATTATTTTTATTCTATTTTGTATTGTAAATTATTATATATTTATCCCCCTAGCCGCAGCTATCTGCTTATTCTGTTTGAATAGCGTCAATTGCTCTTCAGGTTCTAAAATTCTTGTGTATGTGCAGCGGCGTATTACACCGTAGGCAAATTAGGCAATTGCCTAGAGCACCACGATTTGGGGCACCAAAATACTAAAAAATTTTTTCACATATATATTTAAAACTATAATTTTCAGTTGTCTGCTAACTCTTTTAAAACAGAAAAATCTTAGATTGTGACAAATCACATAAGATTATTTTGTAAATTATTCAAATTTTAGTATGTATTGAAAGTGCCCACAACAAAAATTAATTTTGTTGATTTATTTATAAATTTGAAGAGCATAAAGTGAGACAAGTATCGCTGTGACTGAGAATAATTTAGGACCGGGAAATGAAAATTTATGAATGAATTTATATAGAAAAATTTTCTAAGCTTAAAAAAAAGTTAACAGAAACATTCCAAATTCAGACAACGAATTTTGGCACTGCCCAGCTTGGTAGGACAGTCCAGTTCTGAGTGTATATTTGAATTTTGTTATTCATTTTTAATTATTCAATTATTTTATTTTAATTTTTTCAATTCTTTTTCTATTTTTATTTATAATTTGGTTACATAAATTAATAAATAAATATATGTGTATAAATAAAAGAAAGCATTCCTTATTATATTAAAGTTGTTTATTAGTTTATGTAAGTTTTAATGTAGAAAAATTTTAATTGCCTAGGTAGGGCACCATAATGTCATAACACGCCTCTGTGTATGTGTAATAAAATATGATATAATATATTATATTTTTTGCTTTCTAGAATTTAAAGTTTTGCTATTTCCAAAGTGAATATTGGTTAAATGAATTTAAAGTTTTTCCATGTCGTGTTACAGTTTTTGCTGTATTAATAGCGCCGATTGCTGTTCAGGATCTAAAATTCTAGAGTATGTGTAATAAAAAATGGTATACAATTTAAATTCTTCCCTATGGTGTCTTACAGTTTTTCTGTTTAAATAGCGCCAATTACTGTTTAGGATCTAAAAAAAGAATTTTACGATAGAAAATTAGAATTGTGTTTATTATTATGTACCATCTTTTGAAGAAATTCAGCTAAATTTGAAAAGAATTTATCTACTTTTTTTTTGGAAACGTAGCTGGTAGTTAGTAAAAAAAATATCGAAATCCACTGTTAATAAATGTACATGTTCTATTTTTCTCAGAAAACTAATTTTATTTGTTTTTTTCTTTTGTTATATTCGGATTTTTTGCCATAAATATTCACTATCCCCAATGCAGCTATTAAAACATGCGACTATTTACTAACCTAGCTGTTATATTTTTCAATGTATTACATAATTATTTAATATTGCATAATGCAACATCTGTTTCAATGAAATTCATGTACCCAATATGCATAATTAAATACACCTAATATTTTTTATATATACAGAAACAAATAATATTTGTGAATTAAATCTTTCTTAAACTAAACAATGCATATACGGAAACTTCTTTTTTTTTTTCGAAAAATTTCAAGGAAAATACTATTCTAACTGATATTGTTACTTATACTTACATCAGTAATTTACACATGAATTTCAATGGTGATCTCTGGGGTAAATTATTATTATTATTTATTCAGCATGTTTTCTTCCTGTCCGCATATCTTCTAACATTATGGGAAACTTTAATTATTTTATAAACCCTTATTCTATATATTCATTTTTAAAGTTTTTACCCACGGTTTCCTCTAATAAAAACTGAATGAATGTGACTGATTGGAAAATATTATTTAAATACTGGTATAGTTTTCTATTATTATGATGCAAACAATCACTCTTCTTTGGTTAATACATATCGTCAAATATACACATTTCATAGATTCTTTTTTCTCTATGTTATTCAAGTGGCAGAAATCATCCCACGGGATGAATTAAAAGAGGTAAAACGACTAAAACATATTGTCGATGCAATGTGGAAATAAATTTTCATTTCAATAACAAATTTTGAAATTTAATATTGTTGTGTTCAAGAAGAGGGTTGAAATTTAAACGACCTAGACGTACATAAAAATACTTGATATTTTGGATAAATTAAATAACAGAAATACTATTTAATTTTATCAAATATTTGATATTTGAAAGTAATCAGAATCTATAAATTAATAAATTGATTTAAGGGTGTAGTGTAGCTTAACTAATTTTAAAACATTTAAAACATTTTTGTCCTTTTCTATTACACTGAGATTTAAAATTCCGACTTAAATTTTAGTTTCCATTTTATTCCACGCTACGCCGTTCTGAAATTCATGCATTTAAACAACCTTTTTTTATTCATACACAAATTCCTATAATACTCGTAATAAATATAATATATAACTGACTAGTTTAAATGGTTTTGATTTTAAAAAATTTATAGATTTATACATTTTATAAAAAAAATATTTTAGACCTTTTGCAGGCTGAAATTTGTAGTTCGCATTCGGAGAATCGTCACGCTTTGGCTTGGATGAATGAGAACGAAATTACGCATTTTGTGGCAATATTTCTTATGCTAATATAGTAAATAATAAAAGTGAATAAACGGTAAAAAAAAAACAACAATTACTAAAACAACGATATGTTAAGTATGTTGCAAAACATAAAGAAATCATTAAATAATATAAAGAGAAAAAGAAGTAGTTTAGAAATAGTTAGTAACGATTATGCTAAAAAAAAATTAATAATATTTGTAATATAATAAACATAAATAAATAATTCTCAAAAATTCTAAAACATTAAGATAATAACAATAAGCAACTAAAAATATTTTAAAATTATTTAAAAAAAAAAATTGAAAAATAAAAACCTCATCCAGAGTAGATGGAATACCAAACGTAATCTTCAAAAACTTGCTAAAAACTGACTATAATAATTACTTTCCCAAAGAAAGGAAAACGCCCAAAATTATCTTAACAAAAAAAAAAAAACCAGGAAAAGACGCAACAAACCTAAGAAAACTTATTACCAAATATTGGAAAAATATTAGAAATCTACACCTGAATACGACTATCTGATTATTATATGTACTATCTCATTATATATATGAGTAAGATTCACAGAATTGACAACTTTATTATTTAATTAAAAATAATTTCCATAAGAAATAAACAAAAGCCTAATATGTAGGCTTTGTACCACTGGAAGGCCATACCATAGTAAATACATACAAAATGATAATGCTGCCACTTAAAAATAAACCACCTAAAGACATATGTAAAAGTTCTAAAAATTAAATAAAGAAATAAATATAAACAAAGCATTAAGCTATAAAATTTAATAAAAATATAATTGCACTTGACTAATTTGAAATTAACATAGTGTAATTTTAAGTCTAGTATCCTTGTACGCGTTAAATTTGTATGTAACATTATATAAAATTTATCATTAAAAAAAATTATTTAAATATTTTTAAAAAAATTTTAAATTAATAAAATTTAATTTTATGTATATAAACTTTTCATGGAAAATTTAACGAAATTTTAAGATAAGTAATTTTAGTTTTAAGGGGGTGTTTAAATAAGTCCAACAACAAGATTATATTTTTTCTTAGATTTTTTAAATTTTATTTAAAAAAATTTAGTTTGGTAATATTAAATTTAACAAATGCAATTTGCAAACTATGTATTTTTAAGTTGGACACGAAAAAATAAAGAAAAAAACGTTAATAGAAATTTGTTTTAGGGCGTCGGTGAGGGCATTTGCACATGAAACATGGGAGGCAAACTGAAAATGTTTGGGAGCTTGTACTTTAGATGTTAAAAATTAATTTTTAAGATTTAGTAATTTGTAGCGGCAATAATACTTTGACTCAATTGATGCCATATTTAGTAGTTTTTCTATTAAATTTAAGTTTTGCTTCGTCTCGTTATGCGAAATACCAAAGATATTAAAATGTTAAGTAGATGGTGGACCTCTTAGCCCAACTTTATACCAAGTATTAATTTTTTTTGAAGCAGTTCTATCAAAAATATTTCATCCTTTGAAACATTAAAATGCTTTTTTAATTAATAAAAAAACACAACCCATAAAAACAAGTTTTTGATATAAATCCTTTATATGCTAGGCAATTGATATTTATTTAAATTTTGTTTTCTTTGTATCGATGCCAAAGTCCATTGTCATCGACTACAAAGCGATGTACAAAATTTCAGCTCGATTGGATACCGGGAAGTGGATGAATTTTGACTTTCTAAGTTTGTGGAAACGAAGTGAAGTTAATATGGATAAAAAACTTACTGACATAACAGTTTTTTTTTTAATATGTCAGTAAGTGTATGTGTGCAAAATTTCAACTCGATTGAATACCCGGAAGAGGGTCAATTTTGACTTTTTAATTTTGTGGAACCGGCGGTGAAGTTCATATAAAGGTGTGTGTGTGTGTGTGTGTGTGTGTGTGTGTGTGTGTGAGTCTGTGATGCAAAACGATGTACTTTGTAAGTTTGTGGTAACTGCAGTGAAGTTCATATATAGGTGTGTGTGTGAATATGTCGATGCTAAAGTGCATTGTCATCGACGACAAAACGATGTGCCAAATTTCAGGTCTATTGGATACCGGGAGGTGGGTGAAATTTGACTTTCTAAGTTTGTCGAAACGCCCATGAAGTTGATATAAAGAATAAGGTAGATAAAGGTGTGTGAGTGTGAATGTGTCGATGGCAAAGTGAATTGTCATCGACGACAAACCGATGTGCCAAATTTCAGTTCGATTGGATACGGGGAAGTGGGGCAATTTTGACTTTCTAAGTTTGTAGACCCGGTGGTGAATTTAATATAAAGATGTGTGTGTGTGTAAATGTGTCGATGCCAAAGTGCATTGTCATCGACGACAAAGCAATGTGCAAAATTTCAGCTCGATTGGATACCGGGAAGTGGGTCAATTTTGACTTTCTAAGTTTGTGGAAACGGCCATGAAGTTGATATACAGAATAGGGTAGATAAAGGTGTGTGAGTGTGAATGTGTCGATGCCAAAGTGAACTGTCATCGACGACAAAGCGATGTGCTTAATTTTAGCTCGATTGGATACCGGCAAGTGGGTCAATTTTGATTTTCGAAGTTTGCGGACCCGGTGGTGAAATGAATATAAAGGTGAATGTATCGATGCCAAAGTCCATTGTCATCGACTACAAAGCGATGTACAAAATTTCATGTCGATTGGATACCGAGTGGGTCAATTTTGACTTTCTAAGTTTGTGGAAAAAGTGAAGTTAATATAAAGGATTTAAAAATTATAATGTATAATGTAAAGGAGAAAATAAATGTTCATATTACTTATTTTAAAACAAAAAAATATTTAAGAGTAGGAACTCAGAATTAACATAAATTCTAACCCCAACGACAGAACATTACATAAGATTGCAATCAAACTGCTATGTTATGACAGCCGAAGAATTAGATTTAACCACCACCGCTCATGTGGATTTTGATTTTAGGACTGATCTTTGATTTTTTTTATAGCTTGTCTGGATGAACCGTGTTCAATTAGATGGAGATTGTTTTTATTGATTCATCTCAAATTTTAAGTTTTACATACACTTTTCCTTTCAACGTCTCGATTGTAATACACGTTCATTATAAAATTTGAACCATAATTAAATTTTTTCCCATTACTGTATTCATTAAAATTAGTTTGTACCTTTACGTGTTGGTACCAGAGAGCAGAAAATTTTATTTCATTTTTTTTTTTTTTTGTGATATTGTTTTTATGAATCATTAATTATTTATTATTTTGTTTGTCAACTTAACAATATGAATTTTTGATCTCAATGAATAACTGCTTATAAAAATTAACTCTCAAAAGCATTTAATAACATCCTATTTGGCGCGCGGAAAAAATAACAAAAAACAAAAATGTCACCCTCACTTTAGTGAATTCTAATACAGCTCGTGCCAAAATGTGTTGTTCTACAAACATCTGGAATTTCCACATTGAAAAACCAAACTATGCCATCATGCACACTCATTAAAATATGTGTTTTCCAAAGAAAAAAAAAAAGAAAAGATTTTAATAATATTATTTCTTCTTTAAATTTCTAAAATCAATTCATATATTTATTTTTATTTCAAATATTCGCAATCCATTTATAATTTTATATAGGAGTTTGTGTTTTTTTTTTAGTTTTTCTTGAAAAATTAAATTTGAGTATTGCACACCTTTAAGATATTGTTTTCTATATATAATCTTTATGTTAAGCGGTAGAACAGAACACCTGGCTTATAATAAAAAAAAGAATATATCAATAACAATTATTTTGGAAATATGTACTTACTTTATTTTATTCCAAAAATTCACCCCAATTATTAATAGAAATATTTTTTTTAAACGTATGTACATTAAGAACAAAAATTTTCTTTTAAGAAAATATAAATGGAACGTTAACTTTTCTTTGGATTATACTGTACTATTTTATAAACATATACTATGCAAGTATAAAAAAGTAAGTGAATAAAATGAAATATTCGAAAAACGAATAAACTTCTTAAGCCCTTTTTTCACGATCCAAGTACACTTTGTCCAAATCGACTTTGCCGCTCTTTTTGATCGTGTAAGCAAGGTGTCAAAGTCAACTTGGTTCAACTTCTTTGATCAAAGTAACTTGGGCAAAGTGTACTTGGATCGTGAGAACCGGGCTTTAGGGGTCAAAATTTTAATTTTGTAATGACAATAATTTGGGAAATTGGTAATAAAATAGTCCTGATTTCGGCACATTTTAAAAACTTCGGGCTACAGGCCTGAAATAGAACATTTGCCATCTAATTACTGACTTGTATTCAATTCCAAATCTTTAAGAGTATTCAAAATTTTATTCAAATGGAGGTCAATTAATCATGGAAGATGTGTCGAAAAAAAAATGGTTAAAACGTCCTAAAGATCGATTGAAATCTTTGCTAAATTTCATTAAAAAATAAAATACAAAACATTATTCTTATTAAATTAAGTATATGCAACACTCGCACTTGAAAGCCTTGGAATCGATGGCTCATCATTTTTTTTTTCGGAATCCTTCCTTAGTTATATTTAGAAACTGAAGTTAAAATTCTGTACGAAAATAGTTGATTGGGAGCTTTGAAGATCATATTTAAAACCATTAACTATTTTTAACACTGAGAAAAATACCTTTACATTAATTTTGTACTTCAATGAAATAGATTTTTTCTTTAAAACTAACATAAGAATAAAAAATTCAATCTAATAATAATATACAATTCATATATAAATCAAACAAAGAAAAATAAGTTTATTTACATTTCTTAAAATAACTAATGTATAAATATATGAATATCTATTAATGAATCATCTGTAGGTATGAAAGAACTATTTTAATTAATTTTAAATTTCATTTCAATAACTTATAACTTATAACATTATGTTAAAAATGCAAGTTCATGAACTTCCTTAAAATATTTTTAAACACTAATCTAGAATAATGAAAATCAAGCACATCAAAACACACATTTAAATTTCTTAAACAATTTGAAATAGGCTCAAAGAATCCATAATTAGTTCTATGAAAAGGAACATATAATATTGGAGTTGTTCTTAGACCTCGTCTAGGTACTACAAAAGAGAATAAACTTAGTAGCTCATGGCTGTTAATATTATTGTTTATTATATCATATGCAAACATAATACTTATAGCTTTGCGCCTAAAGTCCAGTGTCTCTAAATTAATTAATTTATATTTGTCAACATATGGAGAAATATGAGGTTCAAAATTTAGAGAACGCAAAGCGTATCTCAAAAATTTTTTTTGAACTCTTTCAATTTTACTTATATGTGTGTGTAGTAAGGTATCCAAACAACTACAGCATATTCTAAGTGTACCCTTACTAACGAGGTGTATACTGCTTTGAATTCACCAGAATTTCGCTTGACAAATCCCAACATTGAGTATGATTTAGAAATAATCATTTCAATATGATTTGTAAACGTTAAATCGTAGTTAAAAACAATACCCAAATCTTTAATCTGCTTCAGACGATTTATACTCAGATTATTAAGCGAATATCCAAAAAATATTGCATATTTCGATTTATAGTAAGATACTACATTACATTTATTTATATTTAATAAGATTTTTTTTTTTTGCACCACAGATCTAAATTTTCAAGATCTTTTTGTAATAAAGCGCAATCCTCTAATTTTTAGATTGTAGTAAATAACTTAAGATCGTCAGCAAATATTAAACAATTGCATTTCATAAAATTTGAACAGACATCATTTATGAAAATGATAAAAACAATGGATCTAAGTCAGTACCCTGAGCAACACCTGAGTTCATACTTATAACATAATTGGACACAAAGCCCTCAATCATTACTACATGTTTCCTATTTTTCAAGTAAGATTTTACCTATTCTAAAAATAAAAAATGGAAGCCAAGCGCCAAGTTTAAGTATTAATAGATCATGATTCACCCTATCAAATGTTTTCGCAAAATCAGTATAAATACAATCTATCTGCAGACTTGATTCAATTTTATTTAAAGAATAATTAAGGAAGGACACTAAGTTTGTTACACATGACCTTCCTTTCAAAAAACCATGCTGTTGAGGACAGATATGATTTTTAATTTCGAAATAAAGTCTTTCTTTAATTACTGCTTCAAATATCTTCCCAAATACTGGAATTTTAACAATACTGCGGTAATTTTCAACCCGCAGTTTGGATCCAGATATAAAAATAGGTTTAATAGACGAAATCTTCCAAATATCTAGAAAAAATCCCTCTGCAAGAGACTTATTAATCATATATTTGAAGGGTTCAACAAATACACCAGCAAATCTCTTAATTATTGCTGGAGTAATATTATCTAAACATGTAGCAAAGCTATCACCAAGGACAACCATAGAACCCAGATCGTAAATGGATAATAAACTATAATCGATATTATTAGAATTGTCCTCAACAAATAAGGATTGAAAATATCTGGCAAACAGTTCACAAGTAGATTGCAAATTTCTAGCCACTTCATTATAATAACTTATTCCTAAAGTATATTCAGTGCATCTTCTAAGTTTATTTATGTAAGTCCAGAAAGATTTGGAATTTTTTTTTATATACAATTCAGTATTCCATATAAATTGGCGATAAAGAAATGCATTAAGAAACTCATATTCTTTACGAAATATGATAAAGACAATTCTATCTTCATTTAAATTTGATTTTTTAAATTTCTTATGTGCGTTATTTCGTGCATTGTTGAGTGAGAGGAGTCTTTGATTCCTCCACGGCAAAGAAAAATTACTTTTAATACTTTTCTTTGGGACAAAACGTTCAAAAGAAGTAAATAATTTTGACCTAAATAATTCATAGCAATCATGTAAACTTAAACCCTTAAAATCGTTCATAGAAATAGATGAATATAAATAGTCATACATGTCTTTAAAGTTACTATTTTCAAAATCATACTTAGTATCATTAGCTAAATTTAATTCAATAAAATCAATACAATTAAGCTTTAATAAAATTGGAGGATGATAATAATCAGCATTTACTAAAAAATATTCACTTTTTTCAATTTTAAAAGATAAATTTTCAGGAACATAAATTAAATCCAAAATTTTTTCTGCCAAATAACCAAAAGAATTAATTTGAATCATTCCATGTGATGCAAATGAATCAATTAACAATGATTCAAAATCCCTTGTAATATTATATGGAATTATAATATTATCATCCGCATTATATTTCCAAACTAGCTTACTTAAATTAAAATACAACAATAAGCATTCATCTTATTATGATTCTCAATTATAAAATAACATTTTTAATATGATTTAAATAACAATTGAATCTATCATCAAAATACCACCACCGTAGCGTTGGCCTAAATTTTCATACTTTCTATCACATATAAATATAGAAAACATGGATTCATCAAAATATTCAGATGAGAGAATATTACGATGAAACCAAGAAGGGCCGGTCCTGCTATATGTGCATGATGTGCACTTGCACAGGGCGCCTAACGAATAGGGCGCCAATCGATTTGTAGTCAAGAACATGCAAATCCATTCGAAATTGACTACTGTGCTACTGTTCACAAAAAAACTCTACCCAGAAAAAAATCAACACAGTATACAATTTTTTTTGTATACCGTGATCAAATTGCACATTGTATAATGTGCAAATAAGAATTCAGCATATAATAAAATCAACATAGTATTTATGTAAATATTTTTTTTTGGTATACACTAGGTAGAAAAAGTCTGCGTACGGGCTCGTTTCTTATTTTTTGTTCAACATGTTCCCAGTTTTTGATGTCATTTAAAAGTCATGAAAAAAGTTTTTTTGTGAAAACATTTTTTTTTTTTCAAAATTTAAATTTTGAGAAATAATATCAATTTTTTGAACTGTCTGAGTACAGCCTGTTTCAATGCCGCGTCTCAGAAATTAACTAGTAATCTCATTTGAAACGCAATTGAATGTAAATAATTTGCGCCATATAATTTTATCTGTACGATAAGGTAAAGTATCAAAAATAGTCTTTGAAAGTCATAGGAATAGCTTAGAACTGCTGGAAAATAGGTTAGAACTTAGAACCGCTTCTTTTTATGATTTTCAAAGGCGATTTTTGACACTTTCACTTATCGTAGGGATAAAATTATATGGCGCAAAATTATCTACATTCAATTGCCTTTCAAATGGCATCATTAGTTAATTTTTGAGACGCGGCATTAAAACCGGCTGTACGCAGACTTTTTCAAAAATTGATATTTCTCAAAATTTAAATTTTGATAAAAATTTTTTTTTACAGAGTCCTTTTAAATGACATCAAAAACTGGGAACATGTGGAACAAAAAATAAGAAAACGAGCCCGTACGCAGACTTTTTCTACCTAGTGTATGTATATTTATTTGAGGACTAGCACTAGACCTACTGGGAATACCTCGTTAAAAAAAGCGCTTTAGTATAGTCTACTTCAGACTTCAAACTGCGGCTCTTGAGCCGCATGCGGCTCATAACATAAATTTATGCGGCTCCGGAAATCACTTTTTTTTTACACTGCATTCGGCTCGAAGAACAATTCTGACAAATTTTTTTTTTCACCCGGCCTAAACTTTTTTCATTCTAAACTACAAATAAAGAATTTTCTTGCACCCTAAACTACAAATCAAGAATTTTTTTTCCACTGTAAACTACAAATAAAGAATTTTTATTATTTTGTAAAAATAAACATCGAGTTTCAATGACGGACGAGAATTGAACAAATCAATTAAGGGTGTCATCATTAAAATTACAATTAATTTTGAAGAATTATATATTTTGAAGAATGTATATAAAATTCATAATTAGAAATCAAAATTATTGTTTTATTTATTTTTAATATTTTAAAACGGTATATAAATCAAAAATTAAATATATTGATTTTCTTATATACATTTATAATTATTAAAAAAATTTGCGGCTCTTTAATTTTTGATATTTCTTAAAATTTGCTCGCTTATGTTTTGGGTTGCCCAGGCCTGGTCTACCTCAATGGTGACGTGAAAATGACTTATACTATGCTTATGGGCGCAATTTTCAAAATCGGCACAGGGCGCAGAATCAGCTAGGACCGGGCCTGAAGCCAAGTTTCAGTTAACGAAATTATATCAACATCAATAACATTCAATGAAGAGACAAAATCATGTTTTTTTGTCCTCAAACTTCTTACGTTCTAATAATACAAACAAATGCAATTAATATTATTTCTTGCACGCGACAAATTAAGAGATTCTGAATGCGACAAATGAGATGAATTATTATTTGTATCAATTATTGAGAAATAGTAGAAGAAAAATACCATTTGTAGGAATACAATTAAAATTATTATCTATAACAAAACTGTTATCATTAAAATTTGTTATGCCTATTTCAACAAAATTACCAATTAGTTTTTTGTCTTCCGAAATTCAAAATCCTTCACTTTTATTCCATTCGGCCAAAACGATAAACACATAACTCATCATAATGAATATGTGGTATAAAAATATTGAATGCAACAGATGTATAATATAACAAAACAACATTCTTCTTCACCAATTTGAAGCATTTCAGATATTTAACTTCAATTTTAATTTTATTTGATAAAAATGCCAATTTCATTTCATTCGATGTTTCAGGACCAAATCTCGACGCATAAATCCACTTTCCTTCTGCGACAACCGCAAAAACAAAATCAGCGGTTTCACATTGACTAACTATGAATGCATCAGAAGATTTTGAAGAGTTTGATTTTTCCTTCTTATTTCTAGCTTTGTTCTTTTTAACTGATTTTGGAACAACATTATTTCCAGATTCAGAATCATTAGCCTTTTGTGGAATCATTAGCCTTTTCTAGGAACTTCAGTAGATTTATCATTTAGCGTCCCAACATTTTCATCTTGAAATTTTGATAATAATAATTTGAGATCATTAACCTCTTCAACAAGTTTAATCATTATTTCATTAATATTTTTAACCCAGTTGCAGCATTGATTACAAAACCAACACAAATTTTGACTTTTTTGATTAATCAATTTAAGTGTATCTTCAGTTATGTGCTCTGCGCGCAATCAAAACAGAAAGATCCATTGCATGTTGCACCACATTTAACAAAATTTCCGCTCAATTGTTTCTTGCATCCAGTACACACCACATAAACGATTTATTTAAAATAAAAATATTAATTTTAAATTAATTTGTAAATTCGGTAATCAAAAAAAACACAACCGTACGGTATTATTAATGAAATGATAATACTACCCTATTTCATATGTATTGATCCATTTGAATATTTGATAATTTTCGTTTAATAATATATCAATTTTTTTTAATATTCATATGGTTATATTAATTCAATTAAAAAAAAAAAAAATTATATTATTGAGACCCTATGGGGTGAAATTATAAAAAAATCAAGAAGAGACCCAACGCGAAATGTTGGAGCTTTAAAAGTAAAGTTGCAAAACATTTGGAATTCTTCTACCACACAATTTTGTAGGAGCCTTGTTTCTACCATGCCTAAGAGGTTGGAGGCAGTTCTGAAGGCAAAAGGCGACGTAACAAAGTTTTAAATCCCCTTCAACAATTCATATGAAACGACGGCTATTTTTTTTTTTTTTGATTTTTTTCTATTTATAGAATATATAAATATATATATATATATATATATATATATATATATATATATATTTTTTTTTTTTTTTTTTTAATTGAATTAATATAATTAATATAATAAATCCCACTGACCAACCACCAGTCCGCCCGCCCGCCATTGCCAGGAAGAGCTTTGCTTATCCATTCCTTTGCCACATCATGTAAAAACACCTTATGCTTTTTTTTTGAATGTGGATTTAATACTTTAAAAACTCTAAACGCATTAAATAACGCACAATTGATCAAAAACATAACAGCTCGTTTCTTCCATTTTTTGGTACGACGCACAATCGAGTAATACGATAAGTATTGGTCAGCGCGATCAACACCTTTCATGTATTTATTATAATCAATCACGCATATTGGCTTCCAAATTCTTTGTTTTGTTGCCCAGTCAATATTATGGCTTTCCGCAATGTCAGCTGAATGTATAGTTGAAATCATTCGGACTGTTCTTTTTGTTTGCCAACATTGTAATAAAATATTTTGGCGGCGACGAAATATAGATTCCCCCCTAGTTTACGATTTTTCAAACAACTGGGAAGGCCTCTGTTTACCCGAATAATGCCGCAAGCCCGAAAACTATTCTGTAAAAGTAATTCACAAATGGCAACACTATTGTAATAATTGTCCATGTATATGTGATGCCATAAGTTGGAATAGGGTTCAAGCAGATTTAAAATTGTTTCCTGCAAACGACTTCCTTCAGTACACAGTACATGCGAAAATTACAAATGTATCCCGTTTTAGCTTCACACACCATTCTTATAAGTAAACCATACTTTATAATTTTTGATGCATTATAAACTTTAAATGACAAACGGCCCCTTCATGACATGATGCTCTCATCCAGTGACAACTCTCTCTCTGGCTTATAAACCGCCTGAAATTTAGGTAAGAAGTAAGATATAATCGGTCGGATTTTTTTCAGATGATCTCTGTCATCTTTGTCATCATTATTGGAGAAATGCCACGCATACCATATCTGTCTAAATCTATCCCTGCTCGTTACTTCCGCGAAAATGGGAGTTCTGATAGTTTGATCTGTAGACCAATATTCGTCTCTTGTATCTTTACGAACTCGTCCCATTAGGAGAAGTAGTCCGAGCATTTTTTTTAAATCTACCACATTCACATCCATCCACTTCACAGATTTCGCTCTTTCTCGAAATTCGCGATACCGATTGGTTTCCGTTGCCATATATTCAAATAAGTAATCTCCAATAAATAGCTTAACCACATCTATTACACTTTCTGAATTATCTGGCATTACAAAAACTCCACTTTGTCCTAGGAATTGTTCAATAATTGGTACATCATCAGTTGTTGACCAATCAAGAGCTTCGTCATCACTGTCTTCGGAGTCGATAGATGATGGTATTGGCAAAACTCGATTTCTTCTAGGTCGAAATAATTCCTCGTCACTTTCACTGTCTAAATCAGAAAATTCTGCGACAAGTCATCTGCATATACATCATTATCACTATTAGAATCCATTGTCTTTGAATAACAAAATTTAAATAAATTTATACCGCTTTAAAAAGCACGGTTATAAATTTTATATTATTATTTCACTCTTATTGCTCTTTATGAAAACGATCTTATAAATAATATTTTAAACGATATTTTAAAAATTCTCTCTCAGGGAACGAAAAAATAAAAATTAATTATTTCACTGCCAATAGCGATTTTTTTTGGTTTTTATTTTCTGTACCTAGTAAAAATCGAAAAAATTTTTTTTTTTTTTACTGCCTAACAAAATGTTCTACAAGAAGTGAAATAAATAAATAAACAAAAATATTTCCTTCCCAAAGAGCGTAATTTATTGTCCGTTTTTTTTATTTTTATTTTGGGAGCAAAAACATTTTTTTTTAATTTCGTTCCCAAAGAGCGATTTTTAATAATTATTTTTTATTTCCTTTGCAAAGAATGGAGCGAAGGAGTAAAAAAATAAAATTATTAGAAAGTATTAGAAAAATACGAGTTGTGCTGAGAATGCGGACTCTACGAACTCTTGTGGCTTTATGAATTTACACTAAATGAAAAGTCGGAAACAAAATATTATAAGACCTGTGTAAATGAAAAATAAACATTCGCCAGAAAGAATTAGAGAGCCTCCAGACGACAAATATTTCGAAAACTGTCAAACCATCAAAGAAATTGAAACATTATATACCTATTTCCAAAAGGCTAATATACAAACCACCATAATAAAAGAAGTTCGGAAATATGAACCTAGTATAAGCAGAGAACAATATGCCATAACCCTGAAATACTGAAAGGTGGGTAAAAATACGCAAAGGTTGTATCAACCGCCTACACAATATCAACGTTACATGTATCTCTTTCTGCGAGCTGCTCCACTAATACACTAAAAACATACATCATCGCATAAAACGAATTTGTGGAGACACGTGGCTGCGAGGAATATTATTGGTTAAAATATAGATGGACGGAATTTCCCTTGTGTCACTTAAAATTACTTATTTTAAACGGGTACTAATACCTGTCCCGCTTTTAAACGGCAATCCTCGCAACGAGTAGAAATACCTGCCCCGCTTATAATGTGTTAATAACCATATGAATATTGGTTTTGTTTTATGCATACAAATATTGTTAGAAAAGATATATTATTGAAAGAAAATTATCAAATATTCAAATGGATCAATACATATGAAATAGGGTAGTATATATTTATTTTTTTTTATTGACGGGTTTATAATTGAACAATGGAACAATGGACACAGTTGAACATAACATATTATTATACCGATTAAATGAGATGGATATTTGATTAAGCAATTATTTGATATAAAGCAACTTATTAGAATTTGCGATATCAGTATTAGATTTGACATTAAATTTATTATGTAAAATAAACAATAATCAATAAGTAAGGCTAAAAACAAAATATTCCGTCTTCGCCGATGATAATTGTTTAATATAAAGAGTCACAAACAAAAAATTCCTCAGAATGTATTATTAATAATTATTTAAAAAGATTTTTTCATATGGAAGTGATATAGGTAACAATCTGACAAAGAAAAAACGCAAAAAATCTATTTGGTCCAAAGTTTGTAGAAAATTAGAGTTTTTTTTTTTTTTTTATTAAAGTTACCAAACCACTAGGTGGGGTACCTTTTATACTTAAAGAAGTATAGATTTGGTAATGGCGACAGGAAGTTTAGACGGGATTAAAAATTGGGACAGTTAGGAGGTAATCATTTACACACTTCTTAAAGCGGCGCAAGTTAATCAAACGTCCGCCAGTGTCGGGAACAATTTTGATGGAAGAACATTCTCGAGGTGCGAACACTGCGAACTGAAAACGAATCTCCGAAGCTCGTTCTATCACATCTGCGGATTTTGAAGAAATATGGGTGTGACGTTAATTATATCAACCACATCATCACATCACAATTTTATTATATTCTTTATTTTAAGTAATCATGTTAAACTTTCTAAATTTTCAAGTACAAATTCTTTGTACACTAGTTTCAAATAATCAAGTTTATGTCATATTAAAATGTATAAAATAAGAAGATTATTTATTAATTAATTAGTCTAAAATTGAGATTCAACAAATAAATAATGTTTTAATAAAATTAAAAAATAATTTCTTTTGTATAATTCGTTAAAGCGGTACGTGTTTGGCGTGAAAATACTTGAAGTAGAGAAAGTAGGTTCTTTACTTCCAGGGAACACGTATCCGTTCCAACAAGATATTTATAAAAAATGGAAAGTGAACCTACATTGCGACAGTGATTGAGTGATGTTAAAGAGCTGGTGGTTTGATAATTATTGATCAATCTAATAGCCCTTCTCTGAACTTTGTCCAGGTACTCAAGATGGGTTTTAGGAGCACCAGCCCATATATGTGAATTATATTCTAATTTCGGTCGTATGTAGGATTTGTAAATGTTTAAGAGATCAGAGAGGGAAAAGTATTGTTTACATCTTTTTAAAAAAACCTAGACATTTAGCTGCGTTTTTAGTTGTTTCGAAAATATGAATTTTCCAGCTCAGATCTGAAGTTATTTTCGAGCCTACAATGTCAAGGTTTCCAGATTTGCCAATACTTTCACATTGGAAAGAAAATTGGGGATCAAAAGTTGACACCTTTCCAGAAACTAGGCAGCATTGAGTTTTTGATGCGTTAAACTCAACTCTACCCCGTTGTGAAATTTTGGAAAGGTCGTGATTTATGCTATACTTTGCAGGAAATTGCGTTTAGTAGTAACAGCATTCGAAGATGCGGATTTCCTATTAACAAAATGGTAGCATGCTACCAAGTTACTGTCTTCGAAGAAGCTGTGGATGAGGTTGAGTGTTGACTGTAGAAGTTCATTAATGCAAATTAAAAAGAGGGTTGGGGAGAGAACACACCCTTGGGGTACACCGGAGGTTATGTTGAAAATATGTGACTGGTACCCATCCACAACAGCACGAATAGAACGGCCAGACAAAAAGTTGCTGATCCAATTGACAAAGGCTGATCCAAGACCCATTGATTTAACTTTAGAAATCAAAGCCGAAGTCTTAGCTATATCCAAAGCAACAACATTGTGAAGACTGGCGTTGAGCTTGTGGGATAAATATGTTATCAGGTCACCAGGCGATCTATTCGTACGAAAACTATAGTGCTGGTCACTTACAATTCAAGGTATTTTTTAACTTTATTATTAACTAGACGAAATACCCGGCTTCGCACGGTAGTTCCGAACTTATATTAATATCAAAACACTTTAATCTAGATTTTGTGCACTAAAAAACATAATTTCAAAATTTGTTAAATAGCCACTTCCCCGGATCCTTAATACATCCAGTCGATTCGGATCAAACGCTATAATAATTTATCGGTATCAGAGACTTGAACCGGAACTGAACCGAAAACAGGAAAAAACCGAAATTTTATCCCAAACCGTAACCGTAACCGAAACGAAGTTTAGTAAAAACGAAAAACCGTAACTGAAACCGGAACGTAATATTTTTCGGTTTATTTTTCGTTCTTTTAGTTTTTTTTCACAAAAGTAAAAATTGTGCATCCAAAAAAAATTTTTAAACGTATTTTTGTAATATTTTAGAATCCGAAAAGTGAAAATACGTAATGTTCGTACATGTATGTATAGTGTTGTATAGTGTTGAGCTTATCTAAAATTGGATTAAGTCCCAGATAAATTTATTTCAAGTCCTTTTTGTTCTTTATTTTATAAGCAATATTACAAATATTTGTATCTGAATTCATTCAAAATAGAGAGTTGTTGTGCCGCTAGAATTTTGTTTTTCATTGGGGTTTTCATGTGTGTAAGGTACACAAAATAGATTTTTTCCTATAATTAGTAAACTTTGAATGGAAAATTTTTCAGGTATAAATTACTATTTCGAATTCCCCCTTTTATATATTTGTAAATATTACAAAATAATGTAATTTATGTATTTTGTATACTTTACATACGAAAACGCCAAAGAATACGTCCACGAAAATACTAAGACGATATAAAGGCAATTTATTTTATGTCGCTTCAAATTATATATTATCCTACTGAATTGTTGTCAGTTTTTAGAAAAGATTAAATAAATAATAGTGTAACCGTAACCGGAACACAAAAAAAATTTAGCAACGAAACCAAAACCGAACCGAAATAAAAATCGGTTCAACTCTCTGATCGGTATATACCTAAATTGCATTTTGTACACTAAAAAAAACAGAATTTCAAAATTTGTTAAATAGCCTTAACACATCCAGTCTTCTAAATAGACGATTCGGGTCCAATGCTATAATATTTTATTCTAAATTGCAAAACCGCCTTCTAAGGTAGTCCCCCGTCGGTGCCTCGGATCAAAAATATAACCAATCGGGTTTCTAGGCTCCTTATTTTCAAAATTTTAAAATTTCGAAATTTATTGTATATTCCCCCAATTGAGCCCTGGGACGGTTGGGGGCCGTTCAACATCCAATTTTTTCGGGTCCAACTCTACAACATTTTATCAGAATATACCTAAATTGCAAAACCGGCTTCTAAGGTAGCCCCCCGTCGGGGCTTCGGATCAAAATTTCTAGTACCTTATTACCATCTCGGGTCCCAATGCTACTTAACTTCAAAATTTTTTGAATAGTTCCTCCAATTGAGCCCTCAGACAACAGTAGGGGGCCTCTCAACATCCAGTTTTTTAAATAGGTTTTTCGGGTCCAACCCTACTGGATATTTTATTGGAATATACTTAATTTCGGCTTCTAAGGTAGCCCCCCCGCCGGGGCCTCGGATCAAAATTTCTAGTACCCTATAACCATCTCGGGCCCCAATGATTCTTAAGTTCAAAATTTCAGCCAAATCGGTCCAGCGGTTTAGGCGTGATTGCGGGCAGAGGACAGAGGACAGAGAAACAGAGAATTTTCATTTTTATATATTAGATGAGGGATTCCATTACTTTGGAGAGAATAGAAGTACGCGGAATAGGCCTGTAGTTAGAGGGATCGCATTTATCGCCTTTTTTTGGAATAGGCTGAACATGTACAGCTTTCCACTTGGTGGGGTAAATGCCAAGTGAATATGAAAGATAGAAAAGGTTGCGCAGAGGTTTAGTCAGAACAGAGGCAGTATGTTTTGGGACCACAACCGGAATCCCTCAGGGCCAGTTGACTTTTTCACATTCAGATTTTTGAGAGCTTTTAAAACAGCTGGTTGCCTTATGTAAACTCTTCCAAAAGTACAGTTTACAGTTGGCAAGACAGGGGGAACTTTAGCTGAAGCTGCGAGTGTTGAGTTTTGTCTAAAAAGTTTTGCAAACAAATGAGCCTTCAAAATCGAGTCTGATATGATCCGGTTACCATCTAGAAGGAGAGGAAAAGATGAAGGCGAACAGAAGTTCCGTTGTACACTTTTAGCGAAGCTCCAAAAGTTTCTGCTATTTTTAGGAAGGTTTAATATTTCTTGACGCTTCCTCTGGGTAAACAAAGCCTTCTGCTGACATCAAATTTTACTGCATCTTTTCCTGATCTCTCACCAGTGCTTCAGTGAACTTAAAGAATTATTTTGTTTATACTCATGAAAAGTATTATCTCTGTCGGCTATGGCCTTTGCACAGGTGTCATTGAACCACGGATTTTTAGTATTCGTTTTATTTTGTGCTTTTTTATGGGGTATGAATAGTTTCATTCCTAACAGAATACTTTCAGTAATGACAGCCGTGCAAAGGTCAACATCCCTTTCCAAGAAGCAACGAGACAGATCCACCTGCTCAAGAAAACTGGCGAGCCCATCCCAATCAGCTTGGGAATAGATCCATACCAGTCTTCCAGGAGCTTTAGATAAATCTACCCCACTATCAAGAGAGAAGGACGTGCTAACGAGACAATTATCGGAGTTTCCATGGGGGGAACTAATTGAAGCGTTATAATTATCTGGATTTGATGTCAGAAACAGATCCAAGAGATGATGACCCTGATGGTTTACATCTGGAATGTGTGTGGTTTCAGAAATAATTTGAATAAGATTATTGAGACTTGAAAAAAAACTCTACATATCAGCCTTCGGGACTGTTGCGATTAGAGTAACTAAGCCATGATACGCTGTGCACGTTAAAATCACCGAAAACCAAAATTTCAGACTCTGGGTTTTTCGCCAGGGTCTGATTTATTTGGTCCGACAGCAAGTCAAACACCACAACGTGATCAGTGCCAGTCAGTTGCGGGCTTCTGTAAAGGAAGCAAAAATGGATGACGAGTTTGTTAGTTCTTATTTTGAACCAAAGAAAATTGAATATGGGACTTGATGATTTTAAATCTTTAATGGGATAACAAGCAACGTCATTCTTTATATAAACAGCGACTCCTTTGTGGACAACGAATAAAGAGTGGAGATCATAACCGGGGATTGAAAAAAAGTTGGGGTCTCCGTTGTCCAATACTTGGGTCTCACTTAAAGCCAGAACATTTGGCTTAGCAGAGGCCAAATGGATTTGGACAGCTTGGAAATTCGCTTCCAAACCTCGGATGTTACATAAATTGATGCTAAATTTTTTGCTCATCCCTGCTCTAAGAAGTGTAAATTTAGTTGAAATAGATGGTTCCGATAACAAGCTGGCGAACTAAAAACCGGCGGTCAAAAGTTTTTAAAGCCTTATTGACCTCCAGTAAGGCAACGACAAGCGAGTGAATAAGAGTGTAATAAAGGATAGGAAATATAGGAATATTTAACAGAAAAAAAGGTCACAATTTAAAAACAATGGAACGAAAAAAAAAAAAACTACACTTTTTAATAAAATAAAATACAAAACGATTCAGAAACGCGTACCTACACAGTTTTCGACAATCAGAACACAACTTGACTTGAATGTTAAAACAGAATTTTTTGATGATGTTCATATATGGAGGAAATGATATTATTGAAACAATTAATTGCAGAAAAAATTCTAATACCTGTGGCTATTTGCATTTCGGAAATAATTAAAATGAAATATAAGAATTTTTTAATTACTTTGAATTGTCCTTCGTGAGGCTCTAATTCAGACAAACAACGTTCGTTATAATACAGATAATACGTTTTTCTTAATAATTAAATTTCCAAATAATAATAAGAAGAATTTTCAGTAAAAGAAATAATGTTTTAATATCTTTAGAATATAAAAAAAAAATTCAAGAATTCGAGTAAAAGGGGTGACAATTTGGCTCATGATTTATAAAACGAGATATGTTCCCTTTTACAGTACTATCGATGATGACACTCGGACGCAAATGCATAAAATAAAAATGCTTATTTTTTTTTCAGAATAAATCTCTTTGCGTTTATCGAATTGTTCACTGTTTAGAACCTCTCCTATATATTCAATTATAAATTCACCAGCTGGTATTTCGGCAGCTGCAAAACCCCTTTTTTCTCGATTCGAAAACTTTGCAGGGGCGTATTGATTATTTTGAATACGACTATTGACACATCTTTCTGCTCCACGACATTTTGACCCACACTCTATATTCACCAATCGATTTAAACATTCCTTACCACAAACAAATTCACCACGCTCTTTTTCTTCTTTCTTAACAAACAGGCACATATAATTTTTTTTGTCTCTTTACTAACAATTCGCTTACATTTATTTTTATTTTTTTTAATTACTTTGAATTGTCTTTCGTGAGGCTCTAATTCAGACAAACAACGTTCGTTATAATACAGATAATATATGTTCCCCAATAATTAAATTTCCAAATAATAATAATAAGAATTTTCAGTTGTTTTAATATCTTTAGAATATAAAAAAAAAAATTCAGGAATTCGAGTAAAAGGGGTGACAATTTGGCTCACACGAATGATTTATAAAACGAGATATGTTCCCTTTTACAGTACTATCGATGATGACACCCGGACGCAAATGCATAAAATAAAAATGCTTATTTTTTTTTTAGAATAAATCTCTTTGCGTTTATCGAATTGTTCACTGTTTAGCACCTCTCCTATATATTCAATTATAAATTCACCAGCTGGTATTTCGGCAGCTGCCATAATCCCAAAACCTTTTTCTCGATTCAAAAAAGTTTGCAGGGGGCGTATTGATTATTTTGAAAACGTCTATTGACACATCTTTGTGCTCCACGACATTTTGACCCACACTCTATATTCACCAAACGATTTAAACATTTCTTACCACAAACAAATTCACCACGCTCTTTTTCTTCTTTGTTTAAAAACAGTCACATATCATTTTTTTTGCCTCTTTACTAACAATTCGCTTACATTTATATTCATTTTTTTTAATTATTTTGAATTGTCCTTCGTGAGACTCTAATTGAGAAAAACAACGTTCGTTATAATACAGATAATACGTTTTTCCCAATAATTAAATTTCCAAATAATAATAATAAGAATTTTCAGTAAAAGAAATAATGTTTTAATATCTTTAGAATATAAAAAAAAATTCAAGAATTCGAGTAAAAGGGGTGACAATTTCTAAACATAGTTTCATTAACACACTACTTTTTTTTGCATTAATTCCAGTTTTTTTTTTTTTCATAAAACATAATACATAATGTGGAAGTATGTACGCTTTATTATCTGGTTTTGATAATCTCGTCCGGTTTGTAATAATTTTTATACGGAAATAATTTTTTTTTTAGTTATGAAACTAGATCTACAAGATTTTGGACAAATAAGTGCTTCTAATAATCATAACTATTTTGATTATAGATAGAACCGAAATTGAAAATATTGGAAATAAAGTTTATAAATATGATAGTATTATTATTTGAAAAATTTTAAATATAATTGTTTCCACTAATAGCTACGACAGACTTCAGGTTTTGAGTTGCCTAACATAGCCACTAAACCCACCCCGTGACGTTAAGGAATTTCATTACTGGCCTGAGTGTGCCAAAATTTCGCCTTCTTCAGCTCTGTGAAAGTGCATATCTAATAGTTATTTACGAGTTTCAGAAGACGATTCTGTCCACTTAACTTGCTTTGTCTTGAGGATGGATGGACAAGAATGCTCCTTTGATAGATTCGCTATGTCTTCGATAGACTCACAATACTCCTCAAGCCTTTATTTTTTGAGGCTCTGCTTGCTTTATAGAGCTCCCATGATCCCATGATATTATAAGCATCTCAAGAGGCCTGTCTTAGTCTAGTTAAATCATCGTTCAACCACAGAGGAAGAGATTTCTTGCCACGCTTTATCGGATCAGAAACCTTGAACGATATCGCTAAGGCTTTCGACCCACCCTTTATCGAAAAACAAATTTTTTATTTTGTTCAAAAACGAAAACACAATAAATTCTTTTTAAATATACACGAAAGACTTGTAAAATCACTGAAAAAAAGGTGACAAGGTGTGTACTGAAAGGTGTTTCTAAATTATATACATACATATGTAAGTACATACTACGTATTATATATTCGAAAGGGTTAATTTAAATAAACGATTGAAGAGAATAACATAACATTATTACAATGATGTTCATTATTACACTAATTTCCTGCTTACACATTCATATGTATATGTGTTGAGTATTTATAAAAAATAAGATATTGTGCGTGTCTTTCTTATTATATATATAATTATATATGTGAAGATGATATTATTTCGTAATTGTATTTAATTTTATATAATTTTATTTTTATTCATATATGATTAGCAAACAATTTAAAGAAGATTCTGATGGATATCAAAAATAAATATACGCAAAATGTTATACGAAATATATAAAGTTTTAAATAATTTTGAACAAAAATATTTATATCATAAATAAGTATGTAATGCATAAGTTTATCTAAAAAATTTGCTTTAAATTAATTCAGAATGTTGAAATAAATTAAAGAAATTTCCAATGAATAAGCATTATGAAAAATTTTAATCCAATATTTTTATTTTCAGTAATAATCAATTTGTTTTAGCCAGGACAAAGTTTAATAAAATATTAACATTAACAAGCAATATAAAAATGTTCAAGAATGAATATTAGTTAAAAAAATTTGTTTGCACACACATTCTTCCAATATTAATATAAGAAAACAAGAAAATAGTTTTCTGAAATCATTTTTATGTTATTTTGAATGTCCATTTAATCAATATCGCTCATTTGTATAATAAATATTTAGAAAAATTAAAATTTCTTTATAAGAAAGCGTTATGGACGAAAAATGGGGGGACAAGCAGAATTGTAACGGTAGGAACATCTTCATGTTTTCTTTTTATGGTAGAAATAGATCCAAATTAGATGGATGTAAAAAATTTTAAAAAATTTAAGTTTAAAATAATCAAGAATTTTTTACAATCATTATCAGTACAATTTGAGCTTAAGTCATTGTATAATAATCAATTATTTCAATCGCGGGTACACACTTACACAGATAAACTCTCACTTTTTTTGACGGAGCTTAAGGATAAAAACTCGATTTTTTTTTTTTTTTTTTAGAAAATTTAACGTAGTCACGGTACACACGTATCAAGTGAAAGCCATTGTAGAGTTCTGAGCCATTGTAGAGTAGGTTATTGAGCTGATGAGCTCCATTAAGTTGCTAGCGGCATCCAATCCAATTAGTTTTAAAAAACATAACTAATAAATGTATAAATTTTAATGAGCCTCATTAAAATTACTTTTTCTTAGAGCCTTATAATAATGCATATTGTTCAAATTAACTTCAAATATGCACATATGTACCAAACACAAAGTTTTCGGAAAGAGGAATCATATATAGTCTTCATCCTAATTTCGTGTCTTCCATTTATTACAAAAACTTTATAATAAAGGTATAGTTAAGTTACAAACATTATGATTGATTGATATAAGAATTTGAAAAACTTTCTTAAACTTATACAAATGCTTGTTTAAATTACTGTACATTGTTTGAAAAATTCTACTGACACTATTAAAGCACTACTGTCATTTCTAACATCAAACACTGTATAGGGGCCATGAAATAATGGCATTTTAAATAGGAAATGTAACTCTATAATCGGTTAACTTAAAAAAAAAAAAAAAGTAGAAAATCTGAGATTACATGGAAAAGTAATGTTTGAAATTATACTAGCTATAAAATAATATGTCGTCTTGACTTGTTAATTAAAAAATTCAAATCGCTGCAATCGTGAATTTTATTTACAGAAAGTTTTTCCCATTTTTTTTTAATTAGATTTATATACCTATGTACAATGTACCTATAGAGTTATTCTTCTTATCTCTTAATTTTAATTCTATGCGAGAATGAAATATTTTTCTAATCATTTCAAAATATAAATACATTATAAAAATATGTGAGTTGCAATCAATTTTTTAAAATCAAGACAAATCAATGGTAATTTTTTTTTTTGTTTCTAAATAAATATTTATTTTATTTGGATATAAATAGTTAAAAAATATGTGCATTTTATATTTTCAAGGTTATGATTTTTATTTAATATCACTGATAAGTAAAAAAAAAAAAGAAGCATAATATTATGATGCAGCCAAAATAAATAAAAACATAAATTTTTTATTTAAAAAAAAAAAATTAAAAAAAACTAATGATATCAAACCAATATCACGATACGCCACAGTAATATAATATTCCAACGCAATCGATTTTTTTGTTTGTACCAGTTTATAAAAACCGTGTTAAAATGAAATCAGGTTTATAAATTATAATACGAAAATATGAACTGCTGAAACCAGTTTTTCACCATTTAAATTCTAATCCTTTCTCACAAATCAGGGCCTAAACCTTATTATAACCTTTCTTAAATAGACATTATCTACTTAGATATTATTTTTCTTTAAAATCAAATCTCTCCCCCTATTTCGAACACTTTGACAAAGTCGAAAGAGTTAAAATGTTTTCAGTTTCTACATTAAATATAATAATATAATTTCATCGAAATTCAATAAAACTATTAAAAAAAATTGTAATTTAAAATTATTTTTTTGATAAAGCTTTGATCCTGAGAGATTTTAATTTCGGAATTGCGAACCACAGAAACTCATTATATTGCTTGAATGTGGATATTTTGGCATTAACATGATCGAAATCGCTCGACTTACTTAATAAGTTTAGTTTGCAATTTTAAAGGCGATTTGGCATTGGACTTTATTACACTTCATACAGAAGATCGATGAAACTTAGTTTTTATCACAGACATGTCCACAATTTTTATGACAATTCTACTCAATATTTAGTCTAAATTTATTGCGCGATTCGATTATACACATTACACATATATAGATCTTATAGTAATTGTGAAACAAAAGTTCATTTGGATTTATTTGTAAAAAATACTATACATATATATAAATTTTCATGTAATAATGGAAGAAATTTGTTTCAAAAATAAAAATAAATTATTGAAATTAATTGAAGTGATCAACAAATATTATTTTTGAAAGCTCTATCACTCAACATTGAGTTGGTATATCTTTTCCAAATTATCGTAGGTATAATTTTGGTACGGTTTTGTCTTTGTCAAAAATAAAGCAAACGTAAAAATGAAATTTGATTAATCCAAATACTAAATTATCGAGTTTTCTGTCTCAAAAATTTATAACTTATAACTGGATATTCATTTCATTCAAATTTAATAACAGTCAGTAGAAGAATGACAATATTGTTAATTAACTTTTACTTTTAGGAAAACAATGGCAAGACACATATTCCAAAATCAAAACTATGAAAATTGAAAAATTTCTCAAACTTAAATATAACAAAATAATAAGATTTCAAATTATTTGCAACAAAATAAACTATTCAATATTAGCCCTGCTATTTTATTTCTTATATTTAAATTAAATTTCCATATTATAAAAATTCAGGTATATTATAAATTGTCGAAATTAAAATCGTAACGGAAATAAAAAGAAAAAAAAAAAATAAAAATAAATATAACAATAAAAGAAGAAGTTACAAAGAGCTACTTGTTAAAAATTTTATAATATGGGAAAAAGAATTAATTTTATAGAATTTTATTCTGATTTCACTGTGTTTTGTATGGTACTTATACTATACATATGTACATACGTATAAAATTTATTAACCTTGCATTAAAACGAAAAACAAAATTTGCACCCTTTTTTTAAAGGTTAACTAACGAATTATCCATTTTCTGTGTATATTGCTATAAGTACATACATATTATTATTATTATTATGTGATTTTTTTTTTCTTTCATACATAAAATATGATTTTCAATGTGAAATATACTTTTTTCTAGATACGCAATTAGTTTTTTTTTTTTTAAAAGAAGTAGATAACCCTTTAAATTTAGTTTTTTTTTTGCGAAATGAAAAATTATCTTCATTTTACAAGAAAAAAAATAAAATGATTGTAATGAAGGGACATTGAAGTCTTGTTTGAATTTTTAAAGTACATTTTTATGAAATGCGTTTATATTTTTAATTATAGATATTAAGTTAAGGCTCATATTTCGTTTTGAGTACATAATGTTGATGTATTAGAAGAATTCACATAGTTTTTTTTAAATTGATATTTAAGAAGTTTGAGTTAAAATCGATGTTATATCAAAATATTGTTCTTAGACATCTTAAAGTTTAGTTTAGAAAAGGATTGCACAAGTTATCTGTATTGTATTTATATTATTTATTTTATTTATAATATTACATTATTTATATTATTTTTATTGTTTATATTATAATAATATTTACATTTACAATTCAGTTGACTAAGTGAAATTAAACTAATCTTTTTAACTTGCACAATATCAATTTGCGATAAGGTTTTGGCATCGTAAAGTTGGCATTATAATGAGTTAGCTTAGCATAAAAAAAACAAAAAACTAAAAAAATATACTTAGTGCTTATAAACCAACGATATACAGGCTTATAAAAGCTAATCATGTGCCTTTTTTGATGGCTTTCAAAGAATCCGTAGTTTTTCATATATTGCAATTCAAGGAATTTAGAATCTTCCAAATTTCAGTTTTTAAAAACTGTATCTTTAATTACAAAGTATATTACCCAGTTTGCAGAATTAATAATTGGCCAAATTTACGAAATACAAAAAATCTCTGCCATAAAATAAAATTGACTAAGGATGTTATTTATTTCTAACATTTTTTATGTTTTTGTAGATAGGTATTGTGCCTTTTTGGTTAAATAATTTATTAAATATATCTTATGTTAAGAAAAATTAACACATCCTTATCCAAATTTATCCAAATTGTAGAATTCAAAATCAAATTGTTCTTCAAAAATTTAAATTTTCCTTTTTTATGTCCAACTAATGTTTGACGAGTTTGAGATTGACAATAAAATTAATTCTCTTTATATCTGAATCTTTATGATTTCTTCAAAGACTTTGTCAAAAAATGAACAGCATTGCTATCTATTTGTATATTCATACGTAAGGAAACTAATTAAAAAAAAAAACTAATTTGAAATAAAAAGCTTTTAATAGACAGTAGGTTAAAATTTTTTTTTTTTAAATTTTAATTCAATAAATTAAAATGATATGTTTTTGTTAAAAAATTTAATTAATGTCTTTTATAATTTAGATTAACAATATATTCATTTGAGTTTTATTTTTGTTTTAATTATAATCATTATGTTCAATATTTATCTATAATTACTCTGTTATTTTCGCATATAGTTGGCGAAAAAACAAAAATCATTTATTCACTTTAATAGTAGTATCTGTTCACTTCCATAGTATTGTATTGTAATTTTTAGTTTTTTTTGAGTTAAAGGAAATAAATTTTACTTCGAAATTAAAATATAATATCTTTCAAAAGTAGTCAAAATTTAATTATGTCTAAATATATGACAATGAGTACGCTTGCTCATTTATTTTTGCCTTAAATAAAATAACCAATCAGACATGAAATAAACTTATGAACCTCGAAAAAAGTTAGTTACAGAATGAAAAATTCAACAATTAATCTGTTGCCTATTCTTAAGATGAATAAAAAAGGTTTCATCTAAAATTCTGGATTCGATATAAAAAAAAAAAACTCGAAATCGAAAATATCGTTCACAGCAAATATAGTATTTATGTATATCATCGTAGTTTACTATAGCAACAATTATTTTTTTATTTCCCTGCACTAAATTTTTTATATTATTATTATTATTATTTTAATCTTTTAATATGCCGTGGACAACCAGGAAATTTTGTTAAGTCAACTGCGACAAAAAGTTTACCCATTGGCATTTTTTCATTTTAGTTGGCAGTTAAAGGCGTAATACAATAAAAAAAATCAACTAATATTTCATTGATACTTATATTTGTTTCAAAATTACACCACTTTAATATAATAAACAGAAATCAGTTAAAAATATACGTTAAACATTTTTTTTCATAAATCTTTTTGTACTTCAATTATTTCATAATATTATTTACTTAGATTGTGTACAGATAAAGTATAAATATCACAGAAAGATATAGATTAGAGTAATGACATCGATTGAATTAAGGGTTCTTTGATCGTGTAATTATTAAAAATAGTTTTAAATAAAAAATTATATAAATCTGTGTTTAAAAGCGAGAACGTTCTAGGTATCTGCAAGAACTTAGTTTTGAGTTACAACGAAAACTTCCTCCGTCCCAAAACATTTTTGTCCCAAAATTTGATGTAAAAGCCGTTTTAGATAATTTTAAAGTTAAATAAGTTAAATAAGTTAAATAAGGAATATATTATATTTTCTCAATTTTGTATTATCATCGTTGAAGACGTTGTTGTGGGCTTTGAACACAGAAATGTTTTACTGAATTCCAATGAAAATTGGCTTATATAAAAATTAAAATGTTGAAACCGGCTACACACATACTTTATTTATAAAAAATTTTTTTTTTTCATCAGTTTGCCATTCAAAAATTAGGATTTATTTTAAATTTAAATAAATCGGAAAATTGCAAACTTGTTACTAGTTAATTGTTGAATTAAGAAAAAATAAAAAAATTTTATATTAAAATAGTATTTATAATATAATATTAAATTTTAGTCAATAGAATTATAAAATAAAAAAAAAAAAACTCCCGCACCTGGTCTATTAAACTAAAAAAAAAAACTTTTACAAAAGATCATTGACCATTAATTTAGCAATAATTTTCAAGAATTGAAAATTAGTTTTGTTTTTTTAATTTTTTAATTTTTTTTTTTTTACGCAAAAACGATTTCTGTGTGACTTATAAGATTGAAAGCATATATGAATAAATTTTTTGTAAAATATACATTCTTACTATATACAGATATGAATTTGTTGTGTTCATGTACAATTGTACGTATATCGCATATATATACATAAAAAAAAAAAAAATAAAAATTAAAATTTTAAATATACAGATTTTATGTCTACAGATTTTAAAGGTTTTTTCTTGTTTTTTTTTTATTAATATTTATTTGCAATGATTAAGCATAAAATGTTTCTTCTATACATATTTTTACTCTAATCGTTATTAGAATAATTTTTCTTTGCTTCCTTAAAATATTAAAATAATAATATAGGCATTTATTTTCTGTTCAAATATCGAAAACAATAATGTCGACAAGTTAATGGTATATAATATGATGAAACTTTTAAATATACTAGTTAAGTCGAAATTAGGGTGATACCTGGACCATTATTATTAACGTTTTAGATATTTTCTTGCAAAATTAAATTTTTCATTATAAGAATTAAGCAATTCGATATAGCAATACTCTTAGTAAAACTACGGACATTAATATGTCTTTTGCGATCTTTCCCGTAAGCAATTTCAATATAAGCCTCTTTTAACTACATACTTTGTTTTGAGGTTAACGAGTACATGTTAGACTTATTTCTGTCGAAAAAAAAATATGTCTCACAGATCAGAGTATACTAATACGATCAAAACAACGTTCGGTCATCTAATGTTTTTGTGTTTTTTTTTTTTTTACTCATAGCATGTCAAATGAAGAAAATTGTGAATATTGCACAAGTGTATAAATAACTTTCACATAAGACGAATAAGAAGTATTTCATTTTTCAAGTCTGATAATCGCATTATTGTGTTTTTTTTTTACGTTACAATTATAATTTTATAACTTTCTCATAAATATTGCGCATACGACTTAGAGGGTATACGGACAAAAAATTAATTTGTTCAGAATAAATCCAATTTGGTTATATAATATTTTGTTCTTATATTACACCATAAAAATTAAATAAGAATTACACGCCTGCGCTGCACTAAATCCTGGCAGTAGTGCTACTAAAATTAGCTTATTGAATTATTATTATATGACTCAATAAAGTAAAATATTTAATGTTTTAAATACGAAAAAAAAAAAAAAAACGCTTCACTTTAAAAAAAATTATTTATAAAATAATAAAATATCATTTACCCAAATAATACTTATATAAATTACTTAAATAATATATTAAATATAATAATATTATAAAATAAATAAATTTGTAAACAAACCGAGAAAATATTTTAGTTAATGGTCAATAAAATAGGTGAACCTTTTATGTTTTATTTTTTATATATGTATGTAGGTAAATAGTTTAATGTTAAAAAAAAAAAAAAAGAAGTATTTACAGTTTACCGGTTTAACTTATAACTTTCAATTTTATAGTAAAAATTTCATAATGTACTCTTATATATACCTACACTATATATATATGTGCACCACAATGTACATACTTTATATTATTGACTGTATTTATTATTATGTTAAAAAAAAAAAGATATTATTTTGTGTATGCACAAAACAAAAATTGCATTTTAAATAATTTAATAATAAAGATCAAATCAAAATTTGTTACAGATAATGTTAAAGTGGTGTTTTATTTTAATTTTTCCAATTTGTTAGAAAAGTCATACATGTAAAAAAAAAAATTAAAAAAAAAAAGGAAAAGAAAGAAACAATTATATTATTGTTTAACAAAAGCGAAACATAACTTAAATTAAAATATAGGTATACATATATTTAACTTTATTAATAAATTGCAATTGCAACATAATTTCATAATTTTCTAATGAAATAGTATGCACAATAATAATAATAATAATATTAATAATAATAAAATTTAAATTTTCTGAAAAGAACTTTAAGAAACTTATATAAATATGTATAGTACGTATATCGGTTGATTAGCTGTCATGAATCATATTGAAATTAGATTATAGTCTTGTTTTTTTTTTTGACATTTTTTCTGAAGTTGTAAACATTTTATTAAGTCACATTATTATGTGTTTGGGGGTTTCTTGTTCTTGTGCTTTGTAAGAATTAACGTGGAGTTAATTTTTTTTAATGAAGACTTAATTAATTTTAATATTTAGATACATAAGGTAGTAATCCTACAATATACTTTATAAAATATTGTATAAGATAATGAAATATGCGTACTAAACTAAAACTAACTAATATAACTATTGAATTATCTGGACGATTTCGATTGTATCAAAGTCAAAATATTCGTAAGCGCGTTCACTTTTATCCGAACTAAAATGTGAGATTCTCCGAGCTAGGACTGAGGAGTAAAAATCTATCAACCAGCCAAGGGTGCAATTATAAAAACAACCTAAAAAAATGGGTAGACTCCTCTTGTGTTCAAGGATTCGGTAAACGGCTGAAAGTGGGTTTCCATAAAAAATTTGCATTTACGAGTAGATATCAATTGAAGGAAATTTGAAAAAAAAAAAGTATAGACCTGATAGAGATCAACAATTCAAATGGAACAGAGCGATTGTAAAAATATTAAAAATCAAATTCCCGGGAAATAGTTTAGATTTAATTAGGTTTCATTCTTCATTTATTAAGGTTTGTTTTACTTCTTTTTTTATTTTTTATTATTCTTTCCTTACCAATTTATTTAATAAACATTCTGTATTATATTATTTAATATTTATATAATGTCTTTTAATGAATCATAATCAAAAAGTGAAGTAAATTCATAATTTTTAATGAAAAAATAAAATTTATGTAGACCTATAGAAATTTGGACAGAATTTGGAATTGGAGAAAATAAGAACAAAATTCGATTGAAAATTTATACTTTTGAAACATCAAATCTATAGACAATAACATTTTACAATCCACAGTGAATTTTGTTAATATAATTTTAGATTTTTTGGCATTCGAAATCTGCAACTATCTAATGGCATCATAATTGTTGTAGAAAATTGTTTTTCATTATGACTGAAATTCTGTATACATTTTTAATTGAATTTATTTTATTTTTTAAAACTCAACTTGATGAATATATTTGGTCATTCCTCGAAGGGGTTTAAATCTAATCCATTATTTCATGTACCATTTGCTAGAACGAATTATGGTTTCATGAATTAATTTCAAATTTTCATTTATTAATATTCCAGATGATCTTTTAAAATAAAACTAAAAGAATTTATGAGAAGTAATTTAGAATGATTTTATAAGTAATTATTGATTTTCCTTTAGATGATTAATTATAATTTGTAAATTTTTGTGATACCTAAATTAAATTCATAATTTTGAATTTTTTTAATACTAATTTGTATTCTACTTCTATAAGTATATTTGAAATTTGAATTATTAAGTTTAGTTTGAATTTTAATTTTAAGTTTAATGTGTGTAAATTTAAAAATGATATAGATTAAATAAATAAATAAATAAAAATCAATCTGAAACAAACATATAGTTTTCTCTATCATAATTGTTCGCCCTATAATGTTGGTAACAATGAGAAGTGCCAATTACAAAAATTTAAGTTAAATGGAATCAATAGTTAGTTAAATATATATAATCTAATAAATATGAAATAAAACTAGGTAAAAAAAAAAATTATATTCTTTAATATTATTTAAAATTATTTTCATTAATTTAAAAATAATAATCTTTATGTTAACGCAATAAAAATTTAAATGATTTTTTTGTTTGATAAATTGAAATAGTTTTTTAATCAAATTGGTATATATTTTTTTATTAAAAGCTATTAACATCAAATAATAATTTATCAAAATTGCAGCAAAAAAAAAAAATGCAAATATGTATATATTATATATATATGCATACATATTATTTTTCTTTTTTTTTGTATTTTCATAGAGTTGTCTCACAATGTGATAGGCTGTTAATGATTTCATTAAAATTTTCTGTTTTTTTTTTTCTTTCTTGTATAGATATTGAATGTGTTGCATAAATTTCCGTCATATATAGAGGAAAAAAAAAAGCACATAAATCTCTAATCATATAAAATATATTGTGTATCTAAATAAGCGCCATAAACTTGTTTTCATGTTGTGTTTTTGTATTTCGGTTTGTTTATTTTTTATTTTTTTTTTAAGTACAAAATCAAAATTTTCTTAAAATGAATCATGCAAGTTGTCTTGATTATATTTATTTTTTTTTTTTTACCAACCAGTATCTTTTTTTTTTTTATTTTTACTTAGTTGTTAGTTGTTAAAGCCACATAAAATTTAATTTTCCACTTTTGACTATATTCGGTGTACATGTAAATCGCCAAGTGTATTTTAAAACGTCATGGTCATGTTTATGGTTGCCAATTCTAATAATTTATGTCTACGAATAGTCTACTTTTATGTATTTTAATATTAAATTATAACAAGTAATAATTATTGAAATTTTGAGAGATTAAAATAATATTTGAAAATGATCGAAATGTATAGATGCTTGTACAAATGTATAAAATTGTTAATTTCACAAAAAAATTAATTTGCCTGCGTTTATCAAAATTAATAATCAATGTCTTCATTTTCCAGCCTTAATTTTCAATTTCTTAATACTTTTCCTTTTTTTTTTTTTTACTTTAATTGAGCCTATTTAATATGTATTAAAGGTTGTTTCACACATATCAGGCACGCCACAGTTCCGTCACTGGTCCGTCACCTTCAAGTGCCCGTCAAAATCGTGGCCTTCAGTCACGTCACCGTTTAGTCACATTTTTTTAGATACGAAATAAAAAATAACAACTTTCTTTTGTTTGTTTTGTTTTCAATTTTAAAAATACCGTCAGTCAAAAAAAAATTTCTATGGAAAGTTATTTAATTTTGATGGTTCATTGACGGTGGCGCGACTGATGGTTCGGTGCCGTGACGGTGTAGACAGTACATTTAAATTCCAAGAATGATTTTTTTGACTGAAATTACGTGCCGGCGACGTGACGGTGACTTGACGTGACTGATATGTGTGAATTGACTTTAATTTTAATCAGTTATTATTATACCGGTATATACAATTTTATCGATTTGTATCAATTTCAGACTGTAACCAATATTTCATCTGTTTGCAATCAGATAATTTAATAGTAACACTAACCGACTAGTTTTTATCATAAAATATAGTGATCGAGGTGGCTAAATGTTTTTTTTAATTTATTTCTTATCGAATTGCACTTGAATTACCGATTCAGTTAACAGATCAGGGGCAACATGTTATCATTCGAGTAGCTAAGAGTTATCGAACTTCGAAGCGAGTGAATTTAATGGCAACATGTTAAGATTATCTGTGATTGTGAATGTATGAGTGAGTGGGAATGTGTGTTTGTGTGTGGTGTGTGTGAGAATAAATGAGTGTGTGATGCCAAAGTGAATTGTCATCGACGACAAAGCGAAGTGGAAAATTTGAATTTGAGCTCGGTTAGGTACCGGGTAGTGGGAGAATTTTAACTTTCTAAGTCTGCGGACATACTCGAGAAGCGATTTTGCCATAACATTACGAACATCGAATATCTAACGCCAAAAGAAATCTTATCATGTTACCCCACAATTATATATGATTACCCACCCAACTGAAAGATGAAGGATAAGCAAGACAGTTTTAAAATTATTTTCAATTTCCGAAAAATTATACTTTCAATGCTAATCGAAGCGAAAACATTAAGTAACTGTGATTAAATCATTTTTGATTCTGAACATAATATAATAATAATCTTAAATTCTGTTAGTTGTTATAAATGTTCATTAAGAAAATGAATTATCTGAAAGTAATGTGCATAATTTTTTACGAAATATATATAAATTTTAAAAATGTACATTTGTATGTATGTACTTATATATATATTATTTACATACAGAATTATATGTATAGTAGTAGGTTTAATAAGAAAATTGAAAATTGATTGTTTTTATAATAAATGGGTAGAATTTTTTTTTTTTTTTTGTTTTTTATTTTTATTTAAAAATCATAAATTTTTTACACCTTAATTATATTGACCGCATAATATATTGAATGTATACATATATTTTTTTAATAAAAAAATTATATATATATATAAAAAAGAGGTTTGAAGATTGGGTAGGTAAATTGTATATGTATATACAATTAAACATGTACATTTATATAGAAATTCTACTTATCTAAATGAAGTTCATGTATAATTCTTTTGAGAATAAAATTAAGTTTTTATTATCTGTAAAATTTATTTTTTTTTTTTTAATTTACGAGGTATAAATAATTTTACAAGATTTGAACTTAACTACTAAAAACAGATAAAAAGTAAGTTTTTTTAATTAATGGTTTATGTTTCTAAAAAAAAAAATATGGCTTTAAAGACATTTTTTACTTATATAGAAAAAATATATAACATAAAAAAAAAAACTAATTATGTCCAATTTGAAATAATTTGAAAATTTTTCTCGCTTAATGTGTAATTTATGTTTGATGACGAAATCTTAATAAAATTATAATTAAAAAATATTTTGTGAAATAAATAAATTTTAAAAGATTATAATAAATTTAAAGTGGAAGTAAATATACACATAACTTTGTATTGTATCAAAAAAAAAGTTCATATCAAATATATTTCAACTTGAAACCTTAAAATAGGTAAGCGAATACATCCTAAATATTATACATCAATTTTTAAATATATGTATTATGTATTTGTGTGGTGTCGTTTTTTTGGAATTGGGATTAGGACAATTCTTCGTATAAATGGTATGATGGATCCATTTGTATACGCCAATATTTTAATTGAAGTAATGTTACTATTTGCCGAGGACGAAATGCAGATAAAATAGGACAGTGATCCAAAGTATATGAATCGAGTGGCAAAGGATTGGATTAAAGACAACAAAATTGAAGTTCTCAACTGGCCTGACCAATCCCCTAAATAGTAGACAAAAAATTTTACAGGACTAAATTCTGCAACCAAGCAACGTTATTTTACGCGGTGGAATGACATTCATCCGCAAATTACAAGTAATTTCATATAGTCATCGTCACGGAGAATGGCAGAAGTAATTAAAAAATTAAGAATTTTTGACGAAATATTAACAATTTTAACAGAAAACGAATGAAATTTAAAAAGTTGCTATTGTTTTGAACCCTTAATTTTTCAAGCGCTTAAAGAAAAATTTTTGTTGTTTTTTTTCTTTTTAAATAAATTATTCAATTTGATAAAATATATTATAAATTTTGAAAAAAACTTATTTTACGAGTTTTATTGAATGTTTTATTATATTTTTTGACCAAAAACAAAATTTAGAAAAGAGTTGCTAATGTTTTGAGCGATACTGTAGATGCAGCTAAACTTCATTTTATACAAAAGACAGAATTAAAAAGTGAATTACTTGCAACTTATCATTAAGAAATTAGTTATTCAAAAACTTGAAAAAATTAATTAATAGAAATTGCAAAAGAAGTTTTTCGAGTTTTCTAATTTAATTCAATCGACTTAATTTTGAAGCAAACAAGATAAGAAGCTGTTCTATACTCAGAGATTCCTTATCCAAACTTTTATGTTTTCGAAGAGTGTATGGTAAAGACTCTGCAAGAAATCATTTTGGAATGGAATCTTGAACTGTGGGGGTGTATTATACTTTCGAATTCATATTTTGTCCTAAAATATCAACATTTTCAAGTCATGTACATGGGCCTTGAATGATTTATTTACTATACCGAGCAGGTGTAAAGTATTAATACATTGAAGAGAGGTATTATAATTACATTGAAGATAATCTGACTGATTATTTATTTATATTTCCGAACATTTAACTTTCATCTATACGTTGTAATTTAAACAAAATCAAATATTGTTTACACAGAATTTCATATTTTTTTTCTTTACACCTTGGTATAATCTATAAATTAAATTGAGGAACTTCTTTAACTCGCAATCAATAGCAAATAATATAATTTTTGATTATTAAATTGTTGTTAAATTTGAATTGTACATGTATTTCAATTTGATTATAAAAAAAATTTACCACATAATATTTATTGTGTTTAACATATAAAGATAAGAATAAAAATAAGAAATTTTATCGAAATTTAAGAAACGTGTATGAAAATCGATATGCTCATTTTTATATCTCTATGCGTATATAATATAAGAATTAACCAAAATAATGTTTGTGTTCTTTCCTGGTCAAATCCAAGTTCAAGGGCACACTGTCATTTAAATTTTTTTTCAATATTTAAATAAGTATGTGAGAGAAATCATTTATATTTATAATATCAAATATTTAAATAATATTTAAAAATGATAAGATAATTTTCATAATTTACTTAACTTATGAATGTTATGTTATTATAACCAAAGATAATTATATGCACATAAGTGTAGGGTTCGGTACAAGTATTTGGTAATTTAAGAGAAAAAATTGAGCTTCTACAATCATGTTTTCTAAGCTATAGTGACGGATAATTTACTCATATGCCGCCTCAGGTATTAAATAAAAATTGTCCAAAATAGAGATTTAAAAAATAATTTTATACATCATATAGTATATAGTTAATTTAGTATTGCTCTATACGTTAAAAATGAAATTAAATTCATATACATAAAGTTTTTATTAAATAAAATCTTTATTATTTATTATTTCAATTCTGATTTTTAGAGTTTTATAAATTTGTATTTTACCGGCCATTGCTATTATTCCAAATAATTTGTCGACCTGGCCGAGGCTCGAGCCTACACTGACGTCTGGTATATCTATCGGTGTTTATAACAGATCTTAATTAAATGTCCTAAAAGGCTACGTAAGATTGAATTAGAAATAAAATTATTTAAGTATATTAATGATAGTTTATAAAATTAATTAAATTTTTAAAAAAATTCCATATAATTTTATAGAAAAATGTTAATTTTCCGAAAATCCATTAATACCTGAAACTAGTTTGTAATTTTAATGTGATTTTAGTGCTTAAGTAGGTTTTTCTTTTTAACAATAATTTTGACCTCAAATTTTCAAATTTCAAAATGATTTTAAAAACTAGTAATAAGTATATTAATTTTTGTATTCAGTAGAAAAGATAGATCTAAGATTTTATAACATTATGTTTATGCAAATAAATTTTAAATAAACCAACAATTTTATAAAAAAAAAATTAAATGTTTAAGTATGTATGTATATCAAAGCAATTATAAAGTTACGACGATTCACTCATTTCAAATTGGAGCCTAAGTGCAAACCAAATAATTTATTTTATTTAAATATTTCAATTCAACGAAAAGTGAAACAGCCGATCGAAAAATGATCTCTGCACCCTATATTTTGAACTTGTATGATGAAGAAAAGATAATTTTATCAATATTTCAGGGAACAACTTTATTTTCCGGTCGGTCAAAAAAGATATTAATCTAAAATCTAATCCATTCTGTTTTCTATATCTATCATTTTTTATTTCCTTATATTAATTTTGTTTTATATAAACAAAAATAAAAAAAAAATAGCAAAAAGATTGTAAACAACGTTGTTTTCATATACATGCTATATTGTCCGGATGTTGTCACAAGCTTCATTATATTTCAACACCTAATCATCGTGTGAAAAGTTCAGTATTTCGGAACTTATGCGCAATAAAAGTTTGTAAAATATTAAAGTGACATAACTATACATTGGAAAAAACAGATTGCTGTCGCAGCTAAATTATAGAAAAATTTTGGTAGAAAAAACTATATTCAGGTTTTCAAAAAGCAAAAAATTAACGCATAATAGTGGTTGAGAAATTGAACTAAAAAATGTATAAAAATGGTATGAGTGATACATATGTAATTCTTTTTCTCATTAAATTGTACCTATTTACAAGATTTAAAATCGTAACTGAAAATGCAAAAATTTTCACTTTTAAAAATACGAAAACTTAGAGAAATATTTTGTTTATATTTCTGTTTACACTATCAATAAGGTTTTAGGTGCATTGCGCATTTATAGAAGAAACTAACGTTTTTTTGAAATAATATCTATATACTTAATACTTATAGTATAGGGAGGGTAATGTGTCAAAATTTAATTCTGCAGAATCCAGACATCTGTATAGCATCACACCTTTTATTTTTATTTTTTTTTTTTTTCATGATCACTTTATATATATAAAAACAAAAATTAAATAATTTTAAATTCTATATGAAAAATTATGTATAACATAAAAATACTTAAACATGTTGTACGTAGATTTTACAAAGGGTAGTTTGATAAAAAGAATCAATGCTGTTTTTTCTCAAAATAAAAATCACATTCCCCTATGTAATAATAATGCACTGTATAAAATTTACAAAAACAAAATAAAAAATCCATCTGCTCGTAAGCTAGTGAAAAAAATCGTTATAATTTTATTATTAAAAAGAAAATACTTTTATTAGAACTAGGTAACACATAAAATGTACCTGAAGCTTATTTCAACAACGTACATTAAAAATATAATTCCGCCAAAATATTTAACCGGTGCGACCGATCTTCATTTTATTTTATTTTTATACATAAAATAATGTACATGTACTGTTGTAGATATAAGTATAGAAAATAAAATTAATGAATGCTGCATTATTGTTATTATATTTCGGTGATATACCAGTTTTCAGTTAATAAATTTATTAAAAAGTATAGTAGGGAACTATTACTATTTAATCAAAATATTAAAGCCAAAAATAGTATGCAATTTCGATCACATATTGCGTTACGTAGTCCGGTACCGGTACTGGATTATCATTGCGGCATATTCCGGATACATTGTCCTCTTCTAAAAAAAAGCTTAAATGAGCTTTCTATCAGAATAAATCATCGATCAAATTCCATGCAATGAATACTTAAGATATTATTTTAATCACAAAAATTCCAGTAATTTCTTAAGCACAGTGTTTTGTTTCCTGTATCCTGTCAGCCCTTTCTTCGAACTTCATATTTTCTTACAACAAATATTAGTTGTTCCAATATCTCTTCTATATTGTATTCAGGTCCGGCACAACGTATATTTCCGCGGTGGGTAGCAGTCAAAATTTTACTACTTCAATCGCAAATTACGAACTACGTTTGTAATTTGGACAGTACACTGCATCTGGGTATGAATTTAAGATGGCAACATGATTCAATTCAACAGAAAAGCTTCTCTCGTTAGAGGTAGATCATCCTCGTATGATCATGAGTCATGAAGCGCAAATATTCAGGAACAAGCTCAAAATTAACAAATTTCTTAAATTTTTCACTCAAGATTTTCGTCGCTTTAAATAATTTTGAGAATCTTTTTTCAAAGACATGGACAGATCAATGGAATTTTCAGATAAATTTAATGTTTAAAATTTATTGTGACAGTCTTTAAATTATTTTGAAGGACTTATTTATAATTATTTTGATTTTAAAAATTTTCCATAAAACAAATTTTTAAATTCAATTACGGGTTAAAAAAATTCTAAATTCTAATATGGGACTATGATTTCATTTAGCTAACTCGAAATTAATAATTGAGACATAAAATTAAAAAAAAAATAGAATAGTACAACAACAACATTAATGAATATTGGATTGTTTTCAATATTTCCATTCATAAACCAATTATATATCGAATATATCGAAGCATCTTTTACAATTGCTGATGCAGTTTATGGCTCAACTTTTTTTGTTGCAAAAGGATTCCACGGTCGTCTTATAGAAATCCATTTTCATCTCGCAGTCCCACTTTTTGGAACAATTCATTTTAAACTAAATTTTTATAAAAATATTCCCTGGGCCAGTTTAAAGTTTCTATCTCGCACTCTCATGTTTTAGCTTGAATGAAAGTGAACGAAACTACCCATATTTTGGCATCAATTTGATCGAAACCGGCCAAGTAGTTATAAGTTATTTTAGTACGCGACTGACAGATGTACAAGCAGAAAGTGAAAAGCGATGGTCCTATGGTAAACGGGATAAAAATTAATTTTCCCATTTTGATATTATCATTTTTTATATATACAGAGAACTTGAGATCATCTTAAATCATATTCAGTATAATTCACTTTCTTCATTTTTATTTTCGTTAGAAGAAAAATTCTTCAGCTGCAACAAATTTTGCACCCTTATATCAAAAAAAAATATTTTCTTAAAATCGTTATTTTCAATTTCAATTTTTTTTTTCTTTTCAATAATGTGCTTCCAAAGGATCTTTAAAAGAAATAAAAATAAAATCAAGTCCTTAATACTTTTAATATCTTCCCTTTTTTGCGCCTTTTATTATGAACTTAACGTTTTTATTACTTTATTTTTTTTTTTACATGTTGTGCACACGGAACTATATGATGACACAAAACGGAACCAAAATTACAGTTCTTCTTATTGCACACCTGTTTTCCAAAAAAAAAAACACACACACACAATCATCATGATATTTTTTTTTTCTAAAAAGGTTCTTAGGATCTTTAAAAGTGCGTAATATGAAAAACTATAAAAAAGTAAATATATGTTTGTTTGTACAAAATCATAGTGTTGTTATTATTTTTTCTCATATTATTATGATCACCACTATCTCAACTATATAACTACTAAAATAGTGTAATATTGAAATCATAATTATTTATTATTTATATAATGATGAATATGTTGCTCCACCCATTATGTGTTGATGTTGTGTGTAAAGTAAAGAAAGCGTTTTTTTTTTCTTTCAAGTTAAAGAAAAAGAGAGAGGGATCCTGTTCAGTGTTTGTTGTATACATATAGTGAATCACAGTAATTGGACGACACCACGTGCTATATATAGAAGAATGCCAGTTGACTGAACTTACATACTCGTACACATATAACCATTATTATTGCATTGTTATTTTGGGAAGAAGAAGAAAAAATAAATAAATAAAAAAAATTAAAATCTCAGCTGCTTCTCAATAAAACTTCTTTTTTCTTTTTCTTTATTTTTTTCTTTTAACTGCTGCGGTGGGGAATAATTTTTTATTTGAAAATCTCAAGATATTTTTTTTTGTTCAATCTTACTAACTTTAAAAAAATTGTTTTATTCTCTTGCGTCATTTATGGCATAACTGCTATTCTGTTAGCACACAAAATAAGTGGTGTATTGCATTTTATTTTATTTTATTTATTTTGTTTTTTATTTTTGTTGATTTTTTTTTGTTAAGCAAAGAGTAAAATAAATATTAAAAAAATTAAGTTAATTTATTAATTTATAAAAATATTTAAAATTATGGATAAATTTAGTTATAGTAAATGTCCCTTGAAAAAGAGACCAATTCATATAATTAGTGAAAAAATTGAAGAAGAAAGAGATGATCAATTAGAAGATGACGGTGAGTGTGGGATGTTGTTTTAGTTAAATAATAATTTGGTTTGAATATTATAATATAGCTACTGATGGATATTCAAAGCAAAAAAAAAAGTGCAATCAAGTAGTGTTATAAAGTCTAGAATCAAACTTATAGCACTTAAAACTATGCTATGCGACCGAACATTATGAATCTTAACTAACCAACCAATTATTTCACAAGATACGCTTAGGCATCTTAAACAGGATTAGTCATCTTAATAGTACATAGTAACTTCCAGACTAAGAATTCAGATAAATCTCTTATACATCATTTAAAATCATATACATATATTCTTAACAACACTCAACTTTTTTTTTTAAATAAAATTACTTAAAATTGAATTTTAATAAACAAAAAAATTTAATTTTTTCTTCTATTCAATACACAGAACCTATTGATTTATCAATACAAAAACATCCAAAGAGAATAATAAATACTCAAGTTTTGTATTCAGCATCAATGCCAATAGTAAAGAATTATTCACGTAAACTGGACAGAATTGAAGAAGAAAATTATAATGAAATAAATTCAAGTGTCATTCGATATAATGAAAAAGTCAAATTAATTGATAATAATAAGTTTCAATTAAAATCAGAACCAAGTGTTAATTTAGCTGATTTGATTTATAAAAACCATGACACATTATCTCCAATTAAGCAAGAATACAAAACAATTAATAATAATTTCATTAAAACTGAACCATATGATTCAAATATTGATTCAGGTATTCGTTACGATTTTACATCACCATCAACAGAAGAAGAATTATTTTCCGATAAACGTTATGTGGAAGCCGAAGATCTGACAGTTAAATTTAAGCCATTTCAAGAATGTATCAATGAAAATAATAATTATAATAATAATAATATTATTACAAAATCAGAGTCACAACCAAAATTTCGTAAAGAATTTCAAGACAGAACCAACAATGATCTCTATTACCAATGTAATATCTGTAATAAATGTTACTCAACATATGCCGGCCTATTAAAACATCAGCAAATACATCAACAAGTTAGAAATACTGTTTTAGTGGAACAACAATCTGCAAACATTAATCGTAGTACCGCCGCCGCTGCCTCCGATTTTTGTAACGAAGATTTTAATTTACAAAATCATCGTGGAATACAAATCCAGCGATACCAATGCAAAGATTGTGGTAAATCATATTCAACATATTCTGGTTTAACGAAACATCAACAATTCCATTGTCCCAATGCTGCCGGAAATCAAGTGAAAAAATTATTTAGTTGTAAAAATTGTGATAAAGTTTATGTATCACTGGGAGCACTAAAAATGCACATAAGAACCCATACATTACCTTGTAAATGCCCACTTTGTGGTAAGGCTTTCTCGCGGCCATGGCTTTTGCAAGGTCACATTCGTACACATACTGGTGAGAAACCATTTAGTTGTCAACATTGTAATCGAGCTTTTGCCGATCGATCAAATCTGAGAGCTCATTTACAAACTCATTCTGATGTAAAGAAATATTCTTGCCAGTCGTGTACAAAAACATTTTCTCGCATGTCTTTATTAGGCAAGCATTTGCAAGGCGGTTGCCCCGGTGGTGGTGGACAAACAACACAAAGTCAGCAAAATAGTTTTCAACAACATCACTATGATGAAATCTCAATGTATAATAATGACAACGCATCTCAAAATTCTGATAATTTGTACAATAATAATTATGATTATTCTAATAATTTTATTAACGACAATATTGATTACAATTCTAGGCCATTAAGTAATGATGTTAATGATTATTAAGGGCTGCAAAAGTTAATTTTAAGTAAATAATAAAAAAAAAACGGGTACATCCTTTCTTCAGTAGCGAAAGGGAAGTCGGAAGTCTGAGATTTTAAAAGATTTTGCCTATTATGTTTTTTTTTTAATGAAAACGAAATAATTTTATTCATTGAAAATCAGACATTTTTAAAATTTTATTTTATTTATGAAACTTGAACCAAAAATAATTATTTAATAAACTTTTACTATTAATTAGGGAGATAAGCTCAATGTGTATAATTGAAGCGTATTAACTTTCGTTGTAAGAAAATTAAATAAATTAAATTAAATATGAAATCATTTAAAAAGTTGAAATAAAGTTCAACGCCCGCCCGTCACTCATATTTCAACTACACGTTGAGACTAACTCCTATATAAATGTTACAAATTAAATTATTCAACGCTTATTAGTCAGTTTAATTATTCTAGTAATTTTATATTATTTATTCTTATTTAGTTACATAGGTAAGTAAATTAATATTTTTAATTTTGTGTTTTAATTTTTGTTGAGTTCAACATTTATTAAAAACAAAAAAAAATTTTTTGACATGTATTTTGTTATTTGTTAAATTTATAGACAAGATAAATCTGTAAGTATTTTATAATTTCTTTAAGATTATATTTCTATATAATATTTATATTAATAATTCATTCACAAATAAACAAAATTATGAAATAAGAAATAACTATAATTTGAAGATGTTTGTCATAGAAGTTTTTTTTTATTTTCATAAATTAATTTATTATATATTATGTATTAAGGATCATTAATCCTTATCTTTTCTTTCAACCAATATTCCATGCATTAATGCATTTTAATTTAATTTTCGAATAACATCTGTACATATGTAAAATATATATTTCATATTTCATAGACATTTTTGTATATTTATTTATTACTGACAACATAAAATTAGTTTTTCAGTAATTCAAGGTTATTTTTTTTTGTTTTGAAAATTGTTTTCATATAAATGCATTTGTACATTGTTATACTTACATAGATTTTAAGTCATAAAATATATATTTATATTCTGTACCTTAGAAATAAATTTGAATAAAAATACCAAAAGTTTTCAAAAAAGTTTCTATTTTTTATTGTCTTGAATTGTTAGAGTTATAATATTGTAAACGACTAGAACTATACAAATGAAATATTCAAATAATTAATTTTAATAAACTGATTTAACTAAGTACCAAAAATAGACAATACGTGATGAAGTTCCGCAGTACGAACGAAATATAGTTATATAGTTTTATTTCAATTTTATTTCTTACATTCTTTTGAATTCTTGATGATCAAAACCAATTTCGTAAAAAACTTATTTTATGTACATTTGAAATATTATTTACGTTTAACATAGTTATTTGACTTTCCCTATAGAAATACGATAATTCTAACCATAGGCCCTTAGAGAGTTTCAATGTGGCCCGGGCCGAAAACTTTATGTGGGCCCCATACCTCTCTATTTAGTTTAATTGTAAAAAAAATTACGAAAATTATGTAATAGAATTATATAAAAATAAAATTAAGGCCGTACAAGCTTTAGAATTGGCAAATTCTTAATAATTTTAGAAAAATCAAGCTTTCGTTTATAGTCGCAATTTATATTTAGGTTTGATAAACAATTTAGTCTTTCTTGAGACATTATCGATCCGTTAAATTTTTTTATTCTTTTCATGGTACTAAAGCTTCTTTCAGCGCAAGCAATAGAAACGGTTAGAATCAAAAATATATAAAAATAATTGACAAATTTGGCAACAGCTGTATTAAGTTCTCTTCAAGAATGTTTTTTAGTAAATTTTCAAGTAATGGATCTCTGTTACAATTAGTTCTATAAATATTCTTTAAAAATATAAATTCATCAATTATTTCAATAGAAATTTTCTTTGACCATTTTTCTAGCAATCCGTTCGCTGAAACTTTTATTTCTTTCTCAGATAATCTTCAAATATTCAAATAACTTTAAATAATTTGCAAATTTCAAGCATCATGATTTAAATCGCCTTGACAATCCAGATATTTCAGAATCAATAATACAGAAGAAAATGTTGTGTTCCTCAGAAGCGGATTGTGTTTGGTAATTGCGTGTTGTTCCAATATTTTTTAAAAGTAAAACCTATACTAGATATTTTTTCTACTATGTGAATAAATTTTAATAGATTTTCTAATAGAAAGCTACAAATTTGCTGATTTTTTTTTTAAATTGGGGTCTGATACTAACACTACGTTTTCCCTCCGTGGAACTAAGTCGAATATGAAACATAAATATAACAATACCGAATTTTTTTATACTAATATAATAAGCAATGCCAATAAAAATTTGTAGCAATTTTTCTAAATTACTCACATTCAGATTTAATTAAATTATAATACGAAAACTAAATATTAGATATTTGTATTTAAATTTTGTTTTAAGTACATTTTTACTTAAATTTATGTGACCAAAATTTATTTCAAATATATATTATACCTACAAATATATAAGTTTTCCTTAAATATTCTTTCTTTTCTGAAATAAAATAACACAATTTATTGCTTAATCAAAAATTATACACCTCCGTAATAAATTAATAATCAACTCTATACAGTATGAATGTCTCTAGTATAATAATTTTGATTTCCTCAAAGCCTTGTAATTTATTTAGTTTTTATTTTTAATTTTTTTGTAACAACGACAACGAAGACGAAGTCTTCCAAACAAACAACCATATGTATACAAAATACAATATTTACAATTACAAAAATTATTTTCTACTTGTTGTATTCAACACACGGTAGCTCATTAGTAACCTGTCGTGATTTTGCGCTTAACTTTTTTTTTTTGTTTTTTGTAACATTTTAGTTAAATTTTTGTACTTATGAAAAATTACTTCATCGTTATTAATTTATTTAATAATCGCTGCAAAAAAAAAAGAAAAACAAGAAAACATTTATAAAAAAAAAATTAAATAATTTACCAGGTTAATCAATAAATTAATTAAAAAAAATAATATAGCATCGTGCTGTATATCGCAAATGAAATATAAGGCCTGTTTTCTACATTTTAATCAATCGCTTTCTCTATCCATGTACGATTATCCACAAAAATATGCGGAATGAATGAGAGAGAGAGAGCCTCATATTTGAATGAGAGTAAACATATTTTAGCATAAAAACTATCGAAATCGTTTCAGTAGTTTGGTAGTTCTACATTATTGAAGGAAAATGGTCGAAGATCCAAAGAAATAATAAACACTCAAGACGGACTCATAAGATTTTCGAACAAATGGAACTGTTCGAGAATTAGCCTATAAGTTTAGAACTAAATTAGTATTAGAGGTGGTCGTCCTGGCGCAGTAAGATCAGTTGATAATAAATTATATAATTTTAATTTAATTTGACCTTAATTCAATTTTGCGTAAAAAATTTTTACTTGTATATAAGAAACTTGAATTCAAAAATTAATGTTTCTGTGCGAACTGTAAGCCTGAGATCTTGAATCAGTGAATCCATTGATTTAAATAATTTAAATAACAATAATTTTTTATCATTTTCGCTTTAAGCTCCTCGCATTGTACATAAATTCGGAAATTTCATTCATCTTCTTAAAATTTCTAATTTAAACCTTCTGTCTACCCCACTTTTTCAAGAAATTACCACATGTATAATATAAATTTCCAATTGTTGCCTTTTTTATACATACAAAAATTTCTCAAGTAGGTGTTTAAGCCGCCTCAAGTGATGAGAATTGTGTAATCACCTAGTCAGACAATACTCATCAGACAAAAAAAAAAATTAATTAAACATTTCTTTAGGAAATTTCAAAATTTTATCCTTTATAAATAACTACTAAAAATAAAAAACTACAAAAAAAAAATTATAATAAATTTAAAAAAATAATTTTCAACATAATGTAATCTTTTGTGTATACAATGAAATGACTTAAAAAAAAAAAAAAAAATTATTGAAAAAAATAACTAAAACTAAAAAGTAAAAACATGTAAAATTCAAGGGGTGCCCACGCGATAACAAAACTAAAAAAAAAAGTTTAATTTTAAAATGATTATACTAATTAGAGGAACACCTTACATCATGAATCCAATCATTCAAAGTGAAAAGAAGAATAAAAGAAAATTATTCACTTGTTTTTGCGGAAACTAATATTGGGTTATAAAATAAAATAAATGAAAAAAAAAAAAACACTAGATGGGCGCCAACGCATTATTCTTTTCTCTGTCGCTGTCATATTTTTATTTTTATATTAATTTTAACTATATACATAAAACATAAATCCATTACTTTTTTAGTTTTTTAGTATGCCCTCATCATAATGATCAAAAGATTTTGAAAATATTAATTTTGAGTTTTAAATTTCAATAAAAATTTGAATTATCAAAAAGATATACGGTCACAAAATCGTAGAAAATCAACGATGATTATGAAACGATAGTTAGAAATACAAATTTCTAGTTATCTATAGGCTATGGCAGTGGTGTCCAATCTTTTATATTAAAAAAATCATTTTTTCAACCTAGCTCTACAGATTACAAATAAATTACATATTTTCATATTTTAAAAAAATTGATTGAAAACATAAAAAAAAAAACGTTTTTCATTATCAATTTTACGCTTCTTGTTCATTGTGGTGATTCAGTTCACTAATTATAAGTTAAAAATATAAACACTTCACAACTATGTTAATCATAATGTGTATATATTTTTCGGGAAAGTATCGAGTACGAAATAATAAATATATAAAAACAAGTTATAAGAAACTTTCATTTTATATTTTTTTTTAATTCTTAAATAAGTAAAAAAAAAATTTTTAAGAAAGATGCTTTCTGTCGAAAAGCCATAAAAAGTTAAAAATAAGAATTTAGTCTTGCAAGGTCTTGATATTAAATGCTGAAACTATTTTAAAAAGCGTGGACAAAGACAACTTCAATAAAAAGCATCTAAAAAGGAACAGAAAATCTTAAGGTTTTTTTTGTATAAATGTGAAATATGATTTTATGAAAATTTGAAGTAGATAGATGTATTAATAATAAAATTTAAAACATGACGGGTAACAATGCTTAGCAGGCGGGCTGTAGTTTGGGCCCAACTGGGCTATAGTATAAGCAAAATTAATAATTGAATATTATTACGTTTAAGTTTAACATTTATAAGATATTAATTCTTTATTAGTTGAATCCTTAAGAATTCATATTCATATTATTATACCTTGTACTCTCTAATCTAAAGTATAATATATAAATATTTTTCTGATATTAAATTAAAAGAAAGATACGAAGAAAACTCTCAATAATCAAAACCTAACATTGAACATGCATATCTATTTTCCAGGCTTATGATATTAAAAACTAATGTAAGGAAGAAGTACTGATTTACTGATTGTGATGACTAAATCGAAACTATTGAATTGACAAACATTAAATGTTGACAGTATATGCTCCTTTTGAGACTCAGGCAAGCAATAATAAAGATTTTTTTTTTTAAATTCATGAAGAAAATTTTTTTATCAGTTTTAGACATAACTCGATCTGATTATTTAAACTGTATTACTCTCAAATGTCATTAAATGAAGTTGCACGAAGATAACAAAATTGACCAATTTTCCGACTAATATTTGCCAAATGAACTGATTCTTTTAATGAAATTTGTAAATGGGGCCTTGAATGAACAAGGAATCCAATGTATTAACAACAATTGTTACAATACAAATTAAAATAAAAACTGCAAATTATATAATTTGGAAACTTTCCATACAGATAAATTTGTGTAGAAAAATAAAAAAAAAACCCATACAGAATGGTCAAAAAATATTTTTCAATAAACAAATTATTATAATTCTTTTATCACCGAAATAAATATTATGTTTAAAATTAAACTTGATTATTAAGGCATAAATCAACTTCAAATTATTGTCTCAATCATATAATCATAAAAGCTTATTCAACCGAATTAACAATGTACATTCGATATATAAAAATTTTATTACATAGTTATAATAATGGTAGTTATGAAACTTCAATCTCAATTATTTTCTATATAGGTAGTTAAAATAGGAGCATTTTTTTTTTTTTTTTTAGAATTTAATTAAAAAAAAACTTAAGGAAGGAGTCTAAAAACTTTGCAAATTAAAAATAAAAAAAAAAATAAAAATTGCGTGGACGGTATATTTATAATTTAACTAAAATAATAATAATATAAAAGAACTTTTAGTAGGTGCGCCTTTTACAGAGATTAGTGAAAAAAGTGATTCATTGCGCATTAATAAAATAATTATCATTTACATATATTTTATGATTTGAGGTTTGAGACATATTATATTCTTGAATTTAATAACTTTGTCTCTATAATAATAAGAATAATAATAAAATTATAAACAGCGTTTTCAATTGAAAAATTTCATTTGAATATCTTTTTTTTTTTAATAATAAGAAGGTCGGATAAATATTTGTCATAAAAAAAAAAAATTACCATTGAATATTAAAAAACAGAATATTTTAAAAATATTTTTTTTAAGTGTTCTTTTTAAATCAGATTCCTACGAAAACTTTTGATTTCATATGCAGAACGGAAAAAGTGAAGTTTTCTTTTAATTTTGTATAAATCCAATATCAATGATACAAGTAATAATAATAACCAATGTACTAGGGCTTCTCATTTCCCGCAATTTTCAAATCCCGGGATCCCGGGACAAAATTTTTCATATTCCCGGGATCCCGGGATCCCGGAATTTTTTTATAAGCCCAAATTAAACAAAAAATTATCTCATAAAATAATGCCATGCTTTCGATCCACTTCAACTTGACATGATGGGGTTACCTAAGTTGATATTTTACATAATAAAAAAGGAAAATACTGCATTATCAAAAATTAGTTAACAACTTGAAATTTGCTTTCTAATCCTCAAACTTCGATTATTTTAAATAAATTTTAATTCTATATATATTAAACTGCACTTATTTATTTTTTAAATTCTATATACCGACTTCACTTCGTTTCCACAAACTTAGAAAGTCAAAATTGACCCACTTCCCGGTATCCAATCGAGCTTAAATTTCATTTAGCATTACACGCACACCTTTATATAAACTTCACATTAGGGTGACAATGAAAAAACTTTTTTTGATTTTCTAAGGTCTCACCCGAAAAATGTGTTCACTTATATGAGAAAATAAGTCCCTGAAAATTTCATCCTAATCAAATAACATTTACCACTTGCGCCAGCCGTTCAAAATTTTTACCTGAAATTAGTACTAAAATACGAGTTATTTGAAGCAAAAACAGTGGTTTTATTTATAGAAATGAGTTCTGAACATTAATTTTTAGTTAAATTTTATTTTATTTTGAAATTGTTTTAATATTATTAATTTATCTGGTTTGGGTAATTCCTGTCGATGCTGTTCAACTACCTTCTATTCTTATTGGTTGGTCAAACAAGAATTGAACGATTCGATTAAAGGTACTCCCCTTTCTGCTACATCATTCACAACTTTTAATTTGTTTATTTTATTTTGATTACTACGATAAAGATTATTATCACACCAAGTTTCAGGATCTTTCAGGAAGCTTTGGTCAATCTCTAATACTTCCAAAAATCTCAAAGTATTAGCGGAAACAAAGTCTGACACTCACTGGAACTTATATCGGTTTCATCAATATTTATTCTAGGTAAATATGGTGTTTCATTTTTTTTGTTTAAATTACCAACGATCTTCGATTTCATAGCACTATCAACAGAATCATCAAAAAGTGGTAGGCCAACAAGAACGTCATTAAGGTATCAAAGATGTCTTGAAAAACATTTCAGTGCAGCATTGCCAATAGACGCATTAATTTCTTTGTATGCTATTAATTCTTTCAGCAATTTTAGGTCATTGTTAGGAGCTAAGGCCGCGGACGGAGTTGTGAACCAATATTTAACATAAGCTTGTATAACGAAGTTATTAAATAATCTCAAATTTTCTCTTTCTTTTTTTGTTAGGTGGAATTGTGATCGAAAATAAATTTTTAAACCATAAATTATTTTTGCCATCCATCTTTCTCTATGATAAGCACCTGGAGCATAGACCCAAGCACTTTGACTTACTTCAGGTGTTTCACCGAGATACAATAGAACCAGTTGCAATAATTCTTTATAATCATCACGAGCTTGGAACTGTTCTAGTTGATGTTTCAAGAAAATAACGATTTGATCTTTTATTTGCTCAAATTGCAAAGCACTTGATTTGTTTTTAAGACCAGATTCATATTTTCTTTTATCCAATGAGCTAAATGCCTCAGAAAATTTTTGGAATAATTTGATTGAAGTCCCACTTGAAATAACTGTATAGAATATATATTGGTCTCCTTTTCTGTTTCGTATTTTTCTATGAGAGGTTCAACTTAATACTTAATCAACTCAAATATATATTTCCAGAGAATATGGTTTGGGTTTGGTGTGAATGAATAATTATTAAATAGTTATGTAACGTTGAAATTTTTGATTTTTTTTTTTAACTTGAAATTTAAACGTTTGTGTTAATTTTTTGCTTGCATTTAATCTAGGCCAATATAATAGAAAATGACAAATTAAGGAAGCGATCTTTTTTGAACTTCCGGGGCTTGGCGCGACCTTTTAAACTTGAGCAATCAAAGTGAAATTTTCAGTATATCACTTTTAGACCACAGTGAACCATAAAAGAAAGTGAGACCAAGAAATTTTCAAACTTTTTTTTTCTCCATACATTTGATTGTCGCCCTACTTCACATCCTGGTCTCCAAACTTAGTAAGTCAAAATAGATCCAATTTCCGGTATCCAATCGAGGTAAAATTTTGCACATAACTTTGTCGTCGATAACAATATACTTTGGCATCACATACTCATCAACAAACACACACACACCTTTATATGAACTTCATATCAATTGCCTCGCATATAAAGGATTTATATCAAAAACTTTGTTTTTATGGGTTGTGTTTTTTCTATACCAAAATTGTATATTTTAATTTTAGCTTTATACTGAAACAGTGAATGAAATTTCGAGTATGTGATATATAAACATCAAAAGTTAGCATAGCACTAATAATGAAGGTCCCCCGTAATTGTATAGAAAATAATCTATATATTGTACTTAGCGCTATACCAACAGTATACGCCGCATTCAGCAATCACTTAATTAATTCTGTCTAGCTTAGATATTAACCTAAGCCTAAAATTTAGTGCAATCACTATTATATTTTTTAATTAAGTGGAAATCCCGGGATTTTTGGTTGAAATCCCGGGATTACGGGATTCAATTTTACCACCGGGATCCCGGGAAAACGGGATCCCGGGATCCCGTTTGAGAAGCCCTACAATGTACCAAATGCACATGTAAAAAAATTTCTTAACTGCGATATTAACATTATTTTTTTGTTTAAATATTTATTTAAAGTGTCATATAAATCCACTTGATCAAGACTTGATGATATCGAAAAAAAAAATAAAAACTTTGTCAAGTGTACAAAATATATATTTAGCCACCATATGATTGATTCTCTGAAAACATATCGATTTGGTGGCATTTACATTATTTATTTATATTAAATATAAACATAAGCTAAAGAATATCGTGGCTTAATTTACATGATGATGATGATGATGATTTTAAGTTTACAAATGAAGAAAAGTAGTGTTCTTTGGATGGATATGTCCAAAAGTTAGGAACAAGTTAATATTATTTCAATAATATGTAGTTAAACGAAAAATTTTAACAAAGTTTTGCGTCTTAAGTCTTTCGTTTTTTTTTGTATCATTAATATTGATAGATTTTAGAATGTGTAACTCAATTTTTATGAATTAGATATTTTAATGAAGTTAAATTGGATTCTAGCGCTTAATATTAACAACAATACTTTATTATTATGCTTTAATGTTTTCTTACTGTTATTTATATAAATATAAAGTTTAACTCCGATAAAAATGTCATAAGTCCAATATATCTGTCTGTATTAGTCCTTTTTTGTATGTAATTTATAAACTTCTTAAGCAATGAACCGTTTTGGGCAGAACCAGTACCATTGAAAGGGTTATTTTCGGTAGATGGGTTATTGGGGGGTTATTTTCATGACATTTGATCGCCTACTCTCAGCGCTTGACAATAGATCTTTCTGCCCCATGTATGCGCAATTTGTATTATTTTTTTGTAACTAACGTTTATTATTAATTAAAGTGAAACAACGTTTGCCCTGTAGTTGACTTATAACATTAGATCAAATTAATTCTAACACTATTATGTCTGAAAGGGGCGGCTCTAACGGGCGTTGCACATGGCAGGGCCCAATCAGCAAAACAATGAAACTAAAAATTTTCCAAAAGTTATAACATTAGATCAAATTAATTCTAACACTATTATGTCTGAAAGGGGCGGCTCTAGCGGGCGTCGCACATGACGGGGCCCAATCAGTAAAACAATGAATTTAAAATTTTTCCAAAAGTTCAATTCACAATGCCAAAACGTAAATTTTACAAAATGTTTACTATACGCGTTCAGCGTTCATTACAATACAAAGCGAAAATCTTAGTCTAAAATCATGTTACTGAATTTCGTGTAATATACCAATTGATAAATGTAGAGGTCAATCCTACGGTAATGCTGCAAATATGTCGCGTAAAAATTAAAGTCTGCAAGCGCGTATAAAGCAACATAGTCCAACAGTGCTTTTCTTACCATGTATGACTCATTCTTTAAATCTGATAGGAAATTATTCAGCTGAAGTTGTAATTCCATGTTACCTTCTAATTTTATTATTTTTTGATAATTTAGTTTATAGAAATAATATTTAAATGAAATTATTTTTGTTTAAGGTTTTACATTAAATTTTAATATTGTTTTATTTATTTTTTTTTAAATACACTTAAAAATAAATCAAGGATATTTTTATTTATCCATATCCATTAGTGGGTAGTGGCAGGGACCCAATTTTTTTTCAACGTCAGGGTCCCCCAAAACTTTAAAACCGCCTCTGATGTCAGACTGACTTATCAATAGCTGAAACTATTGAAGTTTGGACAGTGGAATATGATTATCTCTTTAAGACACTCAATAAGGAAGAATTTTTGAGAATTAGTCAGTAATAAATCTGTTAAAACCTGTTGCCAAATTTATAAAGAGACTTTTGCAATTTTTTTTTTTTTTATTCAAGTTTAAAATTAATTTTTATTTCTGAACAATATTAAAATGTATTTAAAATTAAACCTGATATTTATATTATATTTAAATTCGAAAATTGTTCTAAACATTAATATGATGACAATGTTTTGTTAATGTCCATCTAATCTTGGAACATAGAGGACAAGTACACAATTCATTCAAATTCAATACTTGAGTTGTGTATTTTTGTTCAAAAAAAAAATTTTGCAAATTTATCAAAAACTAAATATCAGGTAGTTGGGTGTTCAAAAAAAAACAAAAAAAAACAAAAAAATAAAAATTTATTCTGTATAAAAATATTTTTAAAAGAAAAGTTGGAGGAGTATTAAATATATGTACATATATATTATTTGTTGTTTTTCAACCAATACTCGGTCACGTTTTATTCAAATTTAATCATCATATAAAGATAAAAAAAAATGTGAATAAAATATAAATCCATCTCTATATATATATATATAGCAGTTTTACAGGTATACTACATTCGGGAGAATTTTCATTACCGTTGTTGAAACTGCAACAAAAAAATATACATATTTATTTTGGTATTTATTTTTTCTTCAAGAATCAGTAAAGATCGAAGCATTTGAAATGAAATAGTATTTATTCAAAAAAAAAAAATGCATACAATTAATTTTTTAAAGGTTATCACTCTACATTTCCATTGAAAAATAAATTAATTATATTTAAAAACGTAGCAGGATTTTGTTTGTCGAAAAATAAAAAAATAAAAACTATAATATTATACATACTTACAAGTTTATCGAAAAATTTGTATTTAAAATAATACCTAAAAGTACTATACTTTGTGTAAGCATCGTAAAGGGTGTTTTTTAAGTCCAATAGAACTTCAAATTGTAAAAAATAACACAAAAAATTAAATTTTAATCTAAAAAATATATTGGTTCGAAATATCAATCAATGGCATTAACATTTGAAAATAATTTCGGGGATATGTTCTTGACGAAGCGCATTCTCGACTTCCAATTTTGGCCCACTTTTTCGAGCGCAATTTTGGCCCACACTTTCGAGCGCAGATGGAGGATTATATGCGCTATAAAAATCACGCAGTCGTCTGTAAGATTCGCGAATCGACGACTGATTTTCGAAGTAAATTTGGTAGCGTTGTTCGAGCGTGAGTCTATTCATTATGATTTGCCAGACTATACTAACTGACTGTTAATTTAAGTGTGCGAAGTACGACAGCTCAATTTACCGTTAACCGTTTCGAAAGTTCTATCTAAGACAAATAGCACCCTTTACGTTTCGAAGGAGAAGAAGAGATTTTTTTCTTTACAGCATTATTATTTTTGGTATAAATTTTTAAAAATAAACACAAAATTCAGATGCGAATAAAATCTTGAGATTTTTTATGTTGTGTGTGTAAAGAAAATAAATATTAAAATATTTTTAAGTCGTTCCACATGTTCGGTGCTAAATAAAATCCGTTTAAATGCCGACTAATCCAGTCTTTCGAAATGTAAAATGTGAGATTAAATCATATTTCTTGAAATTTCAGTAATATTCCGTAATTTTTCGTTTTAGTTATTTCCCTACTTTGAACATATATTATTGCTATAGAAAATCATTATATTTATTGCTAGAAAATTATATTTTGTATCAATAACAATAATCCACATTGCACTATCGTCGTAGTTTAAAACCGAAAAATGTTTGTATATTGATTATTCTGTATTTTAATTATAATTATGTATAGTTGAATAAAAAATAACATAGTATTACAGAAAACAAAAATCACCACTAGTATAGGATCGAAGATATTTTTTCCTGTTTTTCTTTCTACTTGAATTTAATCTCAATTCTTCTACCAAATTCTAAAAAAACTCAAGGCAATTACAAGAAAAATAAAAATCAACACTATTCTACTATACATCTTATCATTCGAAATGGTTTCAAATGAATTTGGACAACATTTTATTACAAAAAATTTTAAAACCACCACATAAAAAAGCTTTCATTTAACAATATCCAAATTAAAAATATTTCGGGAGCATAGTATAGAGGTGCATTTTTAAAGAAATAAAACGCTTTGTACCTAAAATATAAGTGAAGCGTTTAAGGAAAAAGTGTTTCAACCGGGCAAAAAAAAGTGTTTGATTTGAAAATTTGCATTGAAGACACATAGAAATATTTTTTATACACGCAGACTTAATATCTACTTTGTCTTCTGGCTTATTAAAAAAATTGCTAAGACCCAAATAAAGTCTGTTTTGAGACTTTGTTCAGTACACTTATCTGCTCGCTGTGCAGTTTAAATAGTTAGTGTTTTTCTCGCGCTGTTGTTCTTAATTTCTTATTCACCTTTTTTCAAAATTAGTTCCAAAGTAGTCTAATAACTACTTTCAGTTCTACTATAGTCCACTTAATTAATATCTTACATTATCAGTTACTGGACCATGACAATTTACCCTTTTCCTGTTTTTCAAATTTATTTACACAAGCTATATATATCGTTCAATAAAAATATAATAATCTTTGTCAACTGATCCATTTTTCTTTTCAACGCCTCCTTCAACTAACCAAGAGCTCTGTATAACATCTTTGTTAACGAAAATGCATTAGATTTGGTACATTTAGCAGAGCCAATAAATATTATGGTCAATTTGTTCATTTGCTTAAAGCCTTTAACAAAAAAAACTATGTATTTAATCAGTTTTAAACTAGATATTTTTTTAAAGTGAAAAAATAAAAAAAATAATAATAAATAGGGTAATTCAATGAAATTTTAAGTTTTCTTCTTTTTTTGTTTATGATTTTAATTTGGTATATTCCTAATCCGATCAAAAAATAAGAAAAAAAAGTCATTATTATTATTATTATTATTTTATTTTAAATGAAAATCGTGATTTAAAATTTTTTAGGCATAAAAGGAACAAAACTGTTTTCAGATTTGATTTAAATACAAAAAAAATGAAATATATAGGTATTTGAATAAAAAAAAATAAATTCAAAATATATTTTAGTGATGTATATATTAAAGTGTATTCAATTTTTTTTTATTTAAGTCAAACTGAAAATAGAAGCGCCAAATTTATAGACAGTTATCATGAAATTATTTTGCAAAGTATGTACTTTTAATTCTATGGCAAAATTTCATAATTAAGATTCGCGTAGTAAAATTATTATTCACGTGATTTTCAAAAATTAATCATTTTGCAAAAGGGCTCGAAATTTATAGTTATTTTGCAATAACTATAAAGAAAAATTAAATTGTCAAAAATCTGTAAGCTAACATTTCGACGATAATTTTTATGCACTTTCGAAATATTTTTTTTCCGATTTTGAAAACGGTTCTATGAATTACATATATCCATTATGATAAAATAACAACAGTCCTGGTCATAACGTACGTATTGGGCATATATTTTTGAAAAGAATAGGTTGTGGAAAAACTTCTAAAACCGACCGACCATGTTAGAAGTAATTCTATAAATGGTTGTTAGAACTTGGAGCAAATCAAGAAAAACAACACTATTCGCATTTTTTTGAGAGTTTCTTACTTACAAAATTCATGCTTTATAAAAATAATGCGTGCACCAAATTGACAACGAATAAGTCCGATTTTATACGTTATTTATAATATTTCCATTAATGATTAAAAATAATTCTTCTTGCACCCAAATCAACATTCATCGAAATCTTATTCCTCAAATCCCGCCGAACTAATTTTTAATTCGTACAATACAAAATTTAAGAAGATTGAATAATGTCAACTTTCTCATGATTTAGAACCTTTTTCCTTGTCTACCTATCGAATTTCCACAAAACGGGGAATTTCCCCACGACGTAACGGCAGTGCATCAAGTATCTGATCCAATCAAATATATTTTAAATTTTTTAATTGTTAAATTTTCTTTTGATAAATCTTATTTCAATTTGAAATAAATTAGTCCTATAAATGAATTGAAAAACCGTGTTTCGAAACTAAATTAAAAATACTTGAAGAGGAGAAACAAAAACCTACATCAACTACTTATTTTTGCAATTGCCATAATGAATTCAACAATTATAAGAAAAAATTTAAATTACATTTTCTTCTAACTTTTTAAAAACAAGAAAATACTCAAAATTCATTATAATTTTTAGGATTAATTAATTTCATAATCTTTTAGTTTTTTCGCCAATTTTTAAAACTTGTTTGCTTTACAAACTTTTAATGATATTTCGTTGTTCTTAAGATTCGTTTCAACTAAAGCCGAATTTAAAAGTTCTATTGTAGCTATGGTGAGCTGCCTCTTACATCAATGCAGTAATGCAGGGTTGATTTCATAAAATTATTGTTCATACAGTGATGATGATACATGACAAATTTATAATATTATTCTAGTATGTATAATATTATTCTAATATATATAAAATTAATTCCTACTAGCTTGACATCGGTTAAGAAGCAGTTTTTCATCATGTTACACCGTATGTTGTAACCAGTGATGAGCTGAATAAATTTTATCAACCGGTTCGCATAATTTTTTGAAAAAATGTGAAATATTTTAATATTTTATCTTAATACATGTGTTATACATAATTTATAATTGTACAAAACTTTATTCTACATACTGCCATATTTTTATTTGATTTTCTGAACATATACTTTATGTTCATTTTTTATCATGCACATCGACAGCCGAGGAATTATTCCACTTATCCACCGGTTTCTTGATTGTATCAAATCCGATAAATAACGAATGGTCAGTCTGGATCTTTGTCACTACATATTATATTCATCAGACTGACACCCCTTTCAACAATTGTTATGACTCTGATTATTGTTGTTATTGTTGACTCTGATTATTGCAGTGTCTGATGAAACTGGTGAACAAAAGCTAGTAGGACTATCACAATACTTTAACCCATTTATTTTCTGCACTAATGACATTTTTTAATTCTCCGTATTATAATAGGTATATATTTTAAATTAAAACTGGATTATTTTATCACATCATCATCACCTAATTTCCAAAATATATATATATATGATATATATATTTTATTTTTTTTAATAATCACCAAATGGCGCAAAAACCGTCAAAAGCTAAAAATATTCAATTTTAAATTATTACGCTTTTAATAAATTTAAATTAAAAAAAAAAAAAAAGTAGTCTTTTTTTCTTAAATAAAAATCCCTTTTATGAAAAATCTTATTTTATTGTTGTCTGAGATGAATAAATAAATAATAAAAAAAAAAAATTAAATTAAAAAAAAAAACAAAAGCAAAATAATAAAAAAAAAAAAAGCATAATATAACCTGAATCGATTGTTAACGATAAAAATCGCAGGTATATATAAAATGAAAAAAAAAGTGTGATCAGAACCATCGAAAATAAGGCAAACCATTAAAAAGCACGTCTCATTAAAACACTTTTTCCCATCCAAATATAATAACCATACAAAAATAATGTTCGCATTTTTAAGACTATTTTTAGCTTTTTTTTTATTTTTTTTTTATTTATTTTTTTTTTAATAATAATAATTCTTATACCTACATAGGTTCTTTTTATGAGAGTTGTTAAAATAAAAAAAATAAAGCAAGTAACAGGTTAAAACTTTGCGGTAAATTACCTGAAGCTAAAAACTACGATGCATCAGGTGGGTTTTAGTATATTTTTTTTTTTATTATTATTATTATTATTACATTTATTCTTGCCTGAAAAATAAAAAAAAAATTTATTTTATTTTTTCTTACTTGATGTAGTTTTGAAAAAAAGAATTATTTATACGTTTTTTATTTTTTAAACTAAAATATAAGCAACCTGACATTTTTTTCATTTTTTCAAGTAAATCGTTAGACTTTCATTTTACATTTATTTTATAGGCTGATATTTGACCTAAGTTTTTGCATTTCAGATTTTAAAAAAAATTTTTGTTTCGGGAGATATGACGATTCTTGTGGCAGAAGGCTTGGAAAATTTTGAAACTTCAAACTATCATCTCTCTGTTGTTAAATTTACATGAATATTTTCACATATCATTTTAAGTACCTATTCGTGCGGGCTTTCTTTGCAGGTGCTGGCAACTCGGTGTTGCCAGTTCAACCCATAGAGAAACCCTAAAAACACTGAAAAAACAAAAAATGGATTTTTTCATTTGAATGTACTCCCTCAATTTTCAACCGATTTGGTCACTCTATACCTTTTTGAAAAGGTCTTTCAGACCACTTTAAAAAGCCGTTTTCGCAGGTTGAAATTTTTTAATGTTTTAGAAGATGATTCACTTGTTAGAATTTCCCCATACAAAAAAATTACCATTTTTAGCCATTTTCAAAAAAGTTGTACTCCATGATCTTACGTACGATATTTCCCAAACTTCGCAGTCATATTTATACCTTTCCAAAGCCAGTCCAGTACTTTCGGATTGGCGGCATTTTATATAAAACCAGTTTTGAAGCTTTTTGGTTCGATTTTTGCTCAGTTTTAGTGTTGTTTTTACTGTATATATTTTCGAGAACTGTTTTAAACAGACTCCCCTTCCATTTCACTTTCATAGACATTGTCATATAAGCTTTGAAATTCTTTTTTTTTAATGTTTCTTCCACATCAATTTCATTTTCTTTCCAATTTTCTTTTCCAAACTTATAACCTAAACTTTTTGCTATTGTAATTTGTTTTTTCAGTATTTAATCCCATCTGATTTTAGAATAATTTCTGAAAAGCAAGTTCAATAAAATCGAGTATCTCCGAACAGGGCTGGACTGGTAATGAATTTAGGACCGGGAAATTCAAATTTACTTTGTAAAAAAATTTTCTCACGCTTAAAGAAAAAATTAAAAGAAAACATTATAATTTTAAACAACAGATTTTTGTACCGCCCACCAGGAAACTCCTTCAAGCTTGTTAGACCAGTCCAGCTCTGTCTCCGAATCATTCAAAATCTCACTCACGAGTTGTTTTGAGTCGGTTTTACATTTTTTAGTAGTAGATAATTGTTTTAAATTATTCGAACGTTTTATCCGTTCATTCACGTTCCAACTTGCATTTCCTAAAAACATGTCCTCATAAATTTTGGTTTTTCAGTCATTTTTGTTATGGATTCGTTCTTTAAAATTGAGTTTTTGGATAATAACGGACATTTTTTTTTTCGTAATTTTTTTAATTTGGCATACCTCTTTTATTTATTATTCGATTCTTAAAATTTTCTTTTTTGTTGAAAAGGTCTTGAAACGGCCTTTTTTTGGTTTAAGAAGTTTAAGAAGTTGATTAAGAAGTTGATTATATTGTCTTAAGTGTTTTGATTTATTTATTATGTTTATTTAATTATTTATACCCATATTTGTTGTTTTTTTTTTTTTTTTTTTTTAAGAAGTAGTACAAATGTTGCCCAAAAGATGGAGTAATTTTAGTTTAAAATACAAAATTGGTTAAAACGCCATCTGTACAATATTTTCAGGAACTAAAACTTTCTAAAAAAAAAGAAGGTAAACTCCTCCTGAATCAAAGTCTAGAACATCATGAAGGCTATTTCGAAGTTTTCATACTCAAAAATGCTTAATTTCAAAGTAACCAAAAAGTAACGGTAAAACTAAAAAAACCATAATGGAGACAAAGTTGTTGAAAAAACATAATTTCTAATATCACTTTCTACCACTTTCAAGAGTAAAAATCCAATTTTTGCAAAAAAACGCGTTTTTGTCAGGTTGCTAAATATATTAATCCAAATTATGTTTTTAAAGTGTAGAGTTTGATGTTGGGATTGGGTATTGGGATCGTTACGTATTTCTCATCCTATAGTTTAAAAGTATACAAAATTCTCTATGTCGAAAGCAATTCTTTGTCTAAAATTCTATATTTTTGTCAAAAATAATTTAACTCTATGAATTACTCAAGGATCACGATGAGTTCGTTCCAACCAAACCTGTTTTAAATTAGTAAAAAAAAAAAACATTAAATATAAAATCGTGACAGCTCGTGGAAGTTTTGAAGGAAAGTGCTGCACAAAAATAAAAAGCCTTTTTTTTTAGAAAGTTTAATATACCAAGGGATATAATATAAAAATTAGTTAGTTAGTTAGTTTGTAGTGGGTCGCACATTGACGGAGCACGGGAGGTGCTGTTTCTGGTTCTTCTCCGCAACCGCTGCAAATCCCAGGCACTGTTTGGAATTTTCTCTGTTTAGATTCCGCCAAGCCTTTTTGTTAGTTCTATTTCCCTCTGGATGTCGCCCCATTTCTTTGAGTTTTTCCCAGTCCTCGCTGTCTATCTTGGACTTAAGTGCCGAGGGGCGCTTGAAAGATTGTAGTCTTTCCGGGATACTCCCGTTCCCAAACTTCGCAAGACTGTCCGCTCTCATTTTGCCTTCTATATTCGAGTGGCCTTTACCCCACGTAATGACAACCCGGTCATTATATGTCCAAAAATGAATGCCAATAGCCTTATAATACTGGAAGACCAATAAAAATATTTAAATTTATTTATAAAAATATAATATTCCTGCTCTGTGCTGCACTGTGCAGTTCCAAATATTTTGTAGGTATTGTTTTCCTAAATAGATTTCTCCTTTGAAAAGTACTTTGTGTACTTTATTTAAATAAAGCTCCTCTAGTTAGTTGAAACTTAACACGGCGTTAGTAACACCCCAATACAGGATTTTACTTAAATTGTTTTTTGTTGTCAAGTTCCATGAGTTTCTTGGAGATGTTACAGTGTTGCTGCAACACATTTGCATTAGCGTAAACTAAATGCAATCCTTTTTAGAAACTCGAATTTTTTCAAGTTTTTTAATTTTTAAATTTGTTCTTGGGATTTTTGAGCGATAATTTTTTTTTTCTTAACACACGCCGAATTTCATTTCATAAATTCTTATATTGAAAAGGTGCAACAAAATTTGCATAAAATTCCAGAATTTTTAAGATTACACTATGATTTGTATAAGACGATTATCATTAGCATTATCCTTCCAGTCAGCAGAACTCTTTTGATTTTTTTTTTTAAATCAATATATACGCGCGTATATTTTACGGTGTTGTATTTTATACGAAAGATAAAAAAAAATACCATAGAACTTTTTTCTATAAAAAAAAACATTTTTTTTTATTTCTTTTTGGTTGTATAAATTTTGATATCTGATATAGTGAAACATATTGTTTTGTAGGTGGATTAATTTCTTTTTGTATTTGATTGATTGAGATTATAATAAAAAAAAAAATAATAATAATTTTTTATATATAAAGATGAAATTATTTTATTTTCTTTTTTTTTATGATACATTTTTTTTTTTTTGAATTAAACAGCATATTTTTATGTCTTTCTATCTAATATATATATATATATATATATATATATATATATATATATATATATATATATATATATATATATAAGTTTATCTCTTATATTTGAATAACAAAAAAATTCTTAGAAAGTTTTTTTAGAAAGATATAGAAATGATGATAGTCATGACCTCAAATTGATTAATTATTCTAATAAAAAAAAACACATATACTTTATATACGTACATTATTCTATTTATGAAATTTTTAATAAATTTGATGTATAATGTACATATATATCACATTTAAAATGTATGGTCATAATATGTGAAAATATGCTTTAAGTTGAAAAAAAAAAAGATTTTTTTTATTCTTATGTTTTTGTTTCACAAATAATTTGAATATTTGACATAAATAAATTTAATTTAAAAAGAAGTAAAAATTTCTTTAATTATTTCAGAAATTATAATTTTGCGCTATTATAAAATTATATTTAGTGAACTAAACCCGCGCGACTATAGTCATGTTCACACAAAAGGATGACACCGCCCGACTAAGTCAATGCATAATCTTATCAATGCTTTATTATAATTTTTATTTGTGAATGCCAGGTGGAAATTGATAGTACCAAAAATTAAAACTCCAATAACTTTTAAGTTCAAGAAAAATAAAATAATTTTGACAAAGTTTAGAGAAGGGCTATTAGATTGATCACCACAAAACCAACTCTTTAACATCACTCAATCACCGTCGCAATGTAGGTTAATTTTTAATTTTTTATAAATATCTTGTTGGAACGGATACGTGTTAACTGGAAGTACAGGCCCTACTTCCTCTACATCAAGTATTTTCACGCCAAACACGTTCCGCTTTAACGTCACACCCATATTTCGTCAAAATTCCAAGATGTTATAGAACGAGCTTCGGAGATTCGTTTTCAGTTCGCAGTTTTCGAACCTCGAGAATGCTCTCCCATCAATATTGTTCCCGACAGCTGGCGGACGTTTGATTAACGACTTGCGCCGCTTTAAGAAGAGTTTAAATGATTACTTACTAATTGTCCTTCTTTTTAATCCCGTCTAAACTACCTGTCCTCGTTACTAAATCCATGTTTCTTTAAGTATAAAAGGTATCCTAGTGATGTAGTAACTTTAATAGTAGTAAAACTAATTTCAAATATGTTTTAAAAAATGCTTTTCCTAAAAAACAAAATAAATGTGTAAGGATTTCCCTAAAAACACAAAATAAAAACAATAAAAAATTATCCAAAAATTATAATAAAAGTTTTGAGAGATGATACTAACCGTGGCGTCGAGTCCGCCACGCCATTCAGAATTAATTGTTTCATTATATTTAACTCAATGTGAATGAAACTCCATTGTTATCCTTAATAGAAATTCATATTAACTTGTATTGAAAAAAAAAAAGTTACAGAGCTTCAGTTTCAATATAAGAGTTGACAATCACAGCAAAATTAATTATAAAATCGATGATTGCCAATTACAATAATGTTGCAAAATATTTTGTAACAAACAAACTGGCAAAAAAAAACAAAACAATAAAAAAATTATCGTTCTAGTAAGTTTCGCGTTAGATGATACGGACCTAAACTCCGTCCTATGTAGGCAAAAATCCTACAAATTTGATTTTGAAACATTTTATATATAATAAAAAGATTATATTGGTACTTTGTTGAAAATAATTTAACTAACAAAATGTTAGAAATATCCTTTAGGGTTTAAAAAAATAAAACGAAAAATTTAGATTTTGATGTTAACTAGCATTCGTTTTTTTTATACTGTACTATAAACGAAAATATAAAACTGACATCTGGTTAATTTTTGGAATAAAAAAAAATAAAAAAATAAACTATTAAGTTTACCATAAGTATATCAGAAAACTATGTTATTTTTATTAGTTTACACTTAAAATTTAATAAATTTTTATTTTTAATGAACCATAAAAATTTACCATCATTCTTCATAGTAAAATTATTAAAAAAAAAAAAATAAGTATGTACCATAAATAATTTGACGAAAAAAAAGAAATAATAATATTTATGTTTTAAAAAACAAAACTTAATCAAATATTGAACATCAAAAGGGTAACTTCTTCATTTAAATATATTATCACAAATAGTCAATTTTTCTGAGGCAGTCTTCCAACTCAAGATTTATTTTTATAATTTTGGGACTTTTTCCTTCTAGCTAAACCTAATTTAAAAAAGAAAAAAAAATTTTTAACGTTGTGAAATTAAAAAAGCAAGAGAAGCCCACTTATGACAATATTTAATCTTGAGTTTTTGATTTGTTACAATATTAAGGCCAATAAGAGACACAGGGTAATGTGAGTCAATAAAAATACTTACCAATATACAAGAGGAAATCACAAAATTACAGGTCTATGGTTGTTTCTGAAAACAAAACAATTCAAGATGGGGTCTCTGCTAACACAAGTGATCATCAGGTGGTAATACTAGCTAATATAAGTGTTGCCAGATATATAATATAATAAGTTTTTCTTTACAACAGGGGCATGACAAGAAAACCAAGGGACAACTTTAAATGTTATCTAAGGAAAAAACAAATGATGGTATTTCATCAATTGTTAATTTTTTAAGTTTATATGACAGTAATTAATAGGGTTGTGATTTTTAGGTAATTACCTTTTTTCAGTCGTGCGTAATAACAGATTTTTATTAAAATATCTCCACGTTTCGAAAAATTTGCTGTAATTTGAGCCCAATATGTTAGCGACTTTTTCTACCTATTTCATGTTTTAGCGACTATTTCGACTTTTTTGACTTTTACTGACTTTTTTAAACATTTTTGACTTTTTTAGGAACTATTTTACCAATTTTGTTCTTACATTAAAGGCCGTCATAATGAAAAACATGGATTTTTCAACTTTGAAAAAAATTTCAAACATAATATCTGGCAGAAGAATGATATTTGCGAGCAATATAACGTTCAGGAAATAATTCCCTTTAAGTATGGCCCTATTACTTCGACAGAAGTTGAAAGATCATTTTCTATACATAAAAATCTTTTCAGATCTAACCGACAAAAATTTGAATTCGAAAATTTACGAAAGCATTTTGTAATTTATTGCAATAAATCAATCAATAATTAATAAACTCGTTTTTTCATTTTTATTTCAAAATCCATGTTCATTTTTTAAGTTTTTTGTGCAATGAAATTTATATTTTTTTTTAACTTTTAAATGAAATTGCTATATTAATATATTCGCACAATAAATAATAGGAAAATCCAAAATTATTATCTTTTTTATCATTCGTAGATTTGAAATTTTTGTATCAAAATCTAAATTTCTGTAAATTTTTCGGAAATTTTTTTTAACTATTTTTTTTAACTATTTTTTTAGCGACTTTTTTAGTGTCTTTTTTAGCGACTTTTTTTTGTTTTTTTAGGAACTTTTTAGGTGTCTAAACAAGGTTTTTGAGGAACTAAAATTCACAAGCCTAGTAATTAATAATTTGAATCCCAGGTCCCAGGACAACATACAGGCGGAACTATTGAAAATTAATCCTGAACAAAGTGCCAGAATTATAACACCACTAATAATTGAAGCATGGCGTAGTGAAACGATACCACAAGATTGGAAGAAGGGAGTGATAATAAAAATACCCAAGAAAGGTGACCTAACACAGTGCAATAATTGGAGAGGTATCACACTCCTCAACATCATCAACAAAATCATATCCACTATAATAATAAAAAGAATTTCAAATCAAATAGAAGGTAACCTACGAGACAACCAGGTCGGATTCAGGCCCAAGAAAGGATGTAGCGACCAGACAAACACCCTAAGGATCATTGTGGAACAATCAATTGAAATGCAATCTACACTCTACATTGGATTTGTATACTTCTGCAGGGTATTTGACACCATCAACAGAAATGCAATATGGAAGGCCATGAGGAAAAGGAAAATAAATGAAAAATACATTAGATTAATCCAGGAGCTATACAACAATGCAGAAAATGTGGTGGTACATGATGGAAAATATAGCGAAATACTACACTTCTCAGCTGGAGTAAAACAAGGCTGTACAATGTCTCCATCCCTGTTCAACATTGTACTGGATGACATAATGAAACAAACCACGGAACTCACAGAGGGCATAACATGGGGAACAGGAAAGTTAAATGACCTTGACTACGCAGATGACATTGCCCTAATAGCCAGCAATTATAATGATTTGCAAAGTAGTATAAATACGCTATCAGAAATAGCAAAGGCAGCCGGTTTAAGAATAAACATCAATAAAACCAAGATACTAAGAATAAATGACATCAATGCTGAACCAATAACTCTGGAAGGTGAATCAATAGAGGATGTAACTGAATTCACTTACTTAGGTACTATAATATCTAACAATGGAGGAACAGACATTGACATACAAAATAGAATAACAGCGGCCCGGAAAGCATTTGGTAGGCTATTCAAGATATGGAGATCAACACAGATAACACGTAGAACAAAAATACAAATATACAACGCTAGTGTCAAATCAGTGCTCCTATATGGATGCGAAACGTGGAGGATAACAAGAACCAATATGCAAAAACTACAAGTATTCCAGAACAAATGTTTACGAATAATATGTAAAATCTTCTGGCTCAATAGAATTCGTAACACCGACCTGTGGAATATAACAAATGTCATACAAATTGAAAAAGAAGTCAAGTCACGTAGATGGAAATGGGTAGGTCATACCTTAAGAAAACCAGAAAACGCAATAACACGACAAGCTGTACATTACCAGCCAAATGGCCAAAGAAGAAGAGGACGACCGTTTACAACATGGAAAAGAACAGTAGACGCTGAACTAAGAAACGCTAATCTAAGCTGGAACGAAATCGAAGAACTAGCGCAAGATAGAACGGAAGGCATGTGTTCGCAGCCTATGTTCCCTCGAGGAATGATAAAGGGAAATAAAAATCCCAGGTATCCAAAATATATTGTTTTTTACTTCACTTTTACAAGCTAGTTTGTGTAGTTTTTGAGCCAAGGACACACAGGGGAATGACATTTCTATTATAAATAATAAATTCTAAGTGGTCCATATTTATAAAAATAAAATTTTTTCGAGTGATTTAGACAAAATGGCATGTAATTGAAATATTGTTGTATTCGTTTAATTTTTATGCAAGCTTATATGAGTTATTTTTGCTAAGGACATAGAAAGTCGCTGTTTAGACTTTAGAGAAAATTACCCATATACCAGCAGAATATATTGGCAAACAGTAGATGGAGTGCGCTATCTACGTGTAGCACGGATAGGAAAAACACCTGGCCGAATTATGACAAAAAAATAACCGTGGAAATTCTTAATATGTAATATATTGCTAGAATCACGGCATGCCGTCATGAGGATGAAATGAGGATGAAAAAGAAATCTTCCATTTTATCTGCAAATGTCCCGCCATATATATTAATGATTTACTTATATTTAAATTATTTTTGTATATAATTTTTGTTTATTATTATTTTATTTTATTTTTAGTTTATTTTCTTTCTCATTATTGTTATTTTTTTTATTATTATTATTTTATATGGGTAATTTTGCTTGTATTAAGCATTTGTAGTAAATAAATAAATAAATTAAATAGCCCCGCTACTTTACCGAATCAACCAGGCCATTGCTCGTTTATTTTTATTTTCAATGGCTGACGCATATCCAGTTACTTTGACAATTTGTTTCCAAATCAACATGTTGATTGCACAGTTGATTCCTCATTTTAAAATTTTGTACTTGGGAAATGAAATTCTGATCGTCAAAGATTACTAAATTTTTAGATATTCCATATAGTATGTAATCCCAATAATTTACTTGTGTAACAGATAATAATGGCATTTCTTGAATTTCCAAATTAACGATTTATTTTAATTGCCTCACATTTCTCTTGATATAGTTTCTCAATTCTTTATGCTTTTGACATTATTAGAAAAGAAAAAAAACAAACCATATATTCTTTCAAAAACTATATACATATATAATATTAAAACAATATTAAAATTTTAACTAATGAAAGAAATGCCATATTTTCACAATTTTTAATATGTATATATATGTATATATATATATATATATATATATATATATATATATATATATATATATATATATATATATATATATATATAATTTTTTTGTTAGCTTGATATATATAAAATAATAATAATAATAGTTTGTTTGCGTGATTTAAGTATTTCATTTTTATTATACCATTATGTTTTTTTCTAACTTTATTATTTATTAAGTGGAGTTTTCTTGTTATTCCATTAGTAATACAAATGAAAAATTAGCATGCGGTATAAAAATGATCGTATGGAGCGAGAAATAAATTTTATAATATCTATCTACTATGAGTTGTATATTAGTTTTTCTTTTTTCTTTTCTATTTAATTTTTTTTAATAAATTGATGATTTTGTGTTTAATTTAGCAAATAGATAAAAAATTGAAAATATGAAAATATTTAGTTAATCATTATCATCTTGGGATGTAGATTGAGTATAGAGTTGAAACTTAGACTAACTAGATGAACTTTATAGGAAATAAAATACCAGGCATCATTTCTGAGGAATTTAAAAAGTTAAGGTGTTTCAAAATCTATTTATTTTTTACAAATTGGACACATAGGACATTAAGAGTATTTTTCGGCCTTCAATTCCCTGTTTGGGTTTTAAAATTTTGATATTGAGTTATTTCCTTAACGACTTTATTTCCCCAAACAAACATATTAAATGTATAGATGTTATTTGCAAAAACCGCATACAAATTCAGAAGAATATATTCTATGATTGTCATCTAATATTTAACGAAACTGATAAAGTACTAAGAAAAATATTATGGCAGAAGGGAGCAGATGTTTTAACTCATAGCCAAGTTCAAAATTTACAATTGTTTTATCTAAACATCTAAACATTTCAATTTCTAAGAGAAACTTATTAATTACAAAGTGATAAAATTTACAACAAGCGTCCACTGTTATCTAATCAGTGGCTGAATGAGATTTTTCTCATGTAAATATAATATGAATTTATGTTCAGCAAAAAAGAGTCAATTATGGCAAAAAAAAGTAGAAACATGGAAAAGTACACATTTTGGGAAGAAGAAATTGTCTAAAACTAGAGCTAGCTCTTAGAGATCTTGGAAATATGTATCGAACTGATTGACTTATCTCTTCTTGACTCAATACAGTGTATATTAACAATATTTTTATACCCTCTTCTCTTAGTAAACCAAAGAAAAAAGACTGACTGATAGTTTTTTAACAAAACCGATGTACGGTATAAAAAAAATGATAAATTCTAGTTTTTCCTTTTCGTGGATTCGCTAAGAAGTTTAACGTTAATTTTTTTATTTATTTTTTTTGATTGCTTAATTGAAAATTATCACCAAGTTTAAATTACAGCAGCCGGTATACATCAAATTAGAAAAAAAAATTTTTTTTTTTACAACACTGCACCTTGATTTTATTGCATTTAAAGCTAAAAAAAAAAATAAATAATAATAAATTTATTCAAACATAAAACGTTTGAATTCAGATAACTACAATCACATCTGGTTAAAGAAACAAAAAAAAAAAACTTGCACTTTATGAAAATTTTGAAAATTTTCTTATTCCGCATAAATACTTCATGCATGCCAAAAAACTATCTGCGAAATATAAAATTAAAAGATTTATTTTTATTTATCAATTAGGGATCGGTGCGGTGCGCTGTTCATTTGCTATTCTGAAGCTTTGGTTATTTATGTGGCAAATCATTCTGATCTCATTGGCCAGAAAATTCAATATTTAAAAATTTTGTAAATTCTCGGCAATATTATTCTTAAAATTTGGTCCTAATTGGTATCAATTAACGGGTTTAGCGTATTAAATATTTCCAAATAATTTAATTGGAAAACAAAATAGACGGATTATTCTTTCACAAAAAAAATTTATGAACTTAAATTCTGAAAGGAAAAGAAAATTTTATGGCACTGCAATACCGTCGGCGGTGGCAGAATTGCCCGCACTTTTGTGATCAACTATTTTTATTAAAAATTATCATTCATACTTTATGATAAATGATGAATATCTTGCCGTTCGCAGTTAATATTGAAAATGTGCCAAATGAATTACAAAATCATAGACTTTAATCCAACTTTGATTTAAAAGAAATGTTAAAAGTGATGGTAATGAATTTGATAAAAAAATCGTGAATTCAGATAAATTTGAGATGATTAGAAATTTTGAATGATAAATTCTATCTTTATTTTCCATAACATTATGTTTCCGAACAATATTTTTGTTTGAAGAAGCTGAGACAAAACCAAAACAAAGAAACTTTTTAACATATAAAATTCCTTTTTTTTGTTTTTTTATTGTTTTTTTGTATTTGTTTACGATCACCCATCTAAGTACGAATCACTCCGAGACATTGCTTAACCGCTGTGTTCAATGTGATTGTAGTCTTCCAATGAGCTATGTCAGTAATATATAACAATGTATTAAATAGAAATTTAAATTCGGTATCTATAAAATTTTATACATTTGTTTTAGTAATTTATACAAGCACTTGTATAAATTTTTAGATGATTTGTCGAAGTTTTCAAACAAACTTTATACATGGTTTTGGTAATTTATACAAGAATTTGGATAATTCAACAAATGCTCCGCTTGTATAAATCATCTAATTTTTTTTTGATGTTTTATCGAAGTTTTCATTTTAAAACAATGTATAATATTACCAATAACTTGTATAAAAAAACTATGATTTTGGAATTTAGCACAATTTTTTTTACCCAAGTCAACTTGTATAATATTATTATAGTTTTTATTCTCAGTATTTTCAACTTTCCAGTCTCTATACCGCCTTCAACAGTCTTCTATACAGCAGATCCTCTTGCTAATTCTTTTTTAAGCTAGAAGTTTAATTAAATGATAAATAATTTAAATAATAAATTATTATATAAATTATTTGTACTTATTATTTTTTATATTTTGCCTTTTTTAGTCCCTCCTTTCAGCCTTACAATAAAAAAATGTAAGCTTAATATGCGAATTAAAAATTTAAATCACATCACATCAATTTTTTTATTTAATTGTTAAAAATACAAAAATTAATTTGATTTCGCGGTCTTTAAGGAAAACAATGTGGTGTTGAATTATTTGACGTTTAGACATTAATTCATATTTAACTTAACCCTAGATAATATAGTTCGTTGTTTGATAGTGCAGCAATTCAAAATTAATAATAATTGTTCCGAGCCCTAATTATATTCCCTAGTTATGTTTACATGTAAATAGTTAATTTTATTCCTTGAATAAAGTACTTCTTAGTTAAAAAAAAAAAATACAAAAAATACAGATAGGTATATACATTATATTACTATAAATATATATTATGCATATCTAATATTTTATTTATATTAATTTTACATTGCGCGCATACAGTTCAAATGAGTCATAAAGTCAATGAAAAAAATTAAAGTGTCTGCACTGTTTTTATTTTGAATTTTTCCTAACTAAGCGCTGCTGCAATATAACAACAACAACATCAACTATAATATAACAATAAGAAAAACAAAATAACAGTGTGGCGGCGCGACTCCAGGCAATTTCTGTGCACCTACACGTGAGGTTTGGTTTCAGGTTTTTGAACTTCCAATTCAGTATGATTTAAAATAACAAAAAAAAAAAATTAAAATAAAAACAGAAAATATATAAGTACCTACAACATATACATATTTATGTATATATATTTATTATTTACCAACTGAAAATTAAATCGTATATAAATAATAAATACAATCAGCGTTAACTGTGTGGTCTGAAATAGTCAATCTAAAAAAAAAAAAAACAACAAAATATGTTTTTGAGATTTAAAATACAGGTATATCTGTTTTAATTATTATTAAAAAACATGATTAAGTGGTACTGCATAATGTTGAATATATATATATCATTTCCTATAACATACACATTATTTATAGTATGAATTTAATCAATGAAAAGAAACTATACATAATAATAATAATAACAATAATTTTGGGGTGAAAATAATTTATTGCTTAACTATTTTTGATAGAAAAAAAGATATAAATTTAAAAAACTGTCACATTTTTATAAAATATAAGAAAAACATCTTCGAATTGTTTAATCAAACATTAATGTCAGATTTAGTTTAATTGATGGAAGAAATGCGAATATAAGATTTCTTACAATTTTTTAAATACAATATACCTATATATATTATCTATCAATAATGTCAAAATAAAAAAAATTCCGTTTTCATTTAAATTTTGTGTGAGATAAAAAATTTATTTGACTTATTTTGTGGGCACTTTCTTTTGAGAAAACTAACTAACTTAATAATTTTGCAAAAATAATTTATGCATTATGATCCTTTAAATTTTAGACTGGATAAAATTTCTTCGTTATTCAAAAATTAATGAATTAAAAGATTAGGCTTTTAGGAAGAAGACCTCTAAAAAATTTGAATTAAATCGGTTCAGTAGGACTTAAATTATCATGGGTATCGTTTTAAAAAAGACAGTTTTGAGAAAAACGCGTTTAAAGTTTCACGTAAAGTTCCTCGCAGTCTAATTCATGAAATGATATTTTAGTAAAACAGTCATACATCCGAAAATAATTTGAATTTTCTAAAATCCTTTTTTAAACTTTGAAAATATGAAAAAAAAAAAAAGGATTTTTTCAAATTTCTAGACCAAAATACCCCCTTAAACCAAAATTGGATACTTATTTGTTACTATAATTTTGGATACTTATTTGTTACTATAATTATTAAAATAATTTCTGACATAAGTAATTAAAACTAAATATTATTAGTTAATGAAATATTAAATAATATGAATGTCATGTCTTCAAACGTCTTTATTTTTAATTTTTCTTTTTATTGAAATTAAATAAATTCGTTTGTTTTAATGATCTAAGGCAGTTATTGTTTTTTTTTTCTCAAATCTTTTAAATTTAATTACAACAATGTTAGAAATAATTGATTTCATAAAGATTTAATTCTAGATATATGCTTCGTAACCTTTCATATTAATTGAAAATAAACTTTCATATTCAAATTAATAAAGATACAAATTTTTTCCTAACTTTCGATCTCCGGCATCAAATCCGGACTGATTCTTTAACTTCTGATTGATGATTCGTGAAACTAATTATTTGCAGTGTAACTAATGCGAGTGAATGTCGACTGCCAAAAATAAGGTAGGTTTAACTGTAAGTATTGTTTTCAGATTGATGACTATAGATCTATAGATACCATTTTAATGCTTTCCTTATTCAAATTAAAACAAACTCAGAATATTTTCTTTCTGAGCACCAGTAAAAGTTGTATTTAAAGGATCAACCACTTCCACTGACTGATTCTGAAGCTATATACGCTTTTTGCTCCGCCAAATACTTACAACCACAAAATATAAATAAAGAAACAAGTGTGCGCTCGCAGTGCTGATAATTATATTCAATGAAGCTGAGTGAAACATCGAATATCAGTTAAATAAATTTTATTATTTACATTTAAAACAATCAATTTACTCGTCATACATAATAAAAACTATTTTTACTCGAACTCCGAGCACCGGATATTACTATGTATGAATAGTTATAATACAACTATTTTCTTATGCATAATCATCTCTTGACAAGCTAGGCCTAGCTATAATATAACAATGTCGCCAGCAATCTGTTATTTCATAATTTTTAGAGTTTAAAAAATATAACGATAATAAATAAATATAAATATAAAGTTCTAAGTATGAATTTTGTTGTTCTAAAGAACCATTTATGGAATGTATTTTGAATGAGCTACTAAATTGTCTGCATTTCATACTTTATTTATTTATTTTTCATTTTTATAAATATTTTAAAAATAAATGTACTAATTCAATTCAATTTCTTGCATAATATTTTGTACATATATATATCAGAAAGCAAACAAAAAAAAAATACATGGGTACACATATTTTGTTAAGGAGATTTTATTTTTTATTTTATTTTTTTTATGTTAAGTCCAAGGACAAATTCACCTGTACCAGCATCAAGATTCATTAAAAATTCGCTGAAGAGAGAGAGAAAAAAATAAAAAAATTATAATAATAATAATAATATTATTTGTAGAATAATATAATAAAGGATAAAAATAAAAGATAATAAAGAAAAACATGCAAGCCAGTTAAATAAACCCAATTTAATAAATGTCCATATAAGAAAAACATGAATATTTTTTAAAAATAATATAAAGTTAATTGTAATTCAACGGGATTTAGTTAATAGAATTCGGACACAATAGATGTGCTGAGTTGAGTGCAAATCGATGTGAAGTTTCAAGAAAGAAACGTATTATTAATCTATTACCTAGTTTATATGGAGAGTTGAAACCTGTTGAATGATTTTTATATACCTCTCTTCAACTTTTTATTAGAATATTAATTTAACTATTCAGTCTCTATTGCACACTTCAACTAAACAGATTAAGGAATAAAATTATTATAATTTGAAACAAACTTAGTTTTTATTAAGCAAAATCCAACAGGGTTCAACTAAATGTAAACGGGGGTTGAGTTAAAATAGAGTTAACTCTTTCCATGTAAACGGTTAATCCTGTTTTAAAAGTAGGCAACATCAGTTTGTTTTGTTTCTTTTTTGTTCTCAGTTCAACCATATGTCTGTGACTACATCATGCAAACAGTTGACTTCATTTCAACCATGGTTGGACTATCATGTTAACTAGGTAAGTATCTGAACCCCGGCCGTTGCTTTTTTAGAGAACCTACAGTCAGATAGACAGACAAACAGAAATTGTATTTCATATACATTGTTTCTCTTACTTTTCATTCGAGGCTAAAGCCGATGATAAATTAACTTATTAGAATAAATCGGTATAAAATATAAGTAAATTCACAAAAATGTCTTTAAATGTTTTTATCTGATAAGTAGAGCACAAACTATTCATGCCGTCTACAAAACCGTCATTTCGTTATCCCGTTTTCTCGCCTTATACAAATCTGGTTTCCGTCTGTCTACATTCAAAATTATTTATTTCTTGAAAAAAAAACGTATATGGACAGAGTTTAAATTCGATAATTTGTGAGTACTATGTATAGTTGCATCTGAAACTAAAGACAGTCTAGGAAATCAACAAACAATCGCACTACTTGAAAAATGTATGGGTATGAAAATGTGATCATTTTTATTATTATTATTATTATTTTTTTGTTTTGGTTTTTCTCTTTAATAAGAATGAAATTAAGTAAAAATGTGTTTTTACCCGCAGCAAAGACAAGTGTATAATTCTGATGAAATAACCATAAGCGGTCGTCTATGGGATATTGTTCGTTAAGGAATTTTTTATTTCTCGTTCATTTTTTATTTTTTCAGTTTTTTTATTTAATTTTATTTGTTCTCAAAAAAAAAACACATTGTTGTCCTCCAACACCTTCGGAAACATAATTGTTCAGAAAAAAAAAAGGAAAACTATGATCAAGTTGCAACACCATAAAATTATTTTTATAAATTCGTAATACATATTTATTTGTTTATTCAATTAAAAAAAAAGAATAAAGTTATTGAACTTTATTAATTTTCCGATTATTTTCCATATTCCACTTCGAATTCTTTAAGAAAGAAGGTGAACAAAGGCGATCTAGAAATAATTTGTCTTCTTGCGGGCCACTAATAGAATTTATCAAGAACAATTTTAACTTAAATAATATGTTAATATTATATCATAAAGAAAGTATACATAAAAGAAATGATTTTATTCAAAATATAAAAAAAAATTATTAATAATAAAACGCAAAATATTGAAACATATGAAATCAGCACTTTAATGGAAAGTGCTAATTAGTGAAGCCATTTATTTTTCCAAAGTTTAATTTGAGTAACGACGTCAAGCTTTCAAATATATTAAGTTTCAATTAGCTTATTAAAATTATTGTTCTTTTGTCTATAATATTTTTTTCAAGCAAAATGTTAACACGTGCGGGGAATCAAAGCTGGGTTTAATATCATTTCGTCCAACATTGCTTTAAAAATATAATTTTGTTGTAATCTTTAACAGAGTTTTTCTCGAAGTTATTACAATATTTCTTTCTGTTGATAATTTTCGGCTTAATTAATTCAATACTAACATAAATTGCTGTATTTTTTATTTTCCCAAATATCACTGAAAATTTTGTGAACATCATTAAACTTGTCGTATTCTCTGAAGCTCGGGAAGGGGCAAAAAATGTTCATTAAAAACTATGCTTCATATTTAAAAGTGACCACACTAATCGCATACACTTTTCATTGACTATTCAACAAAATTATATATTAAATTATTGTTTTTATATAAATTTATTTTGTTTTTTAACAACTTTTATTCCATAATTTCCAAATAGAAAGGTCAGATAAGCTCATTCAATTAGTTCATTTGATTGAAACCGTCAATCCAACCATAGCGAAAGAGCGAAATACTGAACCTCAACTTCATTTTTCGAACACTGAAATTAAAAATTTTAAAGTTTCAGATGAAAAATGAATTAATAGTAGATTACAATACATGTTATGAAAATTTGTTATTCTTGCGAGTTGTGTATACACACAAACACATAGACACGAGTCATATTCAACGTTCCCTCTAATTTTTTTAATACCTGAGCGGAAAAAGTGCGGCGTGAGCGGTAAATTTACAGAACAAGATTTAGTGAGCGGAAAATATGCATAAAAATTAATTAAAAGAAAAAATTTTAATTAAGATAATTAATTTTTTCGTGCAAGTTCTTATGTAATTCATATTTATAGTTAAAGTTATACATTGAATTAGTATTTATACTTCCGTAATGTACATACTTATCATCGTATAATATTATTTTAAAATTAAATTATTTGAATTTATAAAAGAAAATCTTTAATATTAACGACGGAATGTGTGCTACAGCATTTTCTTCTGTCCATCTTTTGTTTAGCCCAATATTGATAAACTTCGTCTAAATCAAAAATTTTTTGAGACAATAGATGTGATTTTATTCGCATCAAATATTCCAAATGATTAATTTCAATCCTATTTCTAGATTGAAATTAAACGCAAAATAACAAAAATATTAAAAATTTGTATGAGATACTTTTGTTTATGTATTTTTCCCTCAACTTTTTTTCTTAAGTTACAAGATCTCCCAAACGATTGATATAGGTTGATGTACTTAAAATATGAATATAAATTATTTTGTAGCAATATTTTTAAAATTTTGAAAAAATCTAAAGTGCGCGGATAATAAAAACGAGTGCGCGGTAGATTTCAAACTGTTGCGCGGCCGCGCAGCTTAGAGGGAACATTGGTCATATTTATATCACGAGACCGAAGGTCGAGTGATATAATATTGACGAGTGTCTATGTGTTTGTGTGTATACACAACGAGCTGTATAACAAATTTGATTAACATGCATTGTCATGGGCGCCGGCAGTATGTTGCAAGGTGGTGCAACTGCACCACCTTTCTTTGATAAAAATGTTATTAAAATTTTGATAAAATTGTTAAAAGGACAAAAGGATTCAAAATTAAATTAAAACAAGATTGGGGAATTTTTTCCCCAAACTGAGGAAATTTTTAATTCCGGGAGAAAAAGAAAGTAAAAAAAACGTGGAGAAAAATTTTAGGAAAATATTTTTTTCTGAGGAAAATTCAAGAAATTAAGAAATATTGTACTAACGTTGGCAGTCAACAATATTTAAAATTTCAGACTCGTAAATTTTTTTTACCCTAATGATTTTAAGAAATTGATATCATTACGATATTCTTCTACGTACGTTGAACTCAAAATCCATTTTCTGAGCCAAAAAAGGCGTACTAAAATTTAGGACTTTTGGCATTAAATCAAGTTCTAGTATTTTTATACACAAAACAACAAAAAATACATTTTTTTTATTAAAAAAAACAATATTTAAGTTCTTTCGGTATCATATCAAGTACAAACTGCGCTAAAATCGTAAAATTAATGCCCAGAGGCATAATTTTTAGTACCAAGAGAATTAATGTTATTCCAAAAATTCTTGAATTAAAATATTTGAATAATTTTAATACTATGGCTGAATGGTAGAGTGATGGAATGAAATGCTAAAGACCGAGGTTCGAATCCCGACGAAGGCATAAGAAAAATTTATACGCTATTTATATTTTCTATTTTATGTACTTGAATAATTTTATTACTATGGCCTAATGGTAGAGTGGTCGATTGAAATGCTAAAGACCGAGGTTCAAATCCCGAAGAGGGCATAAGAAAAATATAATAAGAAATTAGAAATAAAATAAATAAAGAAATAAATAAAATAAAAAAAAAAATAGAAAAAAAAATTAAAATTAAAAATTTTATTTTTCTCCTTTAAAAAATTTTAATCCCAAAAGGCATTGATTTTAGTAAAACCGTCATTGGACGGTTTTTGTTGCGGAAAATACATGATTTTATGCATTTTTACATGATTTTAGCACGTTTTTTATCTCAGTGTTGTTGAAAGTAAACTTTTTGATTTACAACATATAAGTACCGTATAAAATCTAAACACATTAAAAATTTGAGGAAATCTTGCAAAAATAAGTTGTTTTTGGGGAAAAACTGCAGTGAGTAAAACCGTTAAACAAATTTTTTTTTCTAATTTAGGGCAAAAAAAATTTTAGTACACAAAAATATAAAAAAAATAATTTTGTGGATTTTTTTTAAAAAAGTGTCTGTTTTGCGGAAATTTCTTAAAAATTTGAGGAAATTTCATTTATTCCATCTGGCAGCCGTGGTGAGAAATAATCTTAAAAAAGTTCTGAGCATCGCATCAGCATACTGAGATGAATTTTGTCATGAATTCAAAAAATTGTTTTGCAACTGATTTTTCCTAAAATCAAAATGTAATTTAAGTTAAGGTTGTTGGAAATTGTAACTTAGTGATGAACCCGCAATATGTCAAAGACTTGGTAAAATTAAAATAATAATTTTCACATGCACCACCTTATAAAAAATCCTGGCGGCGCCCATGTGCATTGTATACCGCTTTAATGTGCATGTGAGAGGGAGTTGAAAACAATACATTTACAATGAAAAAAATAAACAAAAAAGTTCAAAATGAAGCAAGGAAATAAAATTTAATTAATACAGAAGTAAATTTATTTCTCGAAATGATTTCAAATCGGAAAATTTAAGATCAGCTAATTCCTAAAATATTAAAAAACAAATTAGTAATTTTTCCAAAAAAAAATTATTTATTTTCTTTTTTGCAGGAAAAAAAATTGAATAATTTTTTTTTTGGAAAAATTACTATTTTTTTTTATTATTTTAGGAATTAGCTGATCTTCTTAAATTTTGTTTTTAATTATTAAAAAAAATAATAATTTTATAATTATTTTTTTTTATAATTAAAAATAAAATCAAATAATTAAAATTATTATAATTATAATTTATATTTACAATAAATAATCTCATTGTTGCTGCCATTTTCCTCGTTTGTTGATAAAAGAAAAAAAAATTCTTACTTGACATTTGACAATTGACAGCAAACTTTATAATGCCAATTTCAATTCTTTCAGGGTTACCATTGTTCTATTTTTATTCATTTTGTTTTTTTTTAAATAAAATAAGTGCAATTTTTGAAGTGTGGTAAAATTTTTGTACTAAAATCCACTTACACTCGCTTAAAAATTTAGTAGTAGAGGTTCGAAGATCCTTTAAAAATAGTAGATTAAAATACATGTTAAGAAAATTCATCGACTGATCGACTGGCCGCTTTTTAGGAAAAAAAAAAATAGCCGCGTATTTTTTAATTGGTTCTTTTTTTTTTTTTTTGTTTGCTCAGAGGGAAAATGTAGATTAGCTCAGAGGGAAAATATAGATTTTAGCATTATAAACTAAGCTTTGTTTGACATTTATATGATGCATGTGAGAGGTATACATTTGCAATTTTTTTTTTTTTTGTATTTGTCTGTATTGAAATATTGTGAGTGTGAGTGATATTATTTTTGTTTATAGTATTACGCAGTTCAAAATGAAGTAAGTAAATACAATATAGGGAAATGTAAATACAATTTACATCACAGGGAAATGTAAATACAATTTACATCACAGGGAAATGTAAATATAATTTACATTTCTCTATAATTGATGCATGCAATAGACCATTTACCGAGCTAAATTTGTGAAAGTAAATACAACTTACCGAAGACATGCACATTAAAATATATTGCTGTAAAAAAATTTAATTCAAGCTAGAACAAAATTTTTCATAAATTTGATTTTAGTTTAGCTCAGTTTCTTGATTCTACAGTTCTCTTAACTGGACATTGTTGATTAGTGATTTTCAAATGAGAACAAATCTTTGTGTGGGGTAGGTTACTTTCCGTAAACAAAATAACATTAATTATAACTTTTGTCTATTTTGATTATATGATTTCTTTACAAATTTTGTGTTGTTTTGAGAACCCGCTTGTGATTAAAAAAAAATTTTTAAATTTTATTACATTTCTACCTCCAATACATAGTAGAATTTGTCATTAAATTGAAAATATTCCTTTACAGTTTTTGAATATTTTTATTGATAACGAATTATTGTGGACTTTATACATTAATTACATGGAAGATTGCTTTATTTGTGTAAATTATATGAATATTATGATATTAGTACATGTTAAAAAGTATGTTTGGCTCGACCAAATTATCTCAAAAATAAAGTATCAAAAATGAAAAAAATTGTGGTACTATATTACATTTTATTTTCATTTTGCTGTCAGATATTTTTAGAATTTGTTTGAAATTTTAAGAGAGCATTTGATATACAGAAAATTGGAAAATATGATTATATAAGCAAGGTATTTAATGAAAAAATTAAAATAATTTACTATGTTTGTGTATTTTTATTTTAATTGTCGCAAATGAGTTCAATTATACTGCCACTTTTAAAATTTGGAGTGCAAAAGAACTAAGTTAGATCAAAATTTTAAAAATTTGTTTTTCTTTTTTTTTTTTAAATTAATTTAAAGTTATAATTTATTGTTTGATCAGCACGCTCTACACGATAAAAAGTCATTAATTTATATTTTGTGTAAATAATACTAAAAATATATATATAAAAAAAAAATAACAACTATATAATATAATAATAATAATAATAATTCGAAATCAGAGAAAGGAAAGAAAAAAAAATAACCATTTTAATATCAATAAAATTAGAGTCTATAAAAGTGTCACTAAAAACAGCTTATCGTAAACTGTGGGGAATCAGGTGTTTTTTGTCATTTATTGACCACATAGTCTACACTTTATTAACATAAAATTCCCATAATAATAATAATAATAATAATAATAATAAAGTGAAATGGGAATATAATTTTTATTTTATATTATTATTATTTATATAACTTTATATAGGTATACATTTTTATACTTTTTTCTGTTTTTAGTTTTTATTTTTTATTTTTCTTAACAAACAGAAAAAGAAGGTCTTAATTTTTTTTTAAAGATTTGGGTGGTCGTTTGAATAAAACTCAATTTAATTTTCAATAATGTGTTATCTTAATTCCAAAATGTAGAATATATATACATAATTTTATATAACTATATAATATAAATATATGTACAATTTACATATATATTTTATTTTATGTCACGTTAATAAATTCATTATGATTTCTTTTTTTTTTATTTGATAGTTTTATCGCTTGTCTTATAGTTATATAGTGTAATATGAAATTTTTTTTTTTAATAAAAAAAGTATAATTAAAAAATTTAGGTAATATGAAACTGAAACTATCTTTTCTTTCTTTTTGGTAATAATTATTAAAAATATTTTTTTTGTGAACAAATTTGGAAATTTGATTTATTAATATAATAATTATTATTGTATAAATAGGTGTACGTATCATACCAGGGCTGTGGAATCGGAGTTGGTAGTAATTTTTGCATGTTGGAGTCGCAGTTGAAAAAATAAAGCCGACTTGGACTCTAAAACCATTAAATTTAAAGTCCGATTGACCAAAAATTATTAAATTAAATTAGAAATTACACATTTTTATAACTAATTTTAAGAATGCAATAACCAAGTGTCTGTCGGATTCGGATCAGAGTCGCCAAAAGAAAAAAAATGAGGGGTCAGAGTCGGAGTTGTAGTCTCTAATTTTGATGACCGACTCCACAGCATTGATACATATCTCCATTATGTTGTTTCGAAAATTAAAATAATGTTCTTAATTTATATATTGCGATATAGTCTCTAGACTTCTAAAGCAGTGATGCGATGCTACCCGCTTCTTTAAATAAAAAAATTATTCGGCCCCATCTAGCAAATATTGAAAAAATCAAAATAAAAACTATTCAAGTAAAATTTTTAACAACATTTTAATATTTTTATATTTTGCTTTAAAAAAAAATTTAAAAATAACACTAATTCTGATTTATGATTAATAAAGTACACTGCTCTAGAGGAGGTTATCACTAGAGAAAATATATTCCAAGAGTTATGGCTTGTGAATTTTAGTTCCTTAAAAACCTTGTTTAGACATCTAAAAAGTTTCTAAAAAAACAAAAAAAAGTGGCTAAAAAAGACACTTAAAAAGTCTCGAAAAAATAGTTAAAAAAAATTTCCCAAAAATTTACAGAAATTTAGATTTTGATACAAAAATTTCAAATCTACGAATGATAAAAAATATAATAATTTTGGTTTTTCATATTATTTATTGTGCGAGTAGCAATTTCATTTAAAAATTAAAAAAAAATATAAATTTCATTGCACAAAAAACTTAAAAAATGAACATGGATTTTGTAATAAAAATTTAAAAACGAGTTTATTAATTATTGATTGATTTATTGCAATAAATTACAAAATGCTTCCGGAAATTTTCGAATTCAAATTTGTGTCGGTTAGATCTGAAAAGATTTTTATATATAGAAAATGATCTTTCAACTTCTGTCGAAGTAATAGACGCATACTTAAAGGAGATTATCTCCTGAACTTTATATTGCTCGCAAATATCATTCTCCTCGCCAGATATCATGTTTGAAATTTTTTTCAAAATTGCAAAATCCTTGTTTTTTATTATGATGGCCTTTAATGTAAGAACAAAATTGGTAAAATAGTTCCTAAAAAAGTCAAAAATGTTTAAAAAAGTCAGTAAAAGTCAAAAAAGTCGAAATAGTCGCTATAAAACATGAAATAGGTAGAAAAAGTCGCTAACACATTGGGTTCAAATTACAGCAAATTTTTCGAAACGTGCAGATATTTTAATAAAAATCTGTTATTACGACTGAAAAAAGGTAATTACCTAAAAATCACAACCCTAAAACATATTAAAATGATTGAATATTGTCGGCACCAGCTATTACAATTATATAATTATTACAATGCATATATGCATCACTTTTATATATTACATAATATGACATTAATTTAATATTATTAAAATTACTAGAAATTATAATACATTATCGAAATTATAATGGATTAGCCAACTATTATTAAAAATCATAATGTTAATTATATGACATTAGTAGGCATTTCCTTATCTATTATTATAATGCCCCACAATCATTATTTTTTTTAAATATATTCAGTTACTTAAAACTAAAAAAAATATTTATTTATTATTGGTCTCTCAAAGAATTTTCTATAACGTTAATATTTTTAATAATTACTATAATTTTTTGTTTATAATTGCATCATTGAATTAATTTTCTTTGTATGTATTAATTTCCTATTAATTAAACTTGTAAATAAATAAATAATAAGTTGTTCACTATAAGTTGTGTAAACTGTGTTATAGTCGTAGGCGCCCGGGAGGGGTGGCAAGGGGGGGCCTTGGCCCCCCCCTGGCTTTGATGAAGAAAATAAAACTTAATCAGCGATGAGACCCAAACACTAAACTCGTACAAATTAGAAACCCGATTTTAATTTAAATAATATTAGAATGTTTGTCATTTTTCAAACGAAAAAAAAAACTTATTATCTCGCACAATAACTTTTTTATAAGAACGCTTGCCCTTAAATTTCACTTTTTTAATGCGCTAAGAAATTTTGAGAACATTTAAATTAGAAATTTTAGATTTTAATTTTTTCAGATTTTTATGTCATGCAGTATTTAAATTGTTTTAATAAATTATACAATTTTTTTTTCATATTTTTCGATTTTTGAGTCACGGGTAAGAATACAAAAATATTTATAAATTTTGGAATTTCTAAATGCACGGAATTCCAGATATTCCTTTTTCATATTTCGCTTAGTCAAGAGCAACACATTTATGAAAAAAGAATTCCTTTTCTGGTTACTTTTATGATAGAGACATTGTCGAAGTAGTTCACGCGAGTTTACGAATCTACGCCACGCGACGTAAAAAAGAAAATCATCGTTCAGTTACAATAAAAAAATAACTGTTCAGTTACAAAAAAATAAAGCAATTGCATTTCTTAATATTTATGGTGTAGAAATATCTATGGTGTATAAATATAAAAGATTATTTTTTTAACTTTTACGCCGGAGAAGTTCAATTTACGTGTTTGAGTATAATACGCCTCATAAAGTTTCATATAATGTGTCTTTTTTATGTCGCATACGTGCATGAACTACGTCTAAAATATCTTCGTTGGTTTTGTTTTTCTTCTAATTGGCGAGTTACTGAAAGTTTTGGAACGATTCGGAAGACGGAAGGTATCTGGTTTTTTTTCTTTATATATGTATTACATATTATTTATTATTTATTTGTTTTTTATTATCTAATCCAGCAAGTGAATTCGTTTATTAAAAATGTTAATTTATGTTTGTTATTTTTTACTTTTAAAAAGAAAAGATTCATATAAGATACATGGAACTTAATTCTCAACACATTTTTTTTATTTTCATCGTTGAAGAAAAACATATTTATAAAATTTTAAAAAAATTTTCTTGCCCCCCCCCCCTAGAAAAAATCCTGCGGGCGCCTATGGTTATAGTTTGTGTTAATTGACTGGCGATTCTATTTAATGTTAAATGGTATATGGCTTCATTATAATTTTCAATGAATTTATTTTTGTCGTGTTATATGCGGAACCTTCTGGGGGACAAAACCAGTAGCCATAGTGTATTTTATGTAACATTATTGAGACGATAATATTAAATCAAATTGAACATCCATTAAAAATAATAACTATGGCCTTATTAATGTTTGATAAGTAATCATTTTCAACCTGGAACTTTGAATATGTACATTTAAGGATTTTTTTTAATAAAACATTAAACAATTTATGATTTATGTATTTAAAAGTACCTTTTGTGTTAATCTCCATTAAATTCTTAGTGTCACATAACGTCAATAGGACTGATTTTATGTTTGGAAAATTGAGTAATAAAATCAATTGATGTAATGACCATTTGTAAAAAGGGAAATAAAGTCAAAATTTAAACCTAAAAATGTAGCATTAAACTCAATATTTAATTGTCAAATCAAAGGCTTTGTAGCATTTGTAAATATTATTTCTTACACTTCAAATTTAACTAAATGTCAGATCCATAACTTGGGGACACAACGTTCCATTAAATTCCATATTTCTTTGAATTTTCTTTCATCTTTATGTTAATAAAATATTAAAAGACAAAAAATTATTTCCTTTTTTTTTTTCAAAATAATAACATGGTCATAAAAATTTTCATGAAAAAAAGGAAAAACAGAAAGAAAAAAAATACTTTTTTATGCGGTTAATTATTGACTTTGAATCATTTATCGAATTTATTTGTTAAAAAAAAAAATTAAAAAAAAAAAACCATATAATATGAAAATACATAAAATAGCTACTCTGGTAGTATTTTATGGATAACATGGGAGTGAGTACATAATATATTTTTGTTCTTGTTTATTTATGAAATAAGATAAGAAAATATGTGTAGCACTCTTATATGGAAATTTCCATGGAAGGTATACAAAAAAAAACAAAACAAAAAATATATGGACCTTTTTCTTTATCATCAAAGTATAATCTGACATTTTGCTTTATGCAAATAATATAAACTTTTGTTGTTTTCCAATAACTTAGACGTGAGTTATTCTGTTGGGTATCAATGGATATATATATATATATATATATATATATATATATATATATATATATGTGCAATATATGCGCAATGGAATAAACTCTATTTATGCAAAAACTAAAAAATTAAAAAAAAAAAAAAGTTCATCGCTAATTTTATATGTTTTTTTCTTTACATACATATATTTTCATTTATATACCTTTTTCGTTTTAAATTTAATTTTTTTTTTTTCACAATTTTTAAGAAACTCCAACATCTTTCGTTTAATCTTTCGGTTATAAGAAAATACCATAAAGTGCGGCTTTTATTAAAAAAAAAAAAAAAAAAAAACAGAACAAGTGATATGTTTTAAAAGCCAACAAGTAAAGCACTATTACCTGAACACAAAATTGAAATTTTACAATGAAAAAGATTAAAACCTTTTTTTTTTCGTTTTTTTCGTTTTTTTTTGCATAAAATAAAAAGAACTAATTGAAATAGAGTTTGCATCTTAATGAGATGAATTTTAAAAGTGGCATTAAATTATGACAAAGTTATTCGAGTCATTCGGTCAGTGGTCAATAAGAACTGCGATTAGAAAACATTACTTTCATTGTTTCGCCTTCTGACTATAACGACAAATAACGACAACAAGATATTTTCATGCGGGATGTGCTCTTGACAGCTCAATATTGCAATTTAATAATACAGCCACTTTCGATATCGGCTTAAAAGCACCTAAAAATCCTAAGAGAACTTGCTCCGTACAAAGAATTTTTGTTGTTCCAAATTTGATTGAAAAGCCGTTTTAGATTATTTTAAAGTTCAATTTAGAAACAAATTCATTCACAACCTTCGGACTGTTTCTAACCTTAAAATTGTATAAAATTTTTTAGAATCAGTTAAGGCTAACTGCACGAAATCTCTTCAAAACTATTTAATGACATAAAAAAAATATTTTGAAGAGATTTCGTGCACTTAGCCTTAACGTATTCCAAAAAATTTTATACCATTTTAAATTATGAAACAGTCCAGAAGTTATGAATGAAACCTTTTTTTCAAAATAAACTTTAAAATAATCTAACACGGCTTTTTTTTGGGACAAAAATATTTGGGACGGGAAATCCTCTTAAAGGACTAATCACAGTGAGAGATGCTGTTTTCCACATCCAAGAAAAATTAATTTTTTTTTAACTGATATCGAAATCGAAGTGAAATATTCATTATGAGTTTCGGAATTAAAAATCTACACATTCGGATACACAAAACGATTGAATCCAGGCCTAATTCTGCAGTCCTCAACCTTTAATGTTATCAAAAGATTATATCATTTTGAATATTTTCTTATGTTTACTATAACTAAACTAAAGTATATTGCAAAAAAAAGACAGTTAATTAAAGAACAAACATTATTTTTAAGCTTATTTTTTTTTTTAATTTAAACGTATACAGTTAATATTGGCATTAAGAACAAAATAATCTTAAATAGGAAAATGTCGTATATTTTTCCTTTACTAATTTTGTTAAGTTAAAAAATGAAAAAAAAAAATAAAAATAAAAAATAAAATAAAAGTGCACAAAAAATAATTCACAGGTTCAACACTATACATATACAGTCTGATTTCATGGTCATTTTTCTTTGGATAGTTATAGGTGATAATAAGACGATTTATCACTAACTTTAGAAATTCAATTACATTGGAATGTTTCTTACACTATTTATAACAAAATATAATATTGATAAAAAAAAATACATATAAAAATAAAAGCGGGGTTACAATAATATCGGTTTTTATTTTTTTTTTTACTATTTTAAGCAGATACAATTTTAAAATATTTGAATACTAATGTTAAGCGTGTGCTGTTTATACGATATGTATGTGCATAGTCATAATGTCAGGTCATAATATTTTTAGAGCGAATTTGTATAGACATCAAAATTGTACTCAATTATATTTTAATTATTCTTACTATTAATATTAATATACTTTTTCAAAATTTTTTTTTTTAATTTTTCCCCATTTAAAAGAGTTAAATAATAAAAATATGATTAATTCTAATAAAATTTTTATAAATGAGTTTTTTATTTATAACTTTTTGTACTGACTTTTATCTACTCTTCATCAGTCTTCATAGCACATTGAAATATTAGATGAAATCTTAATAAATGGAAGTTTAGCCGTTTTGTAACGTTTGTCTTTTGACATTTCAAAATTAACAAAACAAGTTATACCTTGTTCGCACTTCAACATTTATCCGGATAAATAAGTGAAAATTTCTTCTTTCTGAAACCACCGTTCGCAATTGAGAAGTGGAAAAAATTTGACAATTCTAGAAAAAACATAAATAAAAAAAACAAACAAATTTTTAAACATTTTTTTTTAAATTCTTTTTTTAAATTTAAGTAGGTATACTTACATTTGTTAAGCACAGGAATAAAAATGCGATATTTGAACAATAATATTTTAATTATGAATTTTTATTATGAATTTTCAAAAATAATTTTAAAATTAAATTTCACTTTTTTTTGTTGGTTTTTATTTTTTTGATATTTTGACATAAAATAAACGGTGCCAAACGTACCAAATCTAGCAAAAAGTAGCTAAAAGGAACTAGCTAAGTGGAAAAAGAACTGAAAATTAAAATATCCGGAAAACGTTTTTGTATGATAATATTCACAAAGTTTCCGGAAAAATCAAATTATAATTTTTGAACGATAAGACTGTGGTAGTATCAGTAATTTTTTACTATGTATTCTAAACTATTGTTTAACTCAATTTTGCAACAAAAAAATTAAAAATGAGTTTCACAGAGTTTCACAGAACGACGATGGATGTTCAATATAATGTGTAAAATATCGGACATATTAATTTTTTTATTTCTTTTTAATATAGAAATTCAGAAACTTAATGGTGAAATAATGTTGGATTAAAAAACTATTTTTATTTATATACATATAAACATAATATATAAAGTATATATAGTTTTTCTCATTCTATGCTATTAAATTAGATATTATTGTAAAGCTTTTAACAGAACACACATTTTAACTCACTTGGCGGTATATTGTTTTTTAATAAAAAAAACAAAATAAAAACCGAAAAAAATAAAAATAAATACAATAAAATAAAAATAAATATAAAATTTTTTTGTTTTACTAGAAAAGACGTTACTTAATATGGGATCTAAATATATATATTTTTATAGTGTGAAACACCTTGCAATATGTAAAATAGGTAGTTACAATTTTTTTTTTAGTTTTTATTTTTTTTTTATTTAATAATAAATACTTTGTTTTTATACAATTTAGCTTAGGTATTTATTATTATATTTAACAAAAAATAAAAATAAAAAAAAATCTAAACACCTTAAAAGTATATATTGAATGAAATATACATTGTATGTATAGATACATTTCTTTCTGTACAATTTTCCGCAGAGACTAAGCTTTATTAATCATCATCATTTAGCACTACAGCTCGATCATTTAGCACTCAGCTTTGGCCTTCTTTAATATTTGCCATCATTGCGTCCTGTCTTGGGTATTTGTTTTCCAATTTCTTATTTGCAAAACTCGTGCATCATTTTCAATCTTGTTTAACCACCGTGTCTTGGTCTACCTCATCCGTACAATATTTTCGTGAATAATTCAATTATCTAACTCGAAGTTGGTTCGCTTCACATATACCCCTTCGTCTATTCATCTTGCAGGAAATATCTTACTCTCGAAAATGTGATCGAAATTAATTTCTGAATAAGTCGTTCTTAAAATATAAAAAATATTATTCAACTACATATTTAACTGTTTCTAAAACGTCCGACAACAATGCGCAATCTCGTTGACTTCCTATCATTTCGGGTTTCTTAGTTAGAGGTTTTATAAATATTAGATTTAAACTTAATGAATTCTGATAAAAAATGGGTAGATAGATGAGGAACTTAAAAAAATGGTTAAAGCCCAATTAATGCCTCGGATTATGGTTCGAATTTCCATGAAAATTGTTGTATTTGTACATATGACTATAGTTGGTATTGGTTTAAAGATTTGAAGCAACTTTAAGACATATATTCAGTCTCCTTAAACATACCCAATATACCACGAGTCAGTTATTTGTCCAGTTCATCGGAAATAAAAAATATCATTTGGAAACTAACTTAGTATACTAATGATATGAACACGTCAGCCACAAGGATATATGTTTAGTACGACATGGATAAGGATAGTATAAAGGTGACAAATAACTGACATTGCCCATACATTAAGTGTCTTCGAGCTGGTTATTTGTAACCGTAAATTAAGACTGAACGTTAGGTATACGACAAGCACTAAGGTAAAGAATATAGCTGACGTAGCCGTTAGTTATGAAATTAACATATAAGTCAGAATTAAAAAACCCTCAAATGCACAATCAGAAAAAAACACCTCAAATGTTTTCTTTTTTGATTTGTTTTTTTTGGTTTTTTTGTTTTTTTTGGTTTTTTTTTATTTATTTTTTATTTTTTTTTGTTTTTTTGATTTTTTGTTTTTTTTTATTTTTTTTAGTTTCTTTGTTTTTTTTAATTTTTTTTTTTGGTTTTTTTGTTTTTTCTTTTATTTGTTTTTTTTTTGTTTTTTTTCCTTTTTTTGGTTTTTTTGTTTTTTTTCGTTTATTTTGTTTTTATATTTTTTTTATTTATTTGTTTCGGGTCAACCATCTAAGTACTATCACTACGAGACGTTGCTTAACCGTGTGTTCAATGTGATGTATAGTCTTCCACTGAGCTTGCCAGTAATATACAACAATGTATTAAATAGAAAATATAAATTCGGTATCTATTAAACTTTATACATTGTTTTAGTAATTTAAACAAATAACTGACGCTGTTGTCAGCTTTACGTAAACTGGCGCTTATGTACGCCTAGCAATTTCCTTTAATTTACCAACATATAATAAGCAATCTATAGTAGTTATTTGTACACAAATAACTGACGCTGTTGTCAGCTTTACGTAAACTGGCGCTTATGTACGCCTAGCAATTTCCTTTGATTTACCAACATATAATAAGCAATTTATAGTAGTTATTTGTACACAAATAACTGACGCTGTTGTCAGCTTTACGTAAACTGACATTTATGTACAACCAGTAACCGTTTGAAGAGAAAGATTACCTTAATTAGTCGCTTACATTCATGAATTGGACAGGCTGCAAGGTCAAATATTTGTTTCGACTTAGAACATAGTTCAATATCCGACACAAAAGCCGGTAATTTAAATTGGTCTTTTAAGCTGACCTTAAAACTGGCTGCCGGAACAAACTCCTGTTTATTGGTGTTCAAGTTAGTTTCAAAACTAAAAACAAGTCGGAGGCATATCTTAAGCCGGTGTGCCAAAAATATGTTAACTACGAGTGAACTTGTAGGCCGGTTCAGTACAAATACATGACATTTCTTTACGAACTGGCGCGATGGTATATTGGGATTCATTGTAACTGAGGTATCTTAAAAGTAAAATATCCTAAATTGAAATGCTGCAATCGGGCTCTACAGTTCATTTATGAGGTTCTATGTTTTTTTCTTTTTGTTAATTAAATCAATAGAATAAAAGTAACTTTTCAATATTTTTTATTATCTACTTTTAAATTTAGTGTTTATTTTAATCGCAGTAGATTTGTTCTATTATATACGCGAATAAGATTAATTTTTTTTTTAAGTATACTAGTTTGTCAACAATATACAAATGTAGACGAAATGAAGATTTATTGGCTTGGTCTTACGTAACTTCATTAATTATTTTGTTCTCCAAACTTTTTTAAGCCCGTTGTTTCCTATATTTAAATATTTTTGCAATCTATTATTGTCACATTAAAATAATAATAATAATAATAATAATAAAAAAAAATAATAATAGTAATAATAATTTCGAAATTTCTCACCATCTGTTGAGTTGACAGTATTATCCATTAAATAAATTTTTTTTTTCTTTGCTAAATAACTAAATATTTGACAAAAAAAAAAATACCCAATAATATAATACTTTAAGTTTAAAAAAAAAAAAGCTTAAACTTTAATAAAAATGTACTCCAAGAATAGTTTAATTGAAAGCAAATGAAAAAAAAACTTAATAAGCAATTTGTTTATCCATTGTCATATTTATTTAATTTATATGATTTCAAAAATATATTATTTCATAAAATAATTATATTTATGTCAAAACGTTGCGGCATTACACGTTAATCACGTTTTAGGACATCACGTCAAATTATCGAAAGATATCAAAACCTTTATATTTTTTAGTATCAGTGATTCTGCTACCATTTCCGTAGATTTGTCACAAAGTAGTGGGGTATTTTTCTCATTTAAGATATTTAGAAACAACTTATTTATTTATTTATTTATTTATTACAAATGCTTAATACAAGCGAAAATACCCTTATAAAATAATAATAAAAACTATACAATGAGAAATAAAATAAACTAAAAATAAATAAAATAATAATAAACAAAAATCATATACAAAAATAATTTAAATATAAGTAAACAATATAATATAATATATATTGCACAAATTAACTTCAACTAGCTGATAAAATATAAAATTGAGACTATCGAAGCTATGTTTGAAGTAGAAAGTGAAATCTGTTATAAATTTTGAACATGGAACTTAGTGGGCTATTTTGACCATAGTTGGTTCTTGAAAATTTGATATAAATAACATCGGAATTTCTAAGGCTACGTAACGGAACATTGAAAAATAAGTTAGACATTAAACAGCTACTTGTCATCTTGCCCTCGATAACCTCGTGGATAAAACTGAACGATAAATAAGCCCTTCTACTCTCTAGACTTGGAAGATTGACAAGTTGAAGTCTGTCAGAATACGGAAGTAAATTAAGATTGTCCTGTCAATTAAGGCGCCTCAAAGCAAAACGAAGAAAATTTTTCTGGACAGATTCAAGTCTAGAGATATGAATACCATAAAATGGATTCCAGACTTGGCAAGAATATTCTAAAATAGGACGGACAAAAGAGGAATAAATAAGCTTCATGACATAAGGATCACTGAATTCTCTCGATTGCCGTTTAATAAAACCAAGAATACGAAGAGCTTTATTCACTAAAAAATCGATTTGTTTAACAAAGTTCAATTTTTCATCCAACAAAACTCCAAGATCAGTGGTTTCTTCAAATCTTGTCAATGAAAAGGATTGAATAGTATATTGAAAATCAATTTTACTTTTTTTCCTAAAGAAGGACATAGAGTGACATTTGTTAACATTTAAAAGAATATTATTTGACGTACACCAATTGCAAAATGAATTGATGTCATTTTGTAAGTCAATACAATCAGAATAGGAAGATATAGCTTTAAAAATTTTTTCATCATCTGCATAAATAAGAACTTCTGACGAATTTAAAATATTCGGAAGATCATTAATAAATAAAATGAAGAAAATAGGACCCAGATGGCTACCTTGGGGGACACCACAATTTACTAAAAATGGCGTAGACAGGAAATTATTAAATGAAACTTGATAATAGCGATTGGATAAATAATCAGCTACGAATTCCACAAAACCTGAGTGAAAACCCATTTTGTCTAATTTATAAATTAGGCTTTTGTGGCATAGTTTATCAAAAGCTTTTGAAAAATCTGTAAAAATACAGTCGACATAATAACCGGAAATAAATTTATCGTTACAAAAAGACGTGGAAGTTGACTTACCACTACAAAACCGTGCTGCCTATCCGAAATGATGGGCATGATATAAAATTGGAGGTTCTCAGAAATGATTGACTCGAATAGTTATGCTAGAGATAGAGTCGACGTAATTCACGCGCGTATGCGCGCGTAAAAAAAAAAAAAAAAACCTGTTTTTTTTACCTGTTATGCTCAACGCCGTTCACATGCGAAAAACAAAAGAGAAAAAGAGAAAAATTAAATTAGAAAAATAAAATGGATTCTGTTTGTAATATTTTTATAATGCTTTTTAATTTATTTATAACTTAATAAAACATAAAAAATTTTAATAAATTTGCAATAAATAATTATTTAATTTTTATTTTTGAATATAATTATATTTATGAACTTTTTTATTTTATTAAATAATTATTTGTTTGTAAAATTTTTTTTTTCTAAAAACAACAAAATAAACAACACTATTTTTTTTTTTTTAATTACAACAAAATAAACAACACAATTATAAACAAATGATTTCCACAATGTACGGCGTAAAATACTGGGAAAGTTAAAATATTTCAACTTTTACGCGCGTAAGCTACGTTTTACGTCGTTGCGTATAGCCGGTCTCATACATTTTCATACAATTTGATTTTTTACGTGCGTACACGCGCGTGAATTACGTCGACTCTATCTCTAGCATTAAAGAAGATAAGCGGACAATAGGCCTATAATTCTGAATATGTCTTTTATTAGATTTTTTATGAAGGGGAATAATGTAGGATATTTTCCAAATAGAAGGGAAGCTACACAGTGAAATGGACATATTAAATAAAGAATAAAGTGGCTCAATTAATTTGTCCGCACATCCTATTAAGAATGAAGTAGGAATGCCATCCGGTCCTACGGTATTAGTATTTTTCAGTTTTTGAATATGCTTCAAAATTTCAGGAACAAATTCAAGAAATAATTTGAAAATTTTTGAGTAAAAGCTTTTAGTAGCCTGCTCCATGTTAACAGTATGTAAAAAATGCCAGTCTATAAGACAGAGAATTATTCATTGCCATGAAATCGGCTTTACTAAAATTAAAGGAATAACTGTTTTCCGACAATAAGTCTTCGAATAATCAATATCTGAACAAATAATAAGAGAGGGATGGTGTATTTCTTCAGGAAACTATTTAGCAACTAGAGATTTAATGGGGAAATTATCTTTGAAGTAGTGATTGTGAACGAGAAATCCCATCTCGCGAACTCTCGAGAAATTTCATGATTATGGAATTCTCACTCTCGAGAAAAATATTTCGAATCTCTTAATTCTCGAGAAATTTATCGAGAATTTTTCGAGAGTCAGTTCATAACATGTAAATGAAAAAACTATTCAGAATTGACATTGGTGGGTTTTAATTTTTTTTTTTAAAAGAAACCGTTATCTATTGTGTTGTGTTCAATAAATGAAATTTATTTGAATTTGAAAACTTGTAAAAATATGCATTAAAAAAATTTTGTATAGTACGATAACTAGCAAAAAAGTGAAACTGTGTAAAAAAATTTATTTTTTAGACTGAATACGATAGTAAAGAAGTTTGGAAATTATTTTAAAGAAACAAAGATGATGCTTCATGCACTTTATGTACAAAAAACGGTGAACTGACATAACCGCGAATGTCATAACCGCGAACAATTTTTGTCATAACCGCGAAACTAGAATTTGTATGAGTTTCGCGGTTATAACAAACATTTTTGTTATAACCGCGAAACTAATTTTATTTTTGTCATAACCGCGAATTCGCGGTTATGACAAAAAAAAAGTTAAGTTTTTCGCGGTTATAACAACAATTTTTGTTATAACCGCGAAACACAAATATTCGATTTTTTTCATTTCGCGGTTATAACAAAAATTTTTGTTATAACCACGAAACACAAAAATTCGATCATTTTGAAAACTGAAATAAGACCTCGAAAAAAATGTTGTAAGGTAAGCACACGGAGGGGAGGCAGCAGGGCGGCGGGCGGGCGGTTGGTCAGTGGGATTTGCGGTGCTCACAACTTTTTTTTTCGAGGGGGGCAGCAGAGCGGCGGGCGGGCGGAGCGCCGCAAATCCCACTGACCAACCGCCCGCCCGTCGCCCTGCTGCCCCCCCCTCGCGTGTGCTTACCACACAACATTTTTTTATCCATGTTTTATTTCATTTTTCAAAATGTTCGAGTTTTTGTGTTTCGCGGTTATAACAAAAATTTTTGTTATAACCGCGAAACGAATTTTTTTAAATTTTTTGCCATATTTTTTCGCGGTTATGACACTTTTATTTTTTATTTCACGGTTATGACAAAAAAGTTTCGCGGTTATGACATTCGCGGTTATGTCATGTAGCCCAAAAAACATTAGTTGGAAAAATTCATCAACAACCGGCTTGCATCGCCATCTTGAAAACGTTCATAAAATGAAAAGGAAAATTAATTGTACTAATTCCGTTGCAAGTGCATCTAAATTTAAAAATGTTGTAAAACTTGCTAGGCTGGCAGCTAAGGATGGATTTTCAATTTCTGCGATATGTAGAAGCCAATTTAAACGACATAATATTGTAAGAGATGGTCTTTCCTTGCCAAAACAACCATCGGTTGTGATGAATTTAATTTTAAAATTTTATGAGCTGAAAAAGGAAGAGATCAAACAGAAAATAAATTCAGCGATATCTAAAAATTAAAAATTTTCGCAATCAATAGACGAATGGACAAGTGTCAGAAATCGCCGTTTCTTAGACATTCAATAATATTATTCTAATGGGCAATCTGACAATTTTAGTTCGCATAAACGGATCTTGTCCAGCTGAGAAAGCCATTGAATTGGTTGACACTAAACTTCAAGAATTTATATTAAATGTTAAAACTGACATTGTATGTACAACAAGTGACGCAGCCAAAGTGATGGTCAAATTTGGAGATTTGTCGCCTGCTCATCAACAACTGTGCTACAATCACGCCATACACTTGGGCGTTCAAAAAATATTCTATAAGAAAAGTCAAGAGTCGGCTAAAAATGTAAACTTAGCTGATCATTCTGATGATTCTGGTGAAAGTGATGCGTTTGAGAGGGATTCCGAAATTAATTTGATTAATGATAATCATAAATTTGATGTTATCAAAAAAATTCGCAAAATTGTGAAACTATTTAAACGTTCTCCAATTCGTAATAATGTCTTACAAAATCACATAAAACTGTCAGAAAAAAAAGAGTTGCAACTTTTATTGGATGTTAAGACATGTTGGAACACGATGGAAATATTGATTGACAGATTTTTAAAAATAAAGTATCATGTTGTTAGTGAGATGCTTGATCTCAATATAAATCATTCATGTGATCCTGAGATTGATGAAAAAATAGCATTGCAAATATTAAATACTTTAAAACCATTGAAAATAGCTGTAGAAGCTCTAAGTAGAAGCGAGACTAATATGATAACTGCTGAAGGTATTTTACAATTTTTATTTAAAGCCCTCAAAAACAATAATTCAGAATTAAGTACGTCGCTTTTAAAATCTGAAATCGGATACCTTGATAAGATTCCTTCAAGATTCGAATGCGTTGGGAAACGTCAGCGAAGATGATTTTTTAAGATGAGTCCAAAAAATGAAATTGTAAAGTTAGCTAGATCAATTATGAAAAGATTATTTACTAGCAATAACTCAGACATTGGCAATGAATGTGAAGAAATCAATATAAATGAACAACAAGATGTTGAAAATGAAGATGAAGTTATGCCAATGTCTTCTAAATACTTGAAAAAAACAACTGGAAAATTCCATTCAGCAAATTTTAAAACCAATATGTCCAATAAAAAAAAAAAATTATTTTAGCTCTCTTTTGAAAGAAATTAATATTTAGGAGCGAACAGGAACATTAACAGAAAATTTGCAACAACTAAGAAATGCCTTATTTTCAATGAAACCTACATCAACCTAAAATGAGAGAAATTTTAGTATTTCAAGTGACTTCGCAAGAAAGAAAAGAAATCGATTGTCTGACAAATCATTATGTGCCTTGTGTTTTTTGAAACACTAACTTCTAAAATATGATAAATAAACTTGAAAATAATATTATATTTACTTTTTGTTCATTAATCTTTTTGAATTAATATTAATATATAGTTTTTTTTTTTTTTTAATTTTTTGTGCAATTAAAAATGTTGTTCAAAATAAAATAGACTCCTTTTCATTTAGTTTTTATATTTCACAACTCTCGAGATCAAATCCACATTTCTCGAATCTCGAGAGTTCTAAAATGAGAACTCTCATTTCTCGAGAACACAAAAAAGTCGAGAAAATCACAATCATTACTTTGAAGCTTTAGATTAAGGTTAAGTTTTAAGTTGTGGATTAGATTTTATTATATTAATCCCAGTCCTTAGCGCAAATTTAAGTAGACTTCTTAGTTCGATTCTCGAAGCCTAGCTTAAGTCTTTAATGTAATAGCTACCTAGCAGGTCGCTCCTCAATCTTGATAAATCTAGGAAATGGTCTGCGCTTTCTATCTGGTTGTCTTTACATTTCCTACATTTTTTACTGTCGAGTAGTTTCAGTCTATAGCTTTCCTGATAAGCGATGCCCTGTTATTATGCCCGTTACAAGTCTGTCTCCGATTGCTTGAATTTTAATAATTTCTTGGTTTTCATCCCAACTTAGGATACCCATATAATTTTGGTCGCTTTCGAGGTTCATTTACCCACCTTTTTTTTTTGCTTCTTGCATAATTGCGGATTCTATCGATTTAAAAATATAACCGCGGTGCTCGAACTTCCAGGGTTTTTCTCTCTGCCAGTTAGCTTCTTTGTTTTGTAAGCACGTCAACTTTTTGATTTACTTCCACTTCAGTGTGTCCTGGAATCCACAGGAGTTGAACATTTTTCCTAAATATTTATTTTTCATTATTGTTTTATTTCTAAAACATTCTTATGGACCCTGAATCTCTGAATCTGTTATTATTACTTTCATTTTAGAAAATTATCTGGACGAGTAACAAATTCAAATTCAACTCTGTCAGATTAGTAAAATATTGTTACTTTAATAAAAGTTAACTACGTACTAAATTTAAAAAAAAAAAAACAAAATTAAGCCTGGAAAATCTAAAACGTTTCAGGTGCAGTAAAACAATAGTATATATAATTTTTGCGCCTCTTTTATAACAATTGTTTTATAGTGATTTATTTACAATTTTTCTTTTATTTTTTATTTTTTTTAAATGTGGTTAAGCAATAACTCTAAAATAAAAATTTTTCTTTGTGACAATATTAACAAAAAAAATTGTTTTTGAAAATTTGTTAAATGTCGAAACATAAATACCGTATATCTACCTAATTTTTTTTTTATTTATATTTCTTTTTTTCTTCAGGATATCAAATAGTATGTAAATAATGTCAATTATAGAGAATAATATATGTATATATATATTTTATTATTAAATGAATATTTTCAACTTTGTCAGTTTTTTTCCCCTAGAGGCCGGCAATATATATATTTAAAATTATATGAATTTATTGAACTGCTGTCAAATTAGGTGACATTTTCTATTTTCATATTTTTTGATAAAAATTTTGTTGGAGGCCTTTCAGCCGGACAATTCTTTGTAAGTGATGTCGCAATTATTGAGCATTTAGTGCTTAATTTGTGACTATTGGTGCCACAAAAACTTTGGTTTTCGAATTTCCAAAATGGGTCAAGGGGTATCTCTGGCTCTAGAATTTGTGCTCGTCAAAATTATGTGAAAACAACTAGAACTAGAAGGACGGGCGCGCGCCGCAGACTCGACTGACCAAACCAGTTCGCACACCCGCCGCCATGCATCTCACCTTCTGTACAGTAAATGCAAGTACAGTAAATGCAAGTACTAAATTTTCGCTTAATCTAAAAAAATTAATTTAATTTTCTTAATTATTTTAAAATATTTTAACAAAAAATCTTTTTACGAAATCTTTTTATCTTGATTTCCTCTAAATTAAATTAAAAATAAATGGAATAATAACACAGAAAATCAGTTTTTACGGTACCATTTATTCAGATAGGTAAATTAGCTGTAATCAAGTCATAAAAGTGAGACTGAAAAGCTTAGCTAAAATGTTCTTATGTTGTTATGGCTTGTGGCGACAGATTTCTGTGATATTTAATACTATAAAGAGAAATCAAAGTAATTATAACGTAAAAATAAAATAAATAATGTTACAATGCCCAAAAAAAAATTTAAAATTACAATACTACATATACAAAACTCCAGGTCCTTAATACGATAGTCATTCATTTTAAAGTCATAATTTCATTCTGTCAGCTTTCAGATACACTATGCATAAAAAAATTAATTGAACTAATGAAGCGCAAACGTATTTTACAGTGTCACAAAGTGTTTAATTAAAATTCGTATATTTTGTTTATTTATTTTTAAAAATAGTGAAATTTATAATATATATACATACATTTATACATATATATATATTTCGAGTATTTGAATCATCACTTAACTATGTTTCCAACAAAATATAAAATATTAAATTCTTTGGTATTGAAATTTTGATGTCAAATTAAATTTTACAACTCAATAGGAAAAAAAATAAAAATCTATACAGTTCCATGAAATGAAAATCTTAAATGTTTTATTTAACTAACTAAAACAAAATAAGTTACCTATGTGTATTTATAATTTTTTTTATTTATATATTAACGTCTGGCACAGTCTGACGTTATGTTAGATTTTCAGTGAGTATTTTTTATCTATATAATTCCAACTAATTGACATTTCTTAAAAAAAAAGGTGAAAAAAAAAATTTATTAGATGCCTAAAGCATAATTTATTTGCCACACTATCATTCTTTTTGTATATTAACTTACATTACAGTATAGTTATATCCAGAAATAATGGTGTAATACTTGTCCAATAATACAACATGTAATGTGTGCATTGTCCATTATGTGACCATTTTAATGTATTTCAAATTGTCACAATTTAATCATGCATTGATTTTTCTTATACTATTAGGTATAGTTAGTTCGACTATATTCTATATATTTTTAGCTCTTAGAATATGATTTATAAATTTATGAATATGCCATAAGTGTTTGAACAGATTTTGAGCACTTAGCCTCAACCAATTCTAAAAAGTTGTATACCATTTTAAAATATAAAACAGTCCGGAGGTTGTGAATGCAATTTTTTTTTTTAAATTAATCTAAAATGGCTTTTCAATCAAATTTTAGGACAAAAAATGTTTGGGACTACCAAGTCCTCTTAAGTACGACGAAGCTTAAGTACAAATTTTTAAAACCCTGAATAGAATAATATTAAAAACTCTAAAATCGTTAACGCTTATATTTCTTCATGGTGTCAAAATATTTCCAATATGATTTTTAAAATATTTTACCATGAAAAGCTAACAAAAATCTGCATCATATATAAGAAATATTTTTTTTGCAAATGAAAGCGTGATCAGCTAATAATATTTATCTCAATTTATAAAGTGCGTACGTCATTCATCCTTTTAAATTCATAATAATATTTTTTATGTACTTTATGTAAGTTACCATATATTTTTACAGTTAAAGGAAATATATAAGATAATAGGTAATTTAATTAAAATTATCAGCGTAATGATGTCATATTTGAAAATGAGATTCTTTTGGACGGGCAGGCGTATAAATATTTTTTAATTTTATCTCTTTTTCCAAAAAATAATAATAATAAAGTTTTTCACACAAAACAAAAAATTTTTATAATATATATACATATATATTTTTTTTTTTTTTGCATCATTTATTAACAAATTAAACATTTTAATGTGGGCAGAACAAAACCATCAACTATCATCATCATATCTTGGCATTTGGCACGCTTTCGCCTGCTTTTATTATTAATTTATCTTGCTATGTATAAAAAATTGAATTTAAATTTTTTGGTTTTTAGTTTTTTTTCCAACAAAGAAGGAAATCAATTCCTTTTAACCTGTGATTTCAATTTAAGTATAAAAAAAGCGTCGAATAAAAAATATATTTACATTAAGCCACAGTTTATTAAAAACCAAGTTGTTCTTCTTTATTTATATATAAGAAAAATAAATTGTTGTCATAAAGTCAAACTAAAATGGATAATTGATTACTTTAGTATTTTTATATATTTTTCAATATAAGAAAATTTCAGTTAAATAACCCATTGAATAAATATTTTCGAACATTAGGATCAGAATTTGTTGAATCACTATTTTCATCTTATAAAGACTAAAGGGTTTGCTGTCGAAATCAAAACTCTTTATTTATTTATTTATTTATTTCATATCTGTTTAATACAAACAGTTTACAAAAAACTTAAATCTATACAGTTCACAAAAAATATACAATATCTAAGCAAAAATTTACTTACATAATAAATGAAAGAATTTATTATTTATTATTTATTATACTTAAAAACCAAAAAATAATTATGTTAGCAAGAATTAAATCACATAACATAATTCTATTCATAAGAAATAAAATATTTTTAGCGAAAGTCAATATGGTTAAATAAACGAGTTTTTTGAATATGTTTTGATAAGGAAAGGTCAATAAAATCTTTGTATCTATTGCCCAAAATCAACATTCGAATGACAGATTTAAATTTACAATAATTAGTTCTATGGGGAAAAGTAACAAAGAGATTTGGGGGGCGCAATCTAAAATTAGTAGTAAAATGAATGTTATTGGAAATATATTTGGATACTATTGTTAATAATGAGATCAGCCACCTCTCGCCTTTTTTCCAATGAAGTCAAATCTCAGAAATTTTTTCTGAATGGATTCAATCCTATCAATGTGAACTTGGTAGAGCGGAGACCAGACTTGGCTGGTATATTCCAGATTGCGTCGGACCAAAGTCATAAAAAGAGCTTTTAAAGTATAGGGATCTGCAAAATCTTTGAACCATCGTTTAACGAAACCCAACATTGAATTGGCCTTGTTTATAATGTAGGTGTAATTATTTTTAAAAGAAAGTTTTTCATAAAAGTATTTGATTGACTGAACTCTTTCCAAAGGTTCGTTTTTAAAAGAGTAAGATGTTTGAATTCTATTTACTCGACGGGATTAAGTCACAAATTGGCATTTGCCAATATTAAGCTTAAGATTATTAACATGACACCAATTATAGAAGTCGTCTAGGTCATGTTGAAACAGAGAGCTGTCAGATTCAGTCGCAATTTTTTGAAAAATTTCATATTATCTGCATATATCTGCACGTCACAATGGTTTAGAACGGAAATGACGTCATTTACATAAATGATAAAAAGTAATGGGCCTAAGTGACACCTTGGGGAACACCGGAGTTTACTGAATGTATGTATGATCATGTAACGCCTCTGAAAGTGACATTATAACTTTTCCCCGACAGATATGTGGTAAGATGTCAAAAGCATTACTTAAGTCAGTATAGACGACGTTTGTTTGAAAACCTTCCTCCATGTTAGTTAGAAATTTGGAAGTACATTCAACTAAGTTTGTTGTGGTCGATTTATTCTTCATAAAACCGTGTTGGTCATCAACAAAAAATTTTGTGCGATGAGGATAAATTTCGTCAAAGATTATGAGTTCAAACAGTTTTGGGAATGAGAAAAGCTTTGCGATAGGGCGGTAATTATAAACATCATTTCTAGCATTAGCTTTATGGGTGGGTCTGATAAATACCTTTTTCCAGATGGATGAAAAAATACCTAAGGACAAGGAAAGAAAAAGCAAGAACATCAGAACAATTTTTTAAGATAATTTCTGCGACACCATCTGGACATGGAGATACATTATATCCGAGACGGTTCAGATATTTTTTTTACCAGGCCGTCGTCAAAATAAAGATTGGAGAAGGTTGACAGTTATTCAGATGGGTGAATCCAAAGCATTAAATTCGGTGTCCGTGTACGATTTAGAGAAGAAGTTTCGAAAAAACTCATATATTGTACCTGAGTCACTACTCGAAGAATTAAAGAATTTCATAAATAAAGGGTATTGGTTTGATTTTCTACTTGAATTCACAAATTTCTAGAAAGATTTAAGATTGGATTCCAATTTTACAGACATGTCTAATATATAACAACCATGTGACTGATTTAAAAGTTCTTTAAAGTTATTAAGTAAAATTATGAAGTTACTGTAGTCACTGTCAGTTTTTGATTTAAGGTACTTGAGCCATACCTTGTTTTTTATGTTTCTTAATGTCTTTAAATCACGGGTAGACCAAGGCGGACTGGAATTGCAGTTCTTTGTACTATACTTTGTTCTATTAATATTTCATAAAATTTTAACGATACTTGCTCAATATTATTAAGACATATAGAGAAAGAAATATATCAAGAAAAAAATAAGTTAAAAACGAGTTTTCCAAAAAACTGAGGCCAGGCCGCATCAAAAAGTAGAAAATAACTTTTTCTTCACACACAGAGGTGGACTCAGATTTTTTGATTGGGACGTAAGTGATTTGATTCATGAAGACAAAGAATATTCTAGAGAAATGTCCCAATCAAAAAATCTGAGTCCACCTCTGTGTGTTATTTTCTACTTTTTCATGCGGCATGGCCTCAGTTTTTTGGAAAACTCGTTTTTAACTTATTTTTATTTTCTGCTTTTTCACGTTAACTAAATTGTTATTATGTGCTGCATGGATGTTTGAAATCAATTTTATGACTAATCATATCGATGAAAATTTTTCCGATGATTTTTCCTCTTTTTCGGGTTTTCCATGGAGTTTTCTGCAAAAGCAACTTTATGCAACTCATTTCGCTCTACAACTTTGTCTCAGGTTGCAAAACGCTCAAACGCTTCCTTGGTCGGAAAAACTCCGGAAAAGCGTTTTACATGAATTTTCTTGGATTTTTTCTGCAAGTTTTCACCATTGTCGGAGAGAAAGTAATGATGCCAGTTGATACGGAACTTGATCCTGCATAATTTAGAAAACTTTTATACCTGAAAATTTTCCGGAAAAGTCGGAAAATTCCGGAAAATTTTTTCGGAAAAATCAGAAAACTTTGCATTTTTCCTAAAACGGATTTATCACTACTCAAATTTGTACCAAATTTTCAAATGATTTTTCCCGATTTTCCGGGTTTTCCATGGAAATTTCCGCTTCACATTTTGATAGCTTCAATTGTCACGCGACATGAACCTTTGTGCCAAATGTCAGCTCGCTGTGATGACGAAAAGTTGGCCTACGAGAGTGTCGAAAATAGTAAAGAAATATACAGACAAATTACTTTACAAGTTAATAAGAATTGTGTCCTCAAAAAAAAATAGAGAGAAGTCAATATTATTATAAAATTCGTTTAGTGGTTTAGTTATGTCTCATACAGAGCCAAATAGCAGGAGAGTGTCTAGGGGCGAGGGTGTTTTAGTTGCTATAAAGAATTCTTTTCACGCAACAGAAATTGCTTTCTAGAACGTGACCTAGAAATAGTTGAAATTAGTGTGAGGGTTTTCTGGTAATACATTTATAATAAATTGTTATATTCCTCCAGGTCGAAATATTGATCTAGATCAGAAATTTGTAACAATTATTTAATCTTTTTCTGCAAACTTCGAACCCTCTGATGAACTCTTTATTTTTGGTGATTTTAATCTCCATGAAGATAATTTCTTAATCCCTTCTGGAGACCCTAATGAAATTGAATCGATATTTAGCAAATCTCCTCCATAAAAAATCAGCAGGATAAACAACTTGATCTCGTTTTTGTTTCTAACTGGGACAATATTATTCCGATCCAAAGTTCCTACCCCATTAGTTGATATAGACTCTTATCATCCACCTCTTAATTTTTCCTTATGTATTAATACCCCTCCTGTTCTAAAAATCTCTATGCATTTTAATTTTAATACACTAACTTTAATGGATATAGGCCTCTTAACCCATGTTCGAAATTCGAAAATTAAAGTTTTTCAAAAACCAAGCGAGCACAAATTCTAGTTTTTGTTGCACTAATAATCACAAATTAAGCACTAAATGCTCAATAATTGCTACATAATTTACAAAGAATTGTCCAGCTCCACCCCGAATTTGAGGCTGAAAGTTCTATAATATTTTTTTTTATCTTTGAACTACTCACCTGAGACTTTATACTGTGATCGGTAAATTGTAGACCTATGACCAAAAACATTTCTTTAATAATATAAATTAATAAATAAAAATACATAAAGGTATTAAAAAGTAAAATAAAATTTAAAAAAAAATGTGGGTTTACAATTTAAATTCATATTTTTTTTTTTGTTTTTGTCCAGAAATATTTTTCGCATTTTCTCAAAAGACATAATAACTTAAGTAAAAAAAAAAAATTATATTTACAAAATAAAGCTTTCTTTATTGTGAAAAAAAAAGAAAACCAAAAGACAGAAATATATACATTTATATATAGTTTTTCTTAAATGGTCAGATATTACATAAAAATTTTAATAACATCGTAAAAAAATTCGTTTATGTTTACAACAACAGAGAGTTTTTATTTTTTTTAATTTTTTTTTCATTTCTGTTAATGTTTTTTTCTGTTAAAAGATCAGTCAAAAATATTTCCATTATTGATTGATCGTTGCACTTTGCCGAACGATTAAGCCATTTATTTGGTTTTGGAAACGTCTTTTTTTTCCACATAAAATGTTTTCTAAAGAATTTTTTGAATGAAGATAAAAGTTAATAAAATGAAAAAAAATAAAATAAAATTACAAGAAAGAAATTTAAATTAAAATTCATGCAAAAATGAAATACGCATAGTGAGAGATAAAAGTTGGAATTACTATGGACATTTTTTTATCCTTTCAGCACAAAAAAAAAATTATGAAATCTCGCCAGACAATTGCTCAGTTGACCCTTAAACAAGTCTCCAAAGGGCACACTAAATACTTAATAGTAAAATTAAAGTATTTTCCACTTCAATAGTATCTAGTTTTGCGATATAGTTATCAGTTATTGAGTAAACAATGTTAATTAAAGTAAGAGATGTTAACGACACCGGGAACCGAATCAGAAGATTGTTGCAACAGAATTTTTTTTTTGTGCCGGATGCAACTGTTTTCATAAGATAAATTATTCACTACCAAACGTTCCGTATCTGGACATTATCTTGAAATTATTGTATTTGATTTGCATTATGGGTGTGGAACTTATTATCATGAATCGATTAATTGTTCCTTTTGCTCTCCAAAAAAAAACTTTATCAAGTCATTAACATGGGATGGGATGGGATGGGAGATCAAATCGTACGAATATAAAGTTGATACCAAACAGAAAAACACAGGTACCTGCACTGAGCCCAAAAAAGACGTACTAAATTCTAGGACTTTTGGCATTAAATGAAGTTCTAGTGTTTTTATACAGAAAACAACAACAAATAGTTTTTTTTTTGTTTGAAAACCAATATATAAGTTCTTTCGGTATCATATCAAGTATACAAATTGATCTAAAATCGTAAAAGTAATGCCCAGGAGCATAATTTTTAGACTGAGAGAATTAATATTATTCCAATAATTCTTGAATTAATATATTTGAGTAAAGTTATTACTACAACCTAATGGTAGAGTGGTAGATGAATGAAATGCTAAAGAAATGAATGAAATGAAATGAAATGAATGAAATGTAAAGTTCGAATTCCGAAGAGGGTATAAGAGAATTAAAATAAGAAATTAGAAATAAAAAAAATATTGAATAATATTAAAAAAAAATTTATCGTTAAGTAAAATTCATTGTTTGGTCAATTTATCAACATTGCGAAAAAGAACAGTATCAATTTGAAAAGAATTTTCTTTGCTTGGAATCTAACACAAATGGTAAGTCCTTCTATATAAAACTCTATTCAAAATTAAAATTAGGATGCTTTTTTAAAGCTGATTTACATTTAATCATAAATATTAAATATTTTATTTTTTTCATTAAACAATTTTTCAAAAAAACGTAAAAGTAAAATTTGCAACCAACATTTTCTAAATAGATATATATCTACCTAACACACAATATGTATAATGTATGAATATTTACATTATACTAAAAATTTAGTTATAAATAATATCACAATTTGAAATTGGCTTTTATTATTAAGTGGAACACCCATAATGTATCTAGTAGTATTCCTTTCTCCGCTTTCTTATAAGAAACACTATACAAAAAAATAAAATCTTTAAATTGAAATGAATTACGTTTTCGATTTACTGTCATCAGTAACACTGAAGAAGTAACGCCAGCTCTATTGAATATTATTGGTATGATCTGCAACTATAAATATTAATACCCAAAAACTGGAAGTTGGAAAAATTTTCAGCGAAATGGAAATGATGGTTGAGAAGAGCTTAATAGAAGCAAGTGTTTTTGAATAAATTAATTGTGCAATCAAGTTTTTCCGCTAGATGAAGCTAGGATACCGAAGACGAATACTTGATTTGTCATAAATTTCAAAAGTCCTGAAAAAAGTTTTAAATTTTTTAAGAATAATTTTTTAAATAAACCAATGATGTTTTACGAACAGAATATCGAACGTCTGATAATATTTGATGTTAAGAGACTTGGTCTTTCCCAAACATTTTCGTCCCAAAATTTGATTGAAAAACCGTTTTAGATTGATTTAAAGTTTAATTTAGAAAAAAAAACATTCATTCAGGACCTCCAAACTCTTTCATGGATATATTTTTTTTGAATCTGTTAAGGCTAAGTGCTCGAAATCTCTGCAAAACTATTTTTTTTATGTCATTAAATAGTTTTGAACAGATTTCGTGCACTTAGCCTTAGCCGATTCTAAAAAGTTTTACACTATTATAAAGAATGAAACAGCCCTGAAGTTGTGAATGAATTTTTTTTCTAAATTAAACTTTAAAATAATCTTAAACGGCTTTTTAATCAAATTTTGGGATAGCGATTTTAAAGTGTCAATATTTAACAAATTTTTATTATTTTATCCGAATTTTCCTTCATTATCACTATCCTCTGTTTTTCTGAAAAAAAAGGAAAAAAAAAAGAATCAACATTATATCTTTCTAAAATGTCCCAAATGTCCCAAATTTGTTCGAGTAATATATTTTAAGTAATATTTTATTGCTCAGAATATAAAAATAAAAAAAATAAAAAATTTAGCAACTACAATAATTCAATCGTATTAACATGAATTTATTTAATATTTTTAATATTTATTTTTTCATTTTTTATTTTATTTTTTTATTAATAATCTAACAATAAGCAGACATAGACCCTTCATCTTTGTTAAAATTTATTAATGTCAAGTCTTATTATTTATAAATCACGTTTCCCCAAAAGAGAGTAGTACCAAGTAAATTTTTTTTTTATTCATCTTTTTGTGCATTGTGTTTGGAAGCAATGCAAGTCCCACGATTTCCGTATTATTTTTCATTTTTTATTTTTATTTTTTTAAAAGAAATTTTAGTGTTACTGTTTTTTTTTTATATTATTATTATTATTATATTTTTATATTATTCAAAATGTTGTTAAAATGTTTTTTTTTTTTTGTACTGTGTATAAGTATAAATGTATATATAATAAATACATATATTTCATTTTCTCAGATTTTAATTTATTTTGGTGCAAACAGGTAGCAAGTTCACCTCACTGCACAGAGGCATTAAATAAAATGAGCTTGAGTTGAATAATATTAATAAATTTATGTTTTTAATTATTTAATTTAATTTTTGAAAATTGATAAGTGTTGGGTTTGAGTTCAATTTTGATGGAGCGGAGATAAACGATAAGAGCTCTAACGCTAGTGCGTAGAAAGCAGTAAGATCCTATATGATTTTAATAAATAGATCAGTGTTTGTAAGTGATGAAAGCTAAGTTTTCAATTTGGCAATTTAAGTTTAGTAAAGTTAAGTCTACTGTAAGTATGTACTTTATTGGTTATTGTATTATCACCCGTTCAGCTTGTCGGAAAATAGGCTAAAAATTGAATTGAAAATTACGTGGACAAACAAACAGACAAGAAAGTGACTTAAGACAAACGTTGTAATAAAGTGATTGAATATTGCATTGTCATCGGGTTCAGAGCTATAGTTCGGTTTAACAAAACAAAATTGGTGGAACCTGACTTTGATTCTATACCCCTCATTTATTATCAACTAATTAAATTATTTATAAATTATATTTGAAAAATAAATAAAAAATGTTACTGCAAATGCAACTAAACATCTTTTCATAAAAAAAAAAAAAAAATTGATTTGAATTTCGGTAGTAGGGCACTGGAACTATATATTCTTTCGTTTTTTTTTCTTCTTCTTTAATTCACATATCTCATCCTCTTGTTGAGAAATATCACGGGTAAGGAATAAGTTAATTACAAATTAATAAAGATCATGACTGATTTTTTTTTCTCAACATTTTGCATCTCAAACGTTGAGACTAAATGTAGCAGGAACAACTGTGTGTGAGATATAATTTATAACAGTTGGAAAAATTAATTGATTTCAATATTTCATGATTTAATACACAATAAAAAATAAAAAATAAAAATTGGCAAAATCAAAAGGATTGCATTATTTATATAGGTATATAATGTTGATGTGATTCAAGCAAATCTTTATTAAGATTTTTTTTTTTTTTACACTACCGGTTAAGAAAACAGTAAGATTTTTAAAAGTTTAATATTTTGAGGCATTAGATCGCAGTCAAACGATCAAATGAACAATTATATTTTTTCAGAATTAGTAATTTGGGAATTTAAATACAAAATAATTTTTTGTACGGTTTTAGCATATTTTTGCGTTAAAATTGTGTAATACATATACATTTGAATATTAATATATTATCATGCGACAGATGGCGCATTATTACAAAGCCAAAATAATAGAATTTTTGATTTTTTCTAAATAAAAAAATCAAAATTGTACGGTGTAAGTGCCCTACTCAAATTTCCATGGCTGTATTAAAAAAAAAAAGTGGGTTTATAATTTTCTACCGTAGACTGCGGCGACTAGATCTTACACAAGATTTTGATTTCATTTACTTAAATAAATAATAAGTAGAATGTTTAGAAGGCACGGAGTCTTACATATATCAATTGATTGCCAATTTTTTCTCCATGTTTCGATTTTTTTCTACATTGCAGCCAGTGTATGTGCTTCAATAACGCTAATAATACTTCGCTGAATCGAAAAATACCATTTTAGCAAAACTGCTTTTTTACATTGGTATGTTTTTAATTGAAAAAACTCTGTGGCAAAATTGAATAAGACCATATGTCGAGTTATCTCGAGTTATTCTTTCTTCTTGTTCTTTTTTCTATTCTGTCAATTTTTTGTAATAATCGCTCAATTATTTACTGAAATATACATAACAGCATAATCTCAATTTGATATAATTTTACATATGGAAAAATGGTTTTAAATTGCTCTCCTTAAAATCGCTTTTTTTGACTTATGCTTGTATTCCTTTTTGCCGCAGAACTCTAATATCACTAATATTCATCACATAAAAAGTTTAATAAAATTTCCATAATTTTTGCCCACAAAATAAAATTTGAAATGGAGGAGCTTTGAGTTTATTCGTATTCTCTTAAAAATACAGATATATATATGTATATTTTATTTTTATAATTTTATTTTTATTTATTATTTCTATAAGATTACTTAACCCAGACAAAAAAAAAAAAAATAATAAGGCAAGAAAAATCAAAATATTGTGATGCTATCGATAAATTTGCGCCGTTTTATTTTTGTCAATAAATCTAAAATAAATTATAAAAAAATAAGAAAAAAAAAATGTTGTTACTTTTTTTTTTCTTATTATTATTATTTTGTCTACAAAAAATTATGCAAAAAAAAAATACAATGGTATAAAAGTTCAAAAATAAAAATAAAAATTATGTAAAATTTAATTAAAAATTGGGAAATTTTGGTTAAAAAAACTAATTATAAAACATGAAAAAAAAAAACTGATTCAATTGTAATAAATAAATGTATATTTGTAATAAAATTCTGTTCGAAATGACATAAGAAAAATTGTTTTTTTTGTTTTTGAAAAATATGGGCATGCATAGCAAGCACAGAACTTGATGCCGCCTTAGGTAAGGGCATTTAATTATAAGATAAGTGCGAGATAATTGCCAAAAATATTTAAAATTATTAGCTTGATGAAAAATTTATGCACTTGAAAAAATCTCTATGGAAAATCAGCTATAAAGATCAGCTATAAAGGGCTTTGGAGTCGTCAAAAAATATTTCCAAGTTTGACTCCTACAAGTTGAACTCCTACTTTGAATCCGACTCCGAAGATGCACGTAGAGTGATAATAAGCCGGTAGATACGATCAAATAATACAGAGAAAATTTATAAAATCTACTTTTTCATCTTGAGATTTTACGTCGACAATTTGAAGGTTTGTTTTTTTTGGTAAATATTTGAAAAATTCTTTGAATTTGAAATATGTGGCACGTTAAATACCGAGAAGCAGAGTAGCGAGTTTGTGTAAAGACTCCGACTCCAACTTCGACTCCAACTTCGACCCCAACTCCGATAGCACAACTCCAAGCCAACTCCAACTCCAGGCTTCAAAAAAATTTAGCTAATGAAAAGTAGCAATATTTAATATATCAAAATCGTATTAAGAAAAAATATAATTTACAAGGATAAATTGAGCTTTCTCGGTTATTTGCGAATCTTTCGTTATTCTTGTGAGACCTCCTAGTTTTCTTATACGTACTTTAGATTAATAATAAACTAGTTAAGTTAATAGCTCGCTTCTTGTTAGACACGTTATAAACAAATATGTAAACTCTGTGTTGAAGGCCACAAGGTTAAATTTTCAAGATTTCGCTTCGTTTTTTCTTCTTTATTCTTTAAATAGTGTTAAATTTTTATTATCTAAAAAATTTTTTTTTTTTTTTTCATTTTATGTATTTGTCCTCTAACAACTGGATTATATTTTTTAATACCATTACCATTTATACATACTTTTATAATATACATCTATATACAATTATTGTAAGATTAGAAAATATATTTAAATTTGAGATACACTTGTCCCTTTTGTTGTATTTAATTGAAATATCTGCATTTTTTTTTTTGCTATATTAATTTTTTTTTATAATGCAAAAGATCTTAATTTTAATTTATAAAGAATCTTTTTATAATATTATGATATATTACGAAATGTCAATCAAATTTTAATATTCTGACTTTTATTATTAACTTCAAAAGAAATATATGGGCATATATTCATATATTTATTTTTTGCAATAAAAAGAAACAAAAAATGTTTTTAAAAAAAATATTTTTTTTTAAAAGGATAAGATAATAATAAATTATAAAATTTTATTGCAAATACATAAAAGAGTATCTTTTAGGTTTTAGATAGAATCCGAAAAAAAAGAAGAAGAAAATTAAGTTCTTTTACAAAAAATTGAAAATTTATTTTCAGAATCAGGTAAGTTTTTACTTTCAATTCAGTAGTGGGAGTCAATATCAAATTGATACGTATTTTATCTACTTTTTTATTTCTGACCGGATATATTATTTTTATAATCTATATATAATTCATTATAAAATAAGTTAAGACACTTAAAATATTAAAGATGATGCTAAATTTACAGTGGCACTATTCAACAGTCAAATAACATCACAGAGCAAAAACCAAAACTTTAAAACAAAAAATGTCAAATCTACCGTACCAAGGCAAAAGTGTCTAATTGCAAAATGATAGTTTTGAGTAATTTTTAGTTTTTAGGAAGCATTTTAAAAATAAGGAAGAAACTGTCGAATTTAATGGCATATAAATTTATTAAAAAAATAACAATTTTAATAAGTTTTTAATTAAAAAATAGTTTTGCCTATGTATTATTTTCCTTCCAGATCTTGTTAACCAAGGAAAAACTGCTTAGATTGTATTTAACCTAGCAAGGCAATATTTTACCTAAGCAGACCCTACTTACAAAACAATAGGTAGTTTTGCCATTGCAAGTTAAAGAAAATTGTAATCTGAAAAACAGAATCCAACTAACTTTAAATAAAAATCATTGATCAAAAAAAAAATGTTTATTGCAATTTATAATTATTAAGATAATAAGAAACGTTAAAAAAATTATAAAAAGTAACACAAATTTCAGTCTCTTGATTTACTGTTAAATAATTGGACTTTAAAAATTTAAAATCCTTTTTCAAGTAAGTCTCCAGAATCTTTGTTCGAGGGCAAATTTTCCCAAAATAAACGTCTACCACTGGTCATCTTCGGAACTACATTTTTTAAAAATATTTCCTTTTTTGTTCCCACAATGCCTCTTGGCTTCGCATTTAAGTCACTTTTAATTTCAATGAAAGCATTATTTTTTTTTAGAATTTTTTTTGCCATCATATAATTTTTCGAACCAAAATCTGTTTTGTACTCTATGTCTAAAGATTCAAAACAAAATTTAACTTCTACAATGTCCTTAAAATGTGGGAATCCATGTTTACTTTTCTTTGGCTTAATTTCATTAGAAAATGGAAGAAAATCGTAAACTTCCAAAGGTACCACATTAATTTTTTTGGATGATTGTTGTACATTATTCTTAAAATCGTCAAAATCAAGAATGTATTTTTTATGTCGCATAACTTGTTCAATACGTCCGCAGCCATATATGTATGTCAAGGAACAAGATATTTTAATATTATGGTTTGAGTCGCACTACTTTTGCTATTTATATAGATTAATATTGCACTATATAAAATAAAATTTTTATTTTGTCCTGTGCAGTTATCCATCCACAAAATAATATTTTCGAAATCACGGACTTGCAGGAAAAATTTTATAAACGCACTCGTTACCTCTGAAGCATGTCGTCCGGCTAGGGCTTCATGCTAAACAATTGCATAATGTTGTGTTTTTTTGTGCATTGACACAAAAGTTTCGTTCATCGTTACTAATCGTGGAGTAAAGAAATTCTCTTTAATATCCGGCATTCGAGGCAAAAGAGAAACTTTTTTCCATGTCTGTTGCAAAAACCGCAGTGGTACCGTCATTAATTAAGCAATCAATGCGATATTGTTCTCGGGCTGGTTAACTCTAAAAGTATAATAAAAAATTAAATATTTTGACAGAATAAAAACAAATTACACTTAATACCTTTTTCAAATGTGTTTCTTTTAGATTTTCATTTTCATCACTTGGGTTCAATTCATATTCTAAACAGTAACCACATTTTTCGGTATTAGGCTGGTAAAAACTTATGTTCATTTCCGCAAAATTGCTTCTGTAGCATTCATAAGATATTTTTTCATTATTTTTGCAGTAATCTTTATGTATGCACAATTGAGATAGAAAGATCAGGTGGTAAATAAAGACGATTCGGCGAATGCAAACTCCTGTAGTGCGCAGGTTTGGGACCATATGAATTTATGTGATTTATTATAGCATGTTTATTTTTTTTTTTGTTGAATGGTTCATGTCTTCCACGTCTATCTGCAACAGGTGATATTTTTGATGTATTCAACGTTTTTTTTTATTTTAAAGCAAAGTTCAAAATTCCATTAAATTTATAACCCAAAGTTCTTAAAAAAAAATTTTGACATACAGTAGTTTTTTCTAGGTAAATTATGTTTCCATCAACATTTCTTGTTTTGGGAAAATTATATATTCAAGAGTTAGATCTTCTACATTTGCTCTCAATATAACGACGTTGAAAAGAACTTTATTTAACCTGAGTGTTCTAAACGGGAAATGAAGAGTGGTCGATATCAAGCTTTATGCTTGATGCCTGCCGGACTCGAAGCTTATGTTACGACTAAACGGCAGGCTTAAGTATTCTGATCCTGGCCCAATTTATGTAATATTATTAAAACATTAGTGTGAAAGCATTGTTTCTTACGAGCTTAAACATAATGGAAAAGTTTTAAAAAACATAAAATCTTAACAATATAAAATAACCAAAGACGTTGTGCAAATTTATCAAGCTGCCAATATTCATCATGTATTTTTTATCTTTGAATTCCACAAATTTTTTCAAAACATTTTTTTGAACATTCACATGCAACAATGGATGTTTTGCGGTATTTATTTTTAGCTGATCAAAGCTAGTTCGCGGTCTTTTTGCTTTGGTCGGTAAGCACTCTGCACTGTCAAAAATAGACTGACCAACCTCAAATATTTCATCTGTTTGCTCAGCTTCAATTTGAGTGTTTAAATCATTAAGAAGAACGTCTTCTTCACTTATTTCAATATTTCCTGGAGGAATATTATCAATTTGAACCACCGCATTCAGATCAATTTCTTCTGTATTCTGAGTTATGTCATGTTTTTGGTGTTCTGTCTCTATTGCCGGAATACTAACCTCATTAACAATTTTATTTAAAATTAAAAAGCCCCGACTAAATTTATCCATTTTTTAAACTTAAAATTAAAACTTTTTTTCATGAAAATTACACTACAACTAAAGCCCGGGTGTCGTTAAAACAGAATTTAGCAGCAGAACAGAATCAGCGACAGAAAAATGTATTTTTTATTTAATTAAATTCAATTGACATTCTGGCAACAGAAAGAGAAAATAACCTCGTATGAGGTTATTCAAATTCTGTGAACAGAATGAATTTTTCTGTCGCTAAATTCTGCTGTAAAATTCTGTCGCAGAATAAATTCTGTTCAAATGTATCGGATTCTGTTTCTGTTGCTAAATTCTGTTTTAACGACATCCCGGCTTTAGTTTGGGGGTTGGACATTTGTCCGCGGGACATTTGTCCGCGATTTGTTTTCGTATCGCGGACATAAAAATGACATTTGTCCACGATTCGAAATGTCTTTTGTCCGCGATAAAAATTAATCGCGGACAAATGACATTTTGCAAAATGACATTTGTCCGCAAAAAATTTGAAAAATCAATCGCGGACAAATGACATTTTGCAAAATGACATTTGTCCGCTAAAAATTTAAAAAAACAATCGCGGACAAATGACATTTTGCAAAATGACATTTGTCCGCTGAAAGTTAAAATAGCAATCGCGGACAAATGACATTTTGCAAAATGATATTTGTCCGCTAAAAATTTGAAAAATCAATCGCGGACAAATGACATTTTGCAAAATGACATTTGTCCGCTAAAGTTAAAAAATTCAATCGCGGACAAATGACATTTTGCAAATTGACATTTGTCCGCGAAGTTTTCCATACAAATTTCATCGCGGACAAATGTCACGGCGCCCTTAGTTTATAATATCTTAGATACTTTTGCCACTGCAAAAAATATTTTTTTATTTTTTGACACAATGATTAAAATTCTTTAAATAGTTTTTTCCAGACACAAATTCAAATAAATAAAAAACAAAACAAAATAATTGGATCTTATAGGATAGTAAATTTTTTTGCCGTAGCTCAAAATTAATATTTTGGAAATAACAAAAATTAGAGAATTTCGAACTTTTAAAAAAGGCAAAACTACCTAGGAGCCTTTAGACAATTTTGCCTTGGTACGGTAGAAATGTCATCATAGAAAAATTCAAAAAAAAAACTTTAATACTGAAAATCCATTAATTCAAAACTTATATGAAGAATATTAGTCAGGTTTACATATAGTTTAAGTTGAGTAATAAGAAATTAGGTTTTAGTCCATCAAATTAAGGTTTTTAATCAACATTACCTTAAACATAACATGTTAAATCAAATTCAATATCACAATAAAAAATAAATGATCAAGTTGTAAAGAATATAGTTATATTCTAATCTGTGTAAATATTTTAAGTTTTTGTAATATCATGATAGATGAAATAAATATAATATATATATAATGTACAAATATATAATGTATATTACGACACTTAATATAAGTTAACAGTACTTAGATTATTTCCTAATTCAAATTTCGAATTACTATCATTCTTCTTCTAGAATAATAATTAGAACAGAACACCGAATTTATTCTTATTCGAAATTCGAAATAAGAATAAGTTTTCGTTTTTTTCCTATGAAATTTCTTCTATTGCTATCATTGGTTAATTTATTATTTTTGAAATTAAAATCGAATTAGACCGTTGTATTATTTACAAGTAGCATGTAAGTCTGTGGTTTCGATTTTTATTTAAAAATCCGCGACTTTGCGTTGAACATAAACCATTATTTTAACTATACTATCAAAATAAATAAAGCCTATATATAGAAATTTATTATAATTTATATTCGTTTATCTATATAAATCTACATCTGTACTTTATGATACACACATACATAATTTATTAAATTTTGCACAACTTCATAATTTGCATATAATAGTTATATATTTTTTGTTTATTATGATTAAAATTTATATAATTTTTTTTTATCTTCCAACCACGTATGTTAATCTTTCTCATTAGTTCATGACATTTAAAAATTCACTTCATTAAATAGTTCATTTCATATTTAGTTTTTTTTTTTTTAAATTGACTGTATACTACAAACAAAAATATTATATGGTTAAAAAAGGGTAAAAAGATTCAAATCCATTGTCACGAGCCTTTCAAAATAAATAAATTTAAAAATTTTCCCAATTTTTTTTGTTTTTTTTTTTTGGATTAAGGTCAAGAGCATACTTAAAGGTTTAATTTTACCTGTTAAAAGCACTTTGTTTTATTACTATTTATATCCGACTTATTTATTTGTATATAATGGAAATATAATATGCAATTATACCTGAAATTATAATCAAGCTGTAAATAAGCTCTATTCAATATAAAAAGATTTTTAAAACAAACCAAATAGTATAAATTTAATTGCGAATAAGAGTATATATTTTTTATTAAACTTTCTTTATATTTTATAGGCTCCAGTTTAGTTTAGCAAGAGCGTATGTAATTTAAATCAAACAGAAACTAAATTAACTTTCATGATTACCGTCCTGTAACTTCCTAAAATTCGAATTTTTTTAATATGGCCTTTTAATTCAAAAAAAAGGAAAAATAATTACTTACACAATCAAAAACAAATCTTCAGCAATCTCTCATTTATAGCGATTGACATTAAAATACATGATTTTTTAAATATCCAGGAAACAATATGCTACCCATAAATCAGGAAGAATTAATTATTAATTTTCTTTAATTTAATGTATTTTACATATTTAATCCCTATTAATAAATATGTAGGTGCATCTTATTTATAGGGTTGCCAGATAAAATCTTAAAGATTACCGGACAAAATTTTGAAATAATAAAACAAATTTTAGCCTATTGCATTAAAAAAATTTAAATATCAATATTTTCAAATTTCTTATAGAGTACGATTCAAATCATTTGACCAATGAACTTTTAAGAGGTTGGTGACGAAATTCCTTATGCCAAAATTCTTTATCCAAAATTCTTTTTCCAAAATTCACTATGGACAAAATCCACTGTGGACAAAATTCACTTAAGCTTATAAAATATAGAATACGGTATTACGGTAGTGATCTACCTTCGAAAAAATATAAAAGATCAGTACATATAAAAGACAATTGAAATAAAATATACCTAAAGAAATTTATATAATTAAGGTCTTGATTGTTCTTATTAAAATTTAATAAAATATTATGTATTATCATTAAGTGTTTGGCAATGATACAGTATAGTGAATAAAAAGGAAAAAATAATTAATAGAGTTTTGTTTTTTATATATGTCATCCTACAAGAATTTTTTCATAGTTAATTTTATCCATAGCGAATTTTGTTCATAGTGAATTTTGTCCATAGTGAATTTAAAAAAAAGAATTATTTTCGAAAAAGAAGAATTTTGTCCATTTGAATTTTCGGATGAGGAATATCGTCACGATCCCGCTTTTAAGAGAGGGTAAAATTTGAATAAAATTATTATAAAAAATTGCATAATTTTTTTTCTTAAATAATTTTGTAATGGATTTTTGTAAATAATTTTGTAATGGAAAGGGAAAGCTTTGCATAACGGATTGGTCAAGTGATTTGAATCGTACTCTACCATTTTGACCGTTTACTCAAAACACTTGAGCGACAAAAAAATACCTGAAATTTGAAGAAGGCAGAAATATAAAAAACATCTAATCAACTAAATTTTTCGCAAAATAATAAGCATCGGGTGGAATACCGGACAAATGTATGTCCGGTCCTTCCCATTTTTTCCCACCGGATAAGTAATTGAATTAACGGACAGTCCGGTTCAATACCGAACACCTGGCAACCCTACTTATTTACAAAAAGTAATTCAAAATGGTTTGTTGTGTAATTAATTTATTATCTACTTAAAAATATGTATGTTGACTCTGGACTACTGGAACTCGATGTTAATTTATATTCTCTTCTGGACAGTCAAAATTATTAAAAAACCGGCGCTCTACTCGATTGTAGTGTTATGACTTAAATACAATTTGATTTTTCAATAAGCTCTACAGAATTTTCAGTCCATAATAGATAGTTTAATTTTTGATTAAATAATTTAAAATCTCTTATACTTATCTTTTAAAATTAAGTTAATTATTATTAATATTATACTATATCTGTATATACCGAAATGGTATCGGATAATTTACTATTATTTACATATTTTACAATAATATAAAAATATTTTACAAAACATATTGCAAGTAAAAGTTGAATGTAATATGTAACCAATTTAAAATTATTATTTGTTTTAATGTTCAAGTTTTTATTTTGACATTAAAATTGTTTAAAAAAAAACTGCTAAAAAACTACATCGCACATCAATCAATCTTAAACAGAAATTGCTTAAATTGCTTAAAATCCTTAATATTATTTATTTATTTCATATCGAGCTTTTAACACTGCTTTAACTTAATTGAATAAATAATTGAAATTTTCAAAGGATCTGTTAAATAACTACACAATAGTTCTAATCGATTCTTTCACAATTATTTTGAAACTATTTTTACTTGAAATCTAGAAAAATATGTATCATGCTGCTTAATTTCTTCTAATTAAAAAGAACGTGATTCAAACTCCAAGTTTGTGTGGTTGATTCAGTAACCAATAATTTTCTATGATTTTTTAAACACTGTTTTCAGCATTTTTTCAAATTTTAATAAAGCTTTCCAATCACATTTGACAAAATTTTTTTCTATATTATAAACCTAAAGTTTATTTAAATTACATATTTTATATATATTTACATTAAATTCCATTATATACATATAAATATAAATTCATGTAAGTTCATTTAATTTAATTTTCCTCTTATTTTTTTTTTGAAACTTGATACTTGAAAACACGATTACTGCAATTGGCATATCATTTCCTTAAAAGCTCTTAACAAAGATTTTTTAGTGTTTAAATTATAAAGAAGTGATTTTCTAATAGATTTACTTTATTTTTCCTTATTTATATTATTTATTTACACATAAAAAAAGTTTAAGAGACTATACAATTTGAAGAGATGTTTTATGCTATATTATAATTTTGCATGTGCATCGTTTTGAGAAGTTTCCGCTTAGAATTTTGTTCATTAGAAAATGGCATAAATATGTATAAAAAAGCAAAGATAAAAATTAAAATATCATTATGCAAACCTGGAATTTGAATCATATGAATCTGATTTCGTTTCAAGAGTTGAAAAGGATTATTGTTTCTTTTTTTTAATATGTAAGTTCAAAACTTATACTCAGACTTATTTTTTTTAACAACATTTAACAAAATGAAAATGTATCAATAATAATTCCTTAAAAAATACATAAAACGAAAGACCTGTAGAAAATTTCTGACTTGTTCCAAGAATATTTCTGGCCGTTATGGTGTGGCGGTTATGACATTTTCTTACCGGATGAAGCAATAATAAAATAATTCCTACAGAAATACATTAAACGAAAGACCTGCATAAACTTTCTAACTTGTAACGTCCGTTGTTTCTTATAAGAATAATTATTTATGGGGCAGACGAAAAATGATTCTGTTGTTACAAAAAGATATTTTTTTTTTGGTTGGTTCCAGCAATAGAATTATCTATAGGGGAGAGGCTTGCAGATTGACACTGCTTGCACTGATGTATTTTAACATTATATCAATCTCATAACCTAATTTCCAACTGACATCGACGTCAAAAGAACAGTTGTCACTTTTTATCTACTTCTGGAGAGTGGACAGATGTAATAACACAGTGTATACTGAGCAAAGTCTGAATCATTATTTTCCAAAACATTGAAAATTAAAAATTGTGTTTTTGTCCTGTGCTCGTAAAGTGAACTTTTTTATCAACAATTCAAGATAAATATTTGGGTTGTGTTTCTTTTTCATTCAATTAACATATTCCAAACAGAACTAAAAATATATTATCAATTGGCCATTTTTTTTAACACAAAATGCAGGTTGCCACCTTTATTGACTTGCAGGTTACCTTAATGAAAGCGGTGATGACTGTATGATTTGTTTGAAGAAAATGCCGGAAGTAGACACAACTCTATTATGTGCCACGCAAAATTTGTCAATATGCGTTTCAGTGTTTAAACTTGCCCGAATTCTGATTCCGATGACTATTTGGAATCTTTCCATAAGATATTGCAATTTTATTTTTGATTTCAATTTTCATTCATTTCTCTATGTTTACAACCACTGTGTGCAAGTGAAATTCATGAGACATTTTTCAGTTTCAGTTTTTCAACATTTTCAGCAATTTTACAAAGGGTGGCAGCCTGCAAGCTAAAATTTCAAGAGTTCAATTTTAGATAGTTTTTAAAAACTGCTATATGATTTTTCTTTTTTTGGGAATTCAAATGATTTCTAGTCCAGGATTGTAGCTTTTTACTTACACTTTCCAACGTATATAATATATGAACAATACGTTCATTTTATGACGAGTAATGAGATTTTTCATTGTGTGATATCGTAATCGTAATATAAAAAAAAACCAAATTTTCCAGCAAATTTTATTTAATACGTAATTTTTTAACGTGTAAAAAAAATCGTTTTTCTTATGTGATGAATATTTAAAAGTTATTTTATATAAATTTTAAACAAAATGTACAAAATATTAATGTGATTACAAAGATCTCGTGCTTGGGGCATTAGATTTCTAATGTATTTTCCATGAAAAACATAACATTTATCATTTTATTACTACTATTACAAAAAAAATTTATTTTATAAGTAAGAAAAATTATGCGAGGTGTTTTTTTATATTTATTTTGTGAAAATTAATTGAATACTTTATGTACAAAATTCACACTTGTTAATGAATTTTAAAATTTGTTTAAGATCATTTATTATTTTGACTAGAAGCATAGTTAAGGTTGACAAGAAATAGAGTAAAAATATAAATTAACATGCAATGACACAATTACAATAATTTAAGTTCATAATCATTTTGTATTTTTGTATTTTGTTAACACCATAGTTACAACGAGAAAATGGTACATCGACGTTGCTCAAATTTCTTACAGGAACGTTAAGTTTGAACTTAGAATGCTATGAACAAGACTAAAACTATAAGATTTGATCTCCATGACTTAATGCTAAGTAATTATTAATTAATTAATTATTAATTATCAATTAATTTCAAACAGTCTACGAATATGAAGATATTAGATGAAATTAGTTCTGATTAGTTGTCTAAGTAAGACCTCTATATCTCTATGGAAGTTTTATAAAATTGAAATATTCTGTTTTTCAATCAACCTGACGCTTTTTTTTTAATAATATAGGACGAAGATACGTACAATCAATTTAATTTCAGAGTACTAAAAATTCTAATTCTGTGAAAATATCAGAGTTAAAAATTTTATTTTTTTCACTCCTTCGCTCCATTCTTTGCAAAGGAAATAAAAAATAAATAAATTAAATCGCTCTTTGGGAACGAAATTTAAAAAAAAATTTTTTTGCTCCCAAAATAAAAATAAAAAAAACGAACAATAAATTACGCTCTTTGGGAATGAAATATTGTTGTTTATTTATTACAAGGAACATTTTGTTAGGGAGTGAAAAAAAAAAAATTTTTTTTTCGATCTTTACTAGGTATAGAAAATAAAAACAAAACAAAAATCGCTCTTGGGAGTGAAATAATTTATTTTTATTTTTTCGTTCCCTAAGAGAGAATTTTTAAAATATCGTTTAAAATATTATTTATTAGATCGTTTTCATGAAGAGCAATAAGAGTGAAATAATAAAATAAAATTTTTAACCCTGGAAAATATGATTAAAAATGTACGAAAATTCCACCACACTGAGGAAAAAACCATAGTTATTATACAAAAACTTAGTATAAAATATACAAGGCTTCGGCAGTTTTCAGCTTACCAAGTTCTTGTATAAAATAATCTCAAATGTTTTTTTTGGTTTTTTTTTTTTTGTTTTGTTTTTGTTTTTTTTTTTGTTTTTTTTCTTTGTTTTTTGTTTTTTCTTTGTTTTTTTTTGTTTTTTATTTTGTTTTTTTTTTTGGTTTTTTTTTTTTAGTTTTTTTTTATCTTTTTTTTGCTTTTATATTGTTTTTATATTGTTTTTTTTTAATCGGTCAACCATCTAAGTTCTATCACAATGAGACGTTGCTTAACCGCGTTGTTCAATGTTATGTAGTTTTCCACTGAGCTATGCCAGTAATATACAACAATGTATTAAAAAGAAAATATAAATTCGCTATCTATTAAAACTTTATACATATGTTTAAGTACTTTATACAACCACTTGTATAAATTTTTAGATGATTTGTCGAAGTTTTCAAACAAACTTTATACATTGTTTTGGTAATTTATACAAGCATTTGGATAATTTAACAAACGCTCCGCTTGTATAAATCAACTATTTTTTTAGATGATTTGTCGAAGTTTTTACATTGTTTTATACATTGTTTTAGTAATTTATACAAGCATTTGGATAATTTAACAGTTGCTTCACTTGTATAAATCATCTAATTTTTTTTTGATGTTTTATCGAAGTTTTCATTTTAAAACAATGTATAATATTACCAATAACTAGAAAAAAAAACTATGATTTTGGAATTTAGTACAATTTGTTTTTACCCAAGTCAACTTGTATAATATTACTATGATTTTTTTTCTCAGTGTAGGAGACCAAATCTTACAAGCATATTCCGAAATAGGACGAACAAAATTAATATATAAAATTTTTGAAATATACGGATTTTGAATTGACGCTTAACGAATCCAAGCATTTTAGTTCGCCCTATTGGTAATATGTAATCAATATGAGTAAGTAGGTTTCAAATTTAACTTTATATCCAGGAATAAGGTCAAGTTTCTCATGAACCCTAGTAAGTTTATCCGAACCCAAATCATAATCAGTGTTTAAATTAGATCTTCGTCTTAAAAAAGTAATGAAATCACACTAACCAACATTCAAGAACAGGTTATTATTGCAGCACCAAGTGTAATTGCAGCACCAAGTGTGATGGTAAATCATTAATGAATAACGAGAAAAAAATGGGGGCCAAGTGACTTCCCTGCGGGACTCCAGGCTGAAAATATGTTAAAGAAAATAAAAAACACCAAATTTATTATTGTTGAATTAATTTTAATAGTTTTGTCTATCATAATATTTTAATGGTATATTGTGCAGAAGGAAAAACTTAATGAATTTGGTCTGTTTTAAGATTTCTTTTTTGGTACTTATTATTGTGAATTTGAAAATATGAAAAATTAACGATTGTAAGTTTCTTTAAACGTTTTTGATATAATTTTTTTTTACAGAATAACCCACGTTTATTATTCTCATTGCGACTATAAAAAAAATCATGAGTCCAGATTATTTCCGTGTTTTTTTTTTTTTTTTATTATTATTATTTTTTTCATTTTAACTAAATTATAATCTTTATAAATTTTGATTGCTAACTTAATATTTTTTATTTATCATTACATTTTACTTGTTATATAAATATATTTATACTATACATATATTCAAAAGAAAGGAAAAATGAATAAATTTGACATTAAAAATCATTTTTTTGTAGATAGAAATAATAACAAAACCAGATGAAAAAAAAAAAAAAGAAATCAAGTGAAATGTTAACCATGATAAAGTTATAACACTATCGATATCATCATCATCCAAATGGCAATGTTAATGCCGAAGATGTGAATAATAATGTTAAACATCGTGTTAAAATTTGTTAAATGACAACTTCACGACGCGATTATCATAATATTCAAATATGCCAAAACAGGCTTAAATATTTTCTTCTTTTTTTTTGGTTTTTGTAAAGTTTATTTCATAACAGAACAATAAGTATTTAGTTTTTTGCTTTTTAAAAAATTAAATTTTTTTTTGCATTTAATTTGAATAAGTTTTAAATTCAATATTGGACTTCTTCTAAAAAAAAAAATTATTATAATATTAAATGGAAGTAATTATAAGGAAAGCTATATATTTATTGAAATATAAAAATTCCATTGTTGTTATACCAGCCTGGTAATCCAATTCAAACTAATATAATTTTACGACAATAACGTACATACACAATTAGATCAAAATCTATTTACAATTTTTCACGTGTAGGTATTAATGTTTGTTGAATTGTAAGAAGAATTCGTTTTTAGTCTAACAAGTATAGCCTTGGGAACAAATCCCTACTTTGTAACTAATTTCTAAATGAATAAATCCAGAAGTTGCTCCGGAGATGTATGATGGTAATTAATTGCAAAATAATTAAACATGGCTGAAATATTTCTATATACAGTCAACCCTCCTAGAACGCGACAGATACGTTCTTGGAAAACGTCGCGTGGTAGGAAATAGCGTTGTAGGAGACATTAAAGGGTTAGGTTCCAAGCATAAAACAAATGCAATTAAATTGAATAAAATAAAATGAAACTTTAATAAGTTACTACTCTCTTTTTATTGGAAATCCTTTAATAAAAGGGATTTTTTTAAAAAGTAAATTTTTTTTAATCGCGTTGTAGAAAAAAAAAGCGCGTTGTGAAAAAAAATGCCGCCATTTATGAATCGCGTTGTAGCGAAAACGTGTAGTAGAAGTGTCGCGTTGTAGGGGGGTTACTGTATTTTAGGGTTGCCAAATGAGTCAAGTAAAAAAAGAGTACATTTTTAAAAAAATCTGGAAAAAGAGAACATTCGGGTGAAAAAAAAAGAGCTCAAAAAGAGACCAAGAAATATAATTTAGTATTTATTCAGTTTTTTTATACATTAATAGAAATATTTCAGTGATGCACATAAAAAATGAACTAATTCATTTTCACCTGTACAAAGCTTTATTCAAAAAGTTTTAAAAAAGTTTCAAACTTTAATTATTTATTGCAAAATTTCATAGAAATTATACATTGTATTATTAGTACATACATTTAACAAAATTAAATTCATTAAACAAAAATTCTTTCAATAAAATTTCTCTGAGATAGTAACGTTACATAACTGATAAACCAATTCATTTTAACTTGTTTAGTTGCACAAAGCTAAATTTCAAAAATTTTGAACTTTAATTATTTATTGCGAAATTTCATAAATCCTATAGACATATTAAAAAAATCAATTTACTAAACGGTCTCGTGATATAATATTGACGAGTGTCTATATGTTTGTGTGTATACAAAACGAGCTGTATAACAAATTTGATTAACATGTATTGTATACTGCTTTAATGTGCATGTGAGAGGGAGTTGAAAACAATACATTTATAATGAAAAAAATAAACAAAAAAGTTCAAAATGAAGCAAGAAAATAAAATTTAATTAATACGGAAGTTTATTTATTTATCGAAATGATTTCAAACCGGAAGATTCCTAAAATATTAAAAAAAAAAAATTAGTAATTTTTCCAAAAAAAATTATTCATTTTCTTTTTTGCAAAAAAAAAAATCGAATAATTTTTTTTATTATTTTAGGAACTAATGGTCTTCTTAAATTTAATTTAATTTTATTTTTAATTAATAAAAAAAATAATAATAATTTTATAATTATTTTTTTTATAATTAAAAATAAAATCAAATAATAATTATATAATTATAATTTATATTTACAATAAATAATCTCCTTGTTGCTGCCATTTTCCTCGTTTGTTGATAAACGAAAAAAAAATTCTTACTTGACATTTGACAATTCACAGCAAACTTTATAATGACAACAAAGATATTTTCAGGGTTACCATTGTTCTATTTTTATTCATTTTGTTTTTTTGAATAAAAATAAGTGCAATTTTTGAAGTGTGGTTTAAATTTTTGTACTAAAATCCAACCACACTCGTTTAAAAATTTAGTAGTAGAGGTTCGAAGATCCTTTAAAAATAGTAGATTGAAACACATGTTAAGAAAATTCATCGACTGATCGACTGGCCGCTTTTTAGAAAAAAAAAAAATAGCCGCGTATTTTTTAATTGGTTCTTTTTTTTTTTTTTGTTTGCTCAGAGGGAAAATGTAGATTAGCTCAGAGGGAAAATATAGATTTTGGCATTATAAACTAAGCTTTGTTTGACATTTATATGATGCATGTGAGAGGTATACATTTGCATTTTTTTTTTGTATTTGTCTGTATTGAAATATTGTGAGTGTGAGTGATATTATTTTTGTTTATAGTATTACGCAGTTCAAAATGAAGAATGTAAATACAATATAGAGCAATGTATATACAATTTACATCACAGGGAAATGTAAATACAATTTACATTCCTCTATAATTGCATGTGTATTGATGCATGTTATGGACCATTTACCGACCTAATTTTACGAATGTAAATACAACTTACCGAAGACATGCGCATTAAAAATATTTACACGAGATATTCTTCAAGTTATATACTACTGCCATTATTCCTTTTACAGTTTCAGGAGGAAGTCTATTTCTCTCTTTGGTCCACTAAGCTTCTATCATAGAAAACACTCGCTCAACGTTTGCGTTTTGCCCAGGAATCACAAAAAAAATTGAGCCATTTTTATAAATACAGAACTAGAACATTGTTTGAAGAATTAAAGAGATTTTAAGCTAAATGGTAACTTTTTCAAAGTTTGTCACTAGTTTCTAAAAAAAAAAACTTCAAATCTGAAAATTTGTCGAAAACAATTAAAATATCTTAAAAACAATTTTAATCTAAAAAAGCGACCAAAAGAGACCATTTGAAAAACAAAAAAGAGAAAAAAAGAGTGAAGCTAAAAAAGAGACCATGTTTTCTTTTAACCATTTGGCAACCCTACTGTATTTCAATATATTTTCTTCTGACAAACGAGAGCTTAGATACGAGAGCTTAGATACATATCTGTAGGAAATAAAGATAATTAATAAATTGTTAATGGAAAATTTGTTTTTTAGTCCTTTTTACATACATAAGAAATTTTTGAAGAATGAATGTGTATCGGAAAATATATGTGTATCATCGGTGGATGAATTGCGTTTGGATCAATTTTTCAATTAATTTAACATTAGAATGCAATAACTATGATTAATAACGATGATTACTTTGATTCAAATCATTTTTTTTTAATTTTTATTAAAGTTTATGTTCGAGATGAATTGTGTATTGGATGAATTGTACATTGGGTGGATTATTTTGGAGACATTTTCTGTGGATGAATTATGATTGGCCGCTGATGTACGTACTGATTTCACGATAAGCACACAACACACATTTTTGTTTGCTAAGCCTTAAAAACAAAAGTCAACTTTTTTTTTTATTAAGTCAAAAAAGTTGCAAAAAAAAGTTTCGAGCCACTGTACGTACATTTTAACAGACGGATTTCATTAAAATATCATCACGGAATGAGTAGAAGCTTCCTTATAATTATAAATATCGAATTCTTGATATTTATTAGGTGAGTCCAGTCCCAGTGGCCGTATTAAGTGTTAACTTTAACCTGTGTCATTGGTCAAACTTATGAAAAAGAAAATTTAAAGGTTTTTTGCTGAATATTCAACAAAACATCATTGTTTTAATTTGCTTCAAAATTTTTTTTTCCAAATCAATTTTATGAAATAAAATTTTGAAAAAAAGAGAAAATTTAATTTTGTTTTATGTGCAAAAATTTTCCCATGAATTCATTTCGGTTTATTTCAAAACTATGTTACGCTTGAAAAAAGTTTCTGGGCTTATAAAAAAATAAAAAGTTTTTTTAAATTTAATTTTTTTTTTTTTTTTTTAAAGCTAATTTAAAATTTCTATTAAAGAACAAAAGACACACAACATAAAAAAAAAAAAAAAAATAGAAATAAAAATTATCATTTTAAAATCACGAAATAGTATGAAGAAAAATTACCCCAAGCAATGGACAATATTTGAATTTCATGTCGTGATTAAAACGATAACAGAAATTTAATGTTTTTTTTTTATTTTTTTTTCTGTTATGATGGATTGATCTACATTTGTATAAGAGATGAATATACTTTCTTTCAATAATAACAAAAAACTAAAAAAAAAAATAAACAAACAAAAATATATTAATGAATGTTATTGTTCAGGAGGATCAGGTATATCTAAAATTTGATTAGGTGAAAATATGAAAAATATAATAATAAAAATATATATATACGGTATATGTATATATAAAAAAAACGAAAATTTTAATGAAGATAATTTAATAAATTCATTAAATTTAAAATGATTTTTTTTTTTTTTATTACTTATTTAATTCACTGTATATAAACATTTTTGATTTCAATTTAATTCAATTTATTATGTAAATGAGTTAAATGGCTTTTGCGAAGAAACAATCACACATGTGTGATTTTATAACAGTTTGCAAAAAAAAAAAAAAAACCAATGTAAATAAATCACAACTTCTTGATTTAGAAATTTGAATCAATCTAAAAGCTATTTAAATAAAAAGATCCATAATTATTTTCCTGTTAAAATCTACACATTCTGCGAACATACGGAACTCAACCCAGGTCTAGATATACGTACATTTTTACATTCATTATTCGTCATAATTAAATGTATAACAATACAAGTAGAAAATTTCAGTTTTTTTTTTATATATATATATATATATATATAAGATACGAAGTTTGCAAAATGTTATTATTTGTATCCATTGAGGCTGAGATATAAACTCATTAGTGCCTGATTTCTAAACTTAACATCAAATGTGATCTAAGCAAGAAAATAATAATTTTTAATTGTTTTTTTGAGTTTAAGAATAAAATAAAACGAATAGTTTATCTTTTTTAATCTATTGCCAATATATTTCGTTTCTAGTTTTGAAACTTCTTCAGGGCTTGATTATCTTAAGATAGTTCGTCTAAAAATTTAAGATGAAAACTGTACATTACTTGAATTGTTTTTCACATAGACATAAGAAATAAATAAATAAAATAATTAAAACATTAACTGATAAATTTAAATAATTAAATAAACAAATAATTTAAAGAACAACCTTACACTATTATATAAGGATACGAAATAACAAAAATATGAAAATAATAATATTTATTTATTATTCATCTTAATAGGCTAGTCCTAAAAAAAATAATTTATAATTGCATTTTCATTCTATATTGTCATAAAATTTCAATTTCTAAAGTTTATCCATAAAATTCACGGACATATTTAATAAATAACATCATGTCATACATTGAGATTGAGAAATCTGGCGTTATATTCACTTGATATATCTCACCCTGAATGAACTAAACATATTCAGTTAAAAATAAATAAAAAAAAAAGAAACTGTTTAATGTTTCGTATCAAAAATAATTAATATCAAATGTAGGTGAGGATATCGGATGTAATCTTTAACGATGTATGTATTTAAATTAAAAAAAAATAACTTAATTCGAGGTAGGATTTTCAGTAGTTGCTAAATCCAAAATCCTCCTTCAGTCGATCAAACGTCCTTTGTGGAGCTATCGAACTTCCATCAATAAACTTTTAAAAATTTCTAATTTTAAAATTTTTTGTACTTATTTCCTTGCACCTTAGAAATTATAAGATAATATGTAATTGTGAACTAGTTCAAACTATATATGTACATAAAAACTACTTTAAGTATTCTTAAGATTATTCACAAACCACGAATTTAAACAAAATTTCGCTTAAATATATACTACATAAATTCCTAAAATCATTAATTTCAAAACTAATTTCAATTTTGGTATCTTAACTCATTGGATGAATTAAATGCTCCAATTACACTTGCAGAACAGTTTTTGTTAGTAATTAATTATGTTGAATTTAGGTGAAAAAAACTTCCACTTAATCACGGGATAAATTTACTAAATTGAAGCATCAAAGCATATTATTATATATATCAAACATATAATAATAAACATCGTACACTTAAGAAATAGCTAAAATTAAAAAAAAAAAAAATATATACATATAATATATTCTTTTAAACAAAAGTAGTTCATGTAACTAACGTCATTGAATTATGAACTTTGACAGTATTTTCTGATAACGTGAACCTGCAGATCATTTTAATATTCTCTTAAGAAGAAAAATAAAATATGAAAATTTTAATAAAAAAAAAATATATATATATATATATAAATAAATAAGTGAAATATAGATTAAAGTGATAAATGTATTAAGACCTGAACTCAATCTTTCATCGTGACTCCTACAATGTTAACCTCTAATCTTTTTTTTTTTTTTTTTTAATAAACGATTAAATTCATATTTTTTCAACTAAATATAAATTAAGGAAAAGACATTTTTTTTTATTTCTTCACAATTTTTGCTTAATTTTTATTCTTTTTATTGAATTTATGACCGTGTCAATATATTCTTGCATTCAGTAATAAATCAATTTAAGGAAAATTTTTTTAATTTTAACTTTTTATTAAATATGAATGAAGATCTTATAAACAAAGTATGTACATTATATTATTGGTTAAGTATTCCAAAAAACATTACCAGTTTCAAACATTTAGCATTCTAAATCAAACGGTGAATATTCAGATCTTTTATGGTTGATCGCGATTTGCATATGAGCAACTAGTTTGAATATTATTCTTGATCTTCACTGAAAATACAGAGCTTTTACTGAATTATTAAGCTCAATAAATTGAAACTTTTATTTCTAAATTCACAGTAGTTGCCAACAAAAGTATTAAAAAAACTCTTCATATTTAGAAGTAACAATTAAAAATCTGAATGTAAATAGTACTACATTTTGTGACCATCAAAATTATCTAAGGGTTTAACTTCGATTTCAAAATATAATACGAGTATATTTAAAAATTGCAAAAAAATAATGTTTATTTCTGGTCGATCTTGCATTTTAATTTTCACGTTTGGCTTTATCAAGAGAAGTCTGTCCGCTTTATCATATACATGTCAAAAAAATAATATTATGTATAGTATGTATATCATAAAAATTAATATCATATTAATAATGTCATATTTTGTTTTTTTTATTTTAGTTTTCGTTGAAACTTTAGTTAAAAGAGATCTCTCTAACCTTAAAAGATCATTATGTAAAAAAGATTTTAGATAATTATACCGTTCGATAACTTTAAAATTAAATGAAAATACAGGATTTTGTAAATTATTTATTTTCGTCTTAAGTACTTGTTTCAATATCAAAAACATGTTAAGTAATTTCACTAAAGCTTCGGTTCGATTTCCGTCTGATATAAATTAAAAAAATCTATTTTTCTTCTCGAAAAAATTAACACTGCGGCCTTCCTTCTTCATGCACTTAGTAACGCAGAAGATGCAATGAGCAATATGAGACGATTGTGCTGACATGTTGAGCTATATAAGAAACTACAATGAAGAAGAAAATATAAAAAGAAATGACTATGTGGACATAATCAGTCCAGGTCCAGGCCAACAGACCCCTTAAAGTAAACAAAACTTATATTTATAGTTTGATATATCCTTTTTTAAGATTTCATTCGAGTAACCAAAAATTACTGATATTTTTTTTTGTTTTTCCAAAAAAACGAATAAAAAAAGTGAAAGGCAAAACATATTAAATTCTTTAGAAAAATAATCATTACACATTAACAATAAAATAAAAATTGAAGAAATATAATATTTATTGACAATTCTGTATTTTTCGGTATTTTTGGATTAACTTTTTTTTTTCGAAGGTACAAATTTTTTATTTTTTTTTTGTTTTGTTTTGCATAACGAATTTTCATGAAAAAGATATTAAAAAAAACATTCTTTTTATAAATTTTAAGTTATTTTTACCTTGTCTTGTGATTTATTTTTGATTTCTTACCCAAAAATGAAAACAATAATTGTTGGAGTAATAAAAAATAAAATCTTTAGTTGATAAAAAAAAAATTATATATATAGATATTTTACAAATTGATTTAAAAGCGAAAATTTTTACTAAAGATTTACCTTGATTATAAGCTTTATTTACATTCGTATTAATATTGACTTTCAATTAAGTTTTTTAAAATTGAATTATTAAGCTTCTAACATACGTAATTTTTAAGAACTCTATGGGATATAACCTGTACTGAGCCAAAAGGCTTTTGGTATTAAATCAAATTTTAGTATTTTTATATAGAAAAAAACAACAAATATATATTTTTATTAAAAAATTTTTTTTGAACCAATATTTATGTTCTTTCGGTAAAGATTGCTCAAGTATAAATTGCTCTTAAATCGCCCAGGAGCATAATTTTCACTACTAAGAGAATTAATGTTATTCCAAATATTCTTGAATTAAAATATTTGAATAATTTTAATACTAAGTCCGAATGGTGGATTGAAATGCTAAAGACCGAGCCGAGGTTCGAATCACGAAGAGGGCATAAGAGAAATAAAACAAGAAGTTAGAAATAAAAAATAATAGAAATAAATAAAAATAAAAAATTAAAATAAAAAATAAATGTTTTTTCCTTTAAAAAAATTTTAATCCCAAAAGTCATTGATTTTAGTAAAACCGTCTTTGGATGGTTTTTGTTCCGGAAAATACATTATTTTTATGCATTTTTATTTGATTTTAGCACATTTTTTATCTAAGTGTGGCTACTAGTATAAGATAATTTATTGAAAGTTAATTTTGGCTACTTGTATTCATTTCAAGAAAGTTGTCGAAATCATATATAGAATTAAAAAATATGAACTTTTGGTTGAAGAAATATTATGATCGGTATAGATTAAAATTAATGAAATCTTCCTTTTCATTGAAGATTTCAAAATAATTGATTTAACAAAAAGGATTCAAAAAATGATTGTAATAATCAAGAATAAAACATGCACACATTTAAATTTTTTTAAAAATCTTTGGAATTTAGTCCCAACATATTGGTGTTCATGCTTACCATTTCGTCCCAATTCAGCCCAACACATTAAACTGAAACCATCCAAATGTCTGCTCATTCGAAAAGTACAACTTCAATTGTATCAACAGCTACTGTAATCATCATATCCACACAGATTACATTTTTTTTTTATTTGATTCAATTCTTTTCTTAGATTCGGGCTTCATATCTACAGTTAATCTAATTTCCCATTAACTTAATTAATTATTCCCTTTTCAATGTTTTTAAACCGTATTTAGCAACAAATTAAGAGATTTGGAAATATGTTGATTTTAACTTTGGGACTGGTCACTGGTTCCTTCTCTAGTTAGTATTCTATCCAGTCTTTTTTAGTACTGTATTTAAAACTAAAATTAAAACCAAATTTTGGGGTTAGTGTACCAACTTTATTACTGTGTTAAAATGTATATTGCCGCTAAATTAAATATTTATTTAAAATATAATAATGATCCTCATAGTCCTATATTTCTACATGTTCTTATATTTTTAAAAAATACATACAATATTGTCATTATAAAATAAATTGAATACAGTATCTAATATGCATTAAATAAATAGATATTTTTTTTTAAAAATTATTTTTTTCGTTTTTTTTTTTGGATTAATTAAGATTATTAATGTTAAAACCAAAACATGTTAAACACAAAAGATATATTCAAAATCAAAGATCAGAACATGTAAATACAAAACCAATAAAATTCAACCTGTAACAGTATATCTATGCATTCACGATAATATGTATACAGTTTCATGTTAAAAGTGTAAAACTTGTAGAATTTTATGAAAACACCTCAATTTATTTTAACGTGCTTATTATTATTATTATTATTATTATAAACAATATATGAAATGAAGTAAAAAAAAAATTGTTTTAAATTGAAATCTTTCAAAGGTTCAGAAGTTAAAGGTAATAATAATAAGTATATTTTTACAAGATGAAAATTAGATTTTAGAAAACCAACTTTATCAAAATAATCCATTATTTTTTTAAAATGCAAATGACTATAAATATAGAAATACAGTGGAAGTTTTTCGAATTTCTTCACGGAAACAAATATTTGAAGTGAGATTAAGAAACTCTATTTCTCAATTTCACTCAAATTATCTGAATTTTTGCTATTATTTCCTGTATTTAACAAAAACAAAGAAAGTACATTTCACTTAGTGATTTATTTGAATTAAGAATTTTCTAATTTCTTTACAGTAACCCCAATAATTGTTGAAAATAAGGAAACCATATTTGAAATGCAGAAAAAATTGCTGTGAAATTCACTTTCATCTGAGAAAATATTTTCGTTATTTTAACATCAACATTTTTTGGCTCTCGTCGGGAATCGAACCTGCAAATCGCCAACATACTACACAGAAAATATGCACATATATTAAATTTATATTTTCTATTTTATATACTTTTTAAATTTGAATACCGTAGCATAAGTGGTAGTGTTGTCGGATTGCAATGCTAAGGGCTGCAGGTTCGAATCCCAAAGAGGCATAAGAAATAAAAATATATGATTTAATAAAAAAAATAAAAAATTCTAATAAATAAAAAAAAAATTGAATGTCTTAATTTTCGGAAATCAGCTTCTGATTTTCACAGAAATGGTTTGTGGATTGAAAATAACACATTTTTTTCCTATTTTTTAACATAAATTTTTCTTCAATTCCGTAATCCAATTTTTTGTACTAAAACTAAACCAAAGTATGATAATTAAAGAATATTTGAATTTTTTAACATTGAGATATTTTAATTTTGAACCGAAGAAATCAATGTAATAAAAATAATAACAAAAACCTCACTGATCAAATTGATTGTTGTTAAAACATTAAGGCACGCGAGCAACCGGGCAAACCTCTAACTTTAGTGAATGACTCATTCACTCAGCAGACTATAATTATTATTAAGAGCTTTTTTTTCTATATACATATTATATATATTTTTTTGCTATTTATGAAGTATTTTATTTACATTGTTGCTGTTATTATTATTATTATTTTGTAAATATTTTCTTATTATATATTTTATATTTCCCACATTCAAGACAAGAAAAAAAAAAAGTGTTATTTTAACCATAATAATATAATTGTTGTTGACAAACTTTCAGATCATATATTGAATTTTATATTTGATTTAATTTTATATATATGTATATTTTCGTCATAGTTTTATTTAATCATTGTTTCTGATATTAGCAAAAAATTTTTCTATACCTATAATACTGAAAAGTTAAAAAATTAATCTCGTTATTCAGCCGCGATTTGATCAAACTAAGTTGAGCAGTGTCCAACTCAACTTTCATCCAAGTTGACTTTGACACCCTGTTAACACCATTAAAAAGAACGTCCAAGTCGAATTGGACAAAGTGTACTTGGATCGTGAAAAGCTACCGTATAAGTTAAGTCGTGGGCAAAAATAAATTGCTGATGCATTCGTATAGAAATACAGCCTGATCTTTGTCAAAAAAAAGTTAATGGGCTAAGAACAAGGAGCTAGTCAGCATTAAATTCAAAGAAAAATCGTAATGATTCCAAATTATTGTAAGAAATTTGTATTCGCATACAAAATCAAAATTAAATTATTTTTAAGTTCTAAATAGAAAATTGAAAACTTGTATATTAAATTGAAACTAATTTCGGAATTTTTTTGAACCATTTATGAATTTTAAACCTAAACAAAAAGCACGCGTTCCACGTTTTGAAATATTACAATTTAATAACATTTTAATAATTCGATTAAAATGAATTTATTATTTTTATATATATATTTTTTTTAATAAAAAGATTCTTTGCGGGAAACAAAATTTAATAATTTTAATATTAAGTTTAAAATTAATAAATATTTAATTTAAAGTTATGTTAAAATTTAAAAATTAAGCGGGGTTTAAATTAAGGAGCCCCATATTTTATTAATGATGATTTGGGAAAACAGTAGGAATTTTATTAAATTAACGTAAATTAACATTGTAATCATTTTAAGTACCATATATTTAATTTATTTTTTTCAATTAAGTTTACAACATAACCAGAAAAAATTTTAGATCTAAAAGAACTTGATCCTTTGAATATTCCAAAGTTCATGTTAGCTCCTGAATTATTTAGTTTGGGAAAATTATCAATTGATCTCGATTTTTTTCTAATCCATTTTCGTAAATTTTCAATATCTCTTTTTTTAGAAAATAAAAACAAGAAAAAGTTCAAGTGAATAACAAATATTTACATGTAAAAAAATTTAAAATTTTAAATGTGAAAGTTATATATATGATTAACATCCTAATGGAGACAAATTGAGTCAATACCCTATTGCCTACTAAGTATATATAGTTATACAATCAAATCATGTTTCAAAAAATTTATTAAAATAGGTATATATCTTTGGCTGTTTTAAATATTATATTCAAGCAAAGCAAATTATACAATAAAAACTTTAATAAATAATGATCATTATTGTTATTTCATTTTTTTTTTTGGGAAAAAAAACAAAATAAAAATTTGATTAATTTACAATAACGGACCAGCAATGATGTAAATAACCTTTTAATTTTTTTGAAACAACCATAAAATATAAAAGAAACAAACCAAATAAATTCAAAAAATCTTTCCTTATTTGTAATTTGATCAATTTTATTTTTTTAATTTAACAGGTGTACTTTCTCTAATAAATTCACATGTAGGCGAATAACACATTCCCAAAAAAAAAAAATAATAAAAATCAATAAAACAAAAAAGATAAAATTCAAATCAATCAAAATAATCATTTGATCATGATTAATTGAAGCATAATTTTTTAAATAGTTAAATAGAAAAAGCATATATACAACATAACAAGATTTCTTAATTTAAAAAGCTTCTAGGCAAAAAAAAAATGTACATATCCGCAGATGAGAGAGTTACATATATATTTATATTTCTAATAAGTTATTGTGTAGGTGCGTAAGTAATATTAATTTCACTCAATTAATTTAAGCAGGTGATTTGCTTAAAAACATTTTTTAAATATTTTTTTTTATTTATTTTTATATAGGAGAAATATTTTCACCTAATCATTTCAAAAATAATAAAAGACAAATGGACAGACTACCACCACGCAAATCTGACCAAAAATTAATTATATAAAATTGAAAAAATAATATGTGTGAAGAAGAATGTTTGATGGGAAACAGAAATAAATGAAGAAGAAATTTTTGAACTAAGTAAAAAACACTAAAATATTTACGATCATCATTAAGCTCTTTGAAAGTTTCCGATTGAAATATTTATATTTAAATTTTTAAGAAACTTACATACTGGATCCTCATATATATTAAATTTTTATATTGTGAACTGAATTTACTTTAATATATTTTGGAAAAACTGATTCACTCGAAATTAGTATAAAGCTAATGATTTGTTTTGAATTGTTACTAATCAGAATGATGAAACAGAATTTAGAATCGATAAAAATGATATTGTCACCGTTATGGTATGGTATACGTGTTTGGTTGCATATCAACCACAGCCCATAATCGATATGATAAATTAATATGAAATAATATGAAAATAATCTGAAATAATATGTAAATGAAAATTGATTTGTAAAAAGAAAGGGGTTGAAACAAAAAAGTAAAAAAATTGAGTCATTATAATATTAGTTTTAGGCAGGGCTGTGGAGTCGGAGTCGTGGAGTCGTGGATTCGGAGTCGGTTGTAATTTTTGCTCGTTAAGAGTCGGTGTCGACAAAATAAAGCCGACTCCGACTCCGAAACTATTAAATTTAAAGTATACTCGACCAAAACTTATTAATTTAAATAAAACATTTTTATAATTATATTTCTATAATTAAATTTAACAAAACAAGAACCAACTGTCTGGCACAGAAATCTAATAAAAATATATTATCACGATTTTTGGCTTACCGGGAAAATTACGGGAAATACCCTTTTATGTTCATATTAAAATTTATGGCAATTTCTATTTTTGATAATTGTTGGTGCGGGTACAGAAAGTATAGTACATTGGTATCAGACACAGAGTCAAAGTAGTCAAAGTAGGAGTCGGAGTCGCCAAAGAAAAAAATGAAGAGTCGGAGTCGGAGTTGGAGTCGGTAGTTTTGTTGACCGACTCCACAGCCCTGGTTTTAGGGTAAAAAAACTGATTTACATTATGAACAAATATTCCAAAATTAAAATGGACAAAATTATTCTTTTTGGAAAATAATTCTTTTTTTAAAATTCACTATGGACAAAATTCACTATGGAATAAATTTACCATGGACAAAATTCACTATGGACAAAATTCACTATGGATAAAAATTCACAATGAAAAAATTCTTTTTGTAAAATTCTACATTTTTCTTAAAATTCAATTCACTCTCTGCGTTACACAAGGACCACAACAACCGAACCTACTTTAAATTGAAAAAATAAAGAAACAGGTTAGGTGGCTTAAAGTCGAGTGACATAAAGTCAAGTGACCTTATGTCCATTTCAAAAAGACATAAAGTCAATTGATATTATGTCGTTTTGGACATAAGATCACTTGACTTTATGTCTGTTTTTAATGTGATTTTAAGTCAAAATTTTTTTCAATGTAAAAGGACATAAGCTCAATATACCGCAATTATGGAAATAAAAATTCTTTGAACAACATCCTTTTGAAAAGGCCTAAAATCAATTTTCAATTCAATTAAATTCAATTATTTATTTGTCCACAGAATATTTACAATAGTTTTATTATTTAAAGCAATTTCAATAATTTCAAACGTGGTTTTTCTTCTTTATATTTTTTTTATAACAAATTATAACTTGTGATAATTTAGAAAGAATAGAAATGATGTAAGCAATTTGACCTTTTCCACAAAAATTACGGCAGCCGTCCCTCGTTTTCGGAACCCTTTTTTTGTCATTTTTTTAATTAAAAATATTTTTTTAAAAAATTTTGTCCCTAATGAATTTTGTCCGTAGCGAATTTTGTCCCTAATGAATTTTGCCCATAGTGAATTTTGTCCACAGTGGGTTTTGTCCATAGTGAATTTTGGAAAAAGAATTTTGGATAAAGAATTTTCGCATAAGGAATTTCGTCACCAACCCACAAAATTTGAATGAAATCCGAAGAACTTTTGAAGTGCACCCCCAGGGCACGGCCCTGGGTAGGAGGCCAATCAAATTTTAAAAAAAACTATAACGACCCCCCACCTGAAACAAAGACATGGTGTAAGTTTGAAAACGATCGGTTGATCGGTTTAGGAGCCTATTCGGAACAGACGGAAAGGCAAAGAGACAACTTCAGCTTTTTATATAATATAGATTACATACTTATCTTAATAATTAACGTAAAACTTTGTGTAAAACGATGTAAAATTAAAGGATGACAATCACATTAATAATTAATTAAATTTCTCTGTCTTATTGAATTTTAATTAATCAATATAATCAATTCATTCAGCACCGATATAATAATTAACAAAAATATATATGTGAGTCTCGGGACACACGGAAGAAGTGAAACTTCATAGCAAGTAGTATTTTCTGGGGAGGCTAAATAAATATTTAAAAGGGCCAAGTGCATATAAGACATTACGCCAATCGATTTTTTCGACGGCGACTAGTTGATTTATGTCCTTCGACTGCTGCGGCCAGTCGATTTAAAATAACTTGTTTTGGAGGAATTCGGCGGCTTAGAAAAAATTAAAAACCAGTGACTACTTAGAGATAAAAACCATAGTTGCCATTTTAGCACTTTTTTTTCGCCTAGCACTTTCTTTTTTTTTAATTTAACACTTCTCTCTTAAATAGCACCTTTTTTAGCACATTTCAAGAATTCGAGTTTCTTTTATTTTGTCAGTGATACTGCTATATAATGTCTTATCAAATATGTGATTTGAATGCCTTTTTAGACTGATGATAGTTAGTCATCTGTCTAATGCTTCGGTATTTTTTGCGTGGGTAAGATTTTTGATGGGTTTTATTTTTTTACCAGCTGTTTTTATTGACGTTTATTGTTTTATTTACGTTTATTTTCATTTAGCACTTTTTTAGCACCAAAAATTAAAAGAAAAAATGCTTAGCACTTTTTCTGGCACTTTTAAAGGGGGGAAAAAAAGTGCTAAGGGTGCTAAGCTGTCACTTTTCAAAAAAAGAAAATGGCATCACTGATAAAAACATTTAAAAATTCTAAAATACTTTTTAAGCTTAAAAAGTTTAGTGGCATAATGGCTTTTAAATTATTTCAAAATGGCTAGAATTATGGCTGCTTGGCAACATTGATTGCCAGATGATTTCTACTATATTTTAAGCTGTAAACACAATTCCGGTTACAACTATATTGTTAGCTACAATAATGTATGAAAAAAAAACAGCGTGGCTTAAATCATGTTTTCTTTTTGTTGTCCGAAAAGTTTAACCTAAAATATGCCTGAAAAATTTCATGTTTATTAGTACTTCTTCTGAAAAGGAATTGGAATAAAATTGTACATGCATTGCATTAATGGAATTTAATGGCAAAAATGATTTATACTAACAACTCAATTACAAATTAGTTCAAAAAAAAAATCTATTTTAAGCTGTAGATACACTTCGTCGTGAACGTGAACGTGAAATTGTTAATTTTTCCACGGTGAATAACTGTGTGAATTTTTTGTGTGTTGAAATTGAAATTCACGTTCGCAATCGTATTTACAGTTGTAGTGAACAGGAACGTGAACATGAAAATGAAGATATTACTGAATAATTTTTAAAATGTGACATTTTTAAATTAAATTTATTTATTTTTATTTTATCGTATACCACTGACTTCTCTATATAAAAGACGAAACATCAAATTTGTCTATGTATTAAGGTCGAATAAGCTTTTCATACAAAAATCAAATTTTTGTATGAAAAATTTATTTTTTTTTTTTAAAATCATTTTTTTTTATAAGAAAAAGAAGGAATTTCATTTTGACATGTAAGTATAAATTTTTATTAATAAATTTTATAATTTTTCAATAAAAAAAAATTGCCAAAAATATTACGGAATATGCTAAAAATTCGTAATATTTTTGGCAATACAAAGGAACAGTGTTTAAAACCCATTTAATAGGGGGGGTGACGGCAAAAAAAAAGCGTGCACTCCAAAAAAAAAAGATTGAATGAAAAAAAAAATTAAGAAGAGATTCATTTTAATTCAGAACAGTACAAACAAAACCCTGTTGAAATTAATGCTCGGTATAATAATAAGTCTTTCTAAGTGAAATTATGAATTTTTCACATTTACGCTTAACATTTTATTTTAATTGTTTTAGCTATTTTTCTATTTTTAATATATTTCTGATATTAGTTAAGATATTAGTTAAGTTAGTAATAAATTTGATTAATTTGTGAATGAATAAATATTTTATTTTCTTTGTTTATATGTTCTTTTATTCATAATTGCTTATTTTGAAGTCTTTTAACTTTTTTATTATTATTTTGATACTTAGGTATGTCGAATTTTCACTATCGAGACAACAAAGCCGCCAATCTTCGCTGATGCTTTAAGTTAAATTAGTTTACCTTCGTACATTTTAAAAAATATTTAGATTCAAATATTTAAAAATATTTATATTCTTCATATTATAAAATTTCTAATTATTTAAATTTTTTTTTTAAATGTAATAAGTTTTTTTTCCTACAGTGTATATTTATTTTGGTCGAACCATTTGACAGATAAAAATTTCTATGTGTAGTCTTTATATAGAGAAGTCAATGCGTATACCTAATTGTTATGAATTTTTTTAATTTGCTTATTTGATTTTCTAAGAAAATTAGCTGACCCGGGTGCTCCGCCACCCCTGCCTTCTGCCCCTCCTGTATGTGTCTTCCCCTACTGTCTGCCCTCTTGTCTGTCCCTCTCATCTGCCCCCATGTCTTCCGTCTACACCTTCCGTCTGCGCCTCTCGCCTGCCCATCCCCCCTGCACTTAGGTGTATAAAAAATGGCTACATGACATAACCGCGAAACTTTTTTGTCATAACCGCGAAATAAAAAATAAAAGTGTCATAACCGCGAAAAATGTCTTTTTTTTTTGTCACCGCGAAAAAATATGGCAAAAAATGGAAAAAATTTCGTTTCGCGGTTATAACAAAAATTTTTGTTATAACCGTGGAACACAAAATTTCGATTTTTATCATTTCACGGTTATAACAAAAATTTTTGTTATAACCGTATAATAAAAAAAATCGAATTTTTGTGTTTCGCGGTTATAACAAAAATTTTTATTATAACCGCGAAGCTCATACAAATTCTAGTTTTGCGGTTATGACAAAAAATTTTCTCGGTTATGACATTCAGTTCACCATAAAAAATAGTTTACATCCTATTTTCAGACCTACTGAATACACACACAAAATTTTATAAAAATCGGTCTAGCCGTTTCGGAGGAGTTTGAGGACTAACACAAAAACCATGAGAAAAACACGAGAATTTTATATCGCGATTTCCATAAAAAAAAGTCTTTTTTTTGTACACCGTACGTAATCCATATTTTAAAAGGAAAACTTTTTTATTTTTTACTAGGTTTCAAAAATGTTTGTGTTTCTTCAAAGTAGAGGAAAATTAAGCCCAACCATAGTTTAAGTTGGTTCCGAATCTAGCAAAATAAAAAAGGTTTCCTAACAAAATATGCATTACGTACGTGTTACAAACGGCTTACTTTTTTTCTGGAAATCGGATATACAGATTTTTGATTTAAAAGAAAACATTTTTTTGTTCACGGTGAAAATGTTTTCAGATTGATAAATGTTATCGAACGTGAACAGCCATTGTGAACAATAAATTCACCATTTTTCATGTTCACGTTCACATTGTGCGTTTACACTTCCTGTTCACTGTGGTGAATTTAATTTCACGATGAACTCGATTCAATCATCGGGGACTTTAAAAAAAACACCATAAAATAATTATTTTGTTCTTTTTAACAGTTAAATTGAAAATTATTTTTTATTCTCCAAGTTTTACGATATTTTTTTTTGTTGTTTTTAATTATTTTATGCTGTTTTTTTGCAGTTTTATTTTTTTTCATGTTTACGTTCACGACGAAGTTAAAAGAGCATTTTCAAATATGAGTGCAAAATTTGACATTAGTATTTCTTCCGAAAAGTAATTGTAATAAACATATTCCTCCTGCATTTTATTAGTGTAATTTAATGTCAAAAATAAATTACACTAACAAACTAAAAAAATTACATTAAGAAAAATTAATATCAAAAATAAATTATCTGCAAAATAGGTGCATTGGAACATTTTTATTCAGAATACATATTTGCATTCCAAAAACTTTTTGAAAATTAGCACTAATAATTAATAAATGAAATATTTGTTATTCAATAATTTAAAATAAATTATATTTTCCTTTCAATCGAAAAAAAAAATAGTATTCTGAGCCAATAAAGAGTAGGTTATTAAGCTGCTAGCGGCTGTCGGTTTTATCATCACATAAATTTTTTGTTTTTTCGTTTTTTTTTGCCTTTTTTTTTGACAATAAACGAGGCACTTTTGACAATAAACGAGGCATTTTTGACACTTACATTTTTTTCACTCTCAATCACAATGCCTCTAAAGAAGTTTCACTTCAAACTCTCGTTGGGATAAAAATCATTACAAATGCATGAAACTATGTGCAAAAACTTCTATTAAGAAAATGAAAATTGATTTGTAAAAAAAAAGGGATTGAAACAAAAAAGTAAAAAAATTTAGTCATTATAATATTAGTTTTAGGGTAAAAAAACTGAATTACATTATGAACAAATATCTGTAACCATAGTATTTTTATTTTAAAAATTCGATTTGGCAATTAAGTGTTGTAAAGATTTTAATACATTTTCGAGTTCATATACATATAAGATTTAAAACTTTCTTCTATTAATATTTTCCATATTTCATAACTTTGGCCTAATTAAGCTTTATTCGAATTCTGAATCTTCCTATCTCTACCGCAATGTGTGAGAGATGTATTATTAGGTTAAAAAGTTTCAACAGGGCATGATGGGTTATTGAATATGTTATAAACGAATTTGCGCAAATAAAATCGAGAAAAGTACAATTGAATCGATTGATAAAATTAAAAAGTAAATTTATTTATTTACACTTTCTGTACCTCTTCTAAGTTATATTTTTAATTTTATTAAAAAAAAATTTTTAGAGGGTGAAAAATTAATCTAGAAAAGTTAATCGCGACGCTGCTTGCTTCACTAATCCATTTTAAATGAATGAATGACCTAATTATTCTGATTCTGTGATTTTGTTAGACTGTAAATAATTTATGCTCTTCTATCAATTTCTTTGATTTATTTTATATACATAATTATAATAGTATATAATAAATACCCAAAAAGGTACATGTATTCATAAGCATTTTTCTTCATTCAGATCAATAACATTCTAATTAACTTAATTATAAAATTTGTCTACTATACATTTTAACTATACTATACATAATTAATTAAAATAATAATCTAAAATGTTAGAATCAATTGGCTTCTATTCGTTTTGTAAATATACTTGTTGTTTACATATGCGTATATAATTAATAGTTTTTTTTTTATATAAAGCTAACTATCTATAATAAAATAATGCTCTTTATTTTTTGCGTGTACCTTTATTTTTTTATTTT